>LPNX010309766.1:3133-216431 GCA_001517045.1 Pseudotsuga menziesii | reverse complement strand
CATCCACCATAGAAAATGTGACAAATAAGTATTCTTAACTCATGCAATGCCACCTCAACCATGGGGGATGATGTCATCTACTAGAATGTAATTGGTTGAAATTTATAGTACATTTTGGTCTTTTTGAGGCCCATTTTTTACCTCAAATTCTCTCTAATGCAGTGAGACATCTGCCCTAGTCTCTTTCAGGATAAACCATCCAGGTTTGTCACCGTATCTATTGCATTCATCATTGTTCAGTATTCCAGTATAAGTACAAAGGTTATTGCAGATTCATCTGTACAATTGGGGGCATTTAGCTGGGAAAACCCTAGTCATTCACCGGGACTCTGGATCACTATATTTATTCCACATGAGGCCTACATCCTCATTGATAGGATCAGTCTACTGCATTGGGTGATTATCATTTATCAAATTGTCCATCTGGGGCAACTAGCAGCAGTTTACAGGGTTGTGGGGGCGTGAGCAGCAGACTAGGAGATCAATTTTCTAGGGCATCTGGGAGGTCAAAACCCTTGCATGCTCTGGCCATCCTCTCCGGCATTGGCATACCTTCCTTCCAACTTATTTCCAGCTGAAATTGACCATACCTTCAGGAAAAAATAAAAAAAAATAAAAAAATAAAATAAAAAAAATAAAAAAACACCGTCGCACTTGTTTGATTCAGCCATCCGGGCGTATTGCAGGAGAAACAAGGTTATTTCTTCACCAGCTCATCTCATCTTGCATGCGTATTCTCTCTGGAGCACATTCAGCCGGGTTATCAGTGGTAAGTGTTCATTCTATCCTGCAAAACCTAACCCCAATTTCAGCTATAAAATAGGGAAATTTTGCATGGTAGTTTGCATGCCCGAATATTTTAGTAAAATTGCATAGAAATAGAAAATATCAGGATTTGGGATATTACAAATTCTGCTTCTTTTATCCTGTAAACATAATAAAGCAAATTAGAAACATGTGAGACCCTAGGTCTCCCTAAGATCCCTTGATTTAGCAAAGGCATAAATGACTTTACTCAAATGGTCTATGCCCCTGCATCACTAGGTTTATCAACCATTTTTTAAAATAGCAAAAACAATGGGTAATATATTTCTACATGTCGAGTCTTTAAGCTCATTTACAACCAATTGTAGTCCAGTCCACAAATTCTCCATTTTTCCATGTAACTTTTGGTTGGTTTCCATGTTTATACAACAATGGAAATGGTGAACACCCATGAACTACCTAGACTGCGTCGTGAGAGTGTTCCCAACCATGATCGAGTCAATTATATTTAGAGGATATAGTGGCAGCCCTGTATCACCCCTTTTCTTGCCTCACATGTCCTAATAGTCCCTTGCCCCTTTCTTTTACATATCCAAGGGATGTAAAGACCAAAACATGTCAAAATAGCACTCCTAAATTCAAAGAAGTTTAAACCCAAGTGTGCATGGAAAAGTCACCAATGAGGGTGAAGAAGTGCCTTAACTTCTAGAAAGAAGTTGAACGAAACTTACTATTTAATTGTTAAATGTTTAATTTTAAGTTTTAAATGTATGTCAGTGAATGCCATTAAATTGCTTACTTGAGTTTGATTTAATTTACATTTTCAATTTTGAAGAGATGTCATTATATACCATGTATATGTTTCTAATGATTCCTTATTGCTGTTTTTATTGCAGTTGCGGCTATGGACACAAATGCTGAAATACTAATTGAGCTTGCCCACTTGAGAGGACTTAGTACTGCTTTTAGTGGTGGTGACAGGATTCGACGTTCACTTGCATCCACTTTGGATGCAATTATTGAGACTATTACATTGTCAAGCAACATACTATATGATATTACATCATATAGAGAAAGAAAAAGACAAGAGTACGTTGATGGGCTTGGCTACAATGCAATAAAAAATTTGAAAATTACCAAAGAGCATATATTTTTATTGTTTAGGGACCCTCGCACGGGGGAAATCCCAAATGCAAATAGGCCACATATCTCTATCGAGTGGTGCACATATCAGCCATTTGTTGATAATTGGATGGACAGATGGTATATGGTTTTTGATATGCCACCACACAACAACAAGGAAATCCCCTTGTATTTCCTTCGGAAGATGTATGCAGAGTTCGTGTTGGGTAAACGCGTAAACTATTTTGATATATTGCAGTTTCAGGGGATCGGTGGGGGGATGCCCCAAAACCGACCCAATGCTAGGCTTTGATATGTTGATTGCCCTATCCCTGCACCTCACAGGCAGTTACGTGGGCCAGATGTCCCACCTTTACATTGTGTTATTCCACAGACATGTGATGCATATTTGATTTTGGCATGGGAGTTGTTCGTCATAGCACTATGGTTCAACATATGGGTGAGGAAGGGACATTTGTCCTTGGTGTGGTACATACACTAGGTCATCACGGTGCATGACCATATTCTAGTGCAGTACCACCCACTAGTGTAGTACCCCCATCTAGTGCAGGACCATATACTAGTGTAACACCATCAACACATTCCCAACCTACTTTTGAGCCTCACGAGTGCACATCGTGTGGTCGTCCCTGCTATGGTATTTCGTCAGATGTTTTCTTCAGTGGGTTTTTGAGTGATGTATGTATATGGTTAATTGTAATAAATTCTTCATTTATTTTCCTCTTTGTACACATATGTATAGTTTGAGCTAATATATTAATTTTGTGAACTTGCAGTTGATGCTTTATGCTAGCAGTGACGCCGTAGAGTTCCATGTTCCACACTCTACAGAGGGGCATGACATTCCATCCACTGATCCCTTGGTTGGTGGAGAGATTCATATAGCACCCATTGTCATATATCACAATGAGGTAAACATTTTAGAATTTCAGTTTTTTTAAACTTGTTAATTTGTTAATTTCCACATACTATACATGTTAGTTCACTAATGCTATCTACGGTCTAATATTTACAATTATTAAACTTGCAGATGTCAGATCCTTCATGGGGGAAAGCAATGATGGAGGTAGAATCCATGGTTGTATCGACCGAGGAAATATCTGGGCATGGCATTCCATCCACTGATCCCTTGGTTGGAGGAGAGATTCATATAGCACCCATTGCAATATCTCACACTGAGGTAAACATTTTAAAAATGTCAGTTTTTTAATACTTGTTAATTTGTTAATTTACACACATTGTACATGTTAGTTCACTAATGCTATCTACGGTCTAATATTTACAATTATTAAACTGGCAGATGCTAGATCCTTCATGAGGGAAAACAGTGATGGAGGTAAAAATATTAAACATTTTAAAAATGTCATTTTTTAAATACATGTATGTTCGTTGAATCATGCATGTCTAACTACATGAACTCTTGTTGACTATAGGCACCAACCGAAACACCTAGACCATTTCCTGGAGTTGTATCTCCTCATAGGCCATACGTGAACAAGGGTCATGTGTATATGAGGCGGCCTACTCCTAGCAAGAGTCCAGTTGTCCACGACCATGGAGCTACTGATACCATGGTAATGTATATCCTTTGATGATATTTCTTGGTTAACCTGAAATCCAGTGCATAAAATGTTTTATTAATGTTTGATTTGCATGTTTACTGCATCAGGAGCCAGAGTTTACTATTGAAAACCTTGCAGGGATGGTTGATGCAGCAGTCAGTGCTGCATCTACAATGGCAACAAGTCACATAGAGGTACAACTATTTCAACATGATCATTACATAGTTTATTATTGTTGGCGTATGTTTATTCATGCATGTCTAACTATTTCAACATTTGGTGATTGTAGCTACCAGCATCAGGAGATATTGATGCAACAGTTAATGTGGTATCTGCAATAACAACAAGCCACACAGAGGTACAACTATTTGAACATGATCTAGACATAGTCTGTTATTGTTGTCTATTGTTTATTCATGCACATGTCTAACTATTTCAACATTTGGTGATTGTAGCCACCACCACCACCAGCAGTTCTTGCCCCCTCTGGTTCGACCATGGATGCGACCATCCTTGACGTTCAACCAACAACTCCATCTACTACACAAGGAACACAATATCCTTTGTCATAGTCTCTCACTGAGGTGAGATGTCCATTAATGACCAATTGTTTCATGCAATGTCCATTAACATTTTGATAATTGTTGAGTTAATTTAGATATGGTATTTTATTGAGCTAATGTATTAGTACATAGTTAGTTGAATTTAACAATTGATATTTTATTTGCAGGATCCAGAGATGCACACTGGTCCTAGAGTTGTGCCTATAGGATCAACCTCGAGAAAGAACAAGAGGAAGCTTGAGTTTTGATATGTCTTATGGGATATGTACATTTCGATACATGTACATGTGGCTTGGACAATTCTAGATACATGTACTTTTGGAGACATGTACATTGACATTTCACTTACATGTACATGTGGCTTGGATAGTCTTGGATAGTTGTGGAGACACATGTACTTCTGGTTACTTTTGGATATATATGGACTTTTGGATATATATGTACTTTTGGAGACATGTACATTGACATTTCAGTTATAAATGAATGATACATTTCACTTTGAATTTGTTCTTTGGTTTCCACATGTTCTTGTGTCAATCTATTGTATTGATTTGTGTGGATTATCTATTACTTATGAATGCACTATGCCAAAAGAAAAAACTATTATATTTAAAGGTTTCAATGATCTCACTACATGCACACTAATTGGATATCTAATTAGAAATTGTGATTTTGGATGACCATTACAAGTAAAGTCAAAGTTCTTGCTTGTGTAATTTAATAAATATAAGTGCAATACAATGTATTTCAAGGTTTCAATGAACTCACTACATGCACACCAATTGGATATATCTAATTAAAAATTGTGAATTTGGATGATTAAATTACAAGTTAAGTCAATGCTCAAGTGTAATTTAATAAAATTAAGTGCAATACATGCTTCACATTTCATCAACGACCAACAACACTATTCAACAAACCTCATGCACCTAATGACTAATCACTTAGCATTAAAGGAACTACAATAGATTCCAAAGACTGAGAACCAACTTCGTGAATCAACATGATTTGAAGCATAAGTCCACCGGATTTGAAAAAGTTGAGTTGGACATTAGATTGATTCTGAACTGAGTTGTGACAGTAAGATAAGATTAGGGTTAGGATTACGGTCTCCCTGGTAGGGTTATGGTTATGGGCCATGCATGTTAAATAATAAACCCTAGTTAGGGCCAGGGTTTTCCAAGTTTGGCTTTCGTTGGCATGAAATGCATTGTCCAAGTTTGGCCCTCGTTGGTGTGACTGCATTATCCTCTGCTAAGCGGAACCCTAGTTTCAGAAATCATCGTATACGGAGGTCACCGGGCAATGGAAAAGCAGGAGAGGCCCTTCCCTAGCTAAAATTCCACGTCACAAATCCAACGGAATCGATGGTTCGTCGATCGGAGTCTCGGGCATTGATCTATGGCGAGTTGTAGGTCACCTCCACATACCGTTCAAGGACACTTGGTGGACTTGTGCCTGGTGCGCAAAAAACCTCATGGAGCCACAATTTTGAATTCCGTCCACTCCTGCTAGCGTGTTTGGGCATGGGAAATATGGCAATGCCAACCGCATCCCCACTGTCCATGGCTTTCCAAGTTTGGCCCTCGTTGGCGTGAATGCATTGTCCCCTACTGAGAGAAACCCTAGTTTCAGAAACCACCGTAGACGGAGGTCACCGAGAAATGGATAGGAGGGAGAGGCCCCCCCTAGCTGAAATCCCATGTCATGAATCCAACGGATTTGATGGTTCATTGATCAGAGGCCTAAGCATCGATCTATGGCGAGTTGCAGGTCACCTCCAGATACTGTTCAAGGACACCTGGTGGACTTGTGCTCAGTGCGCAAAAAACCTCATGGAGCCGCAATTTTGAATTCCATAAACTCCTGCTAGCATGTTTGGGCATGGGAAATATGGCAATGCCAACCACATCTCCACTGTCTGTGGCTTTCCAAGTTTGGCCCTCGTTGGCATGACTGCATTGTCCCCTACTAAGCGAAACCCTAGTTTCAGACACCACTGTAGACGGAGGTCACCGAGAAATGGACAGGATGGAGAGGCCCCCCTAGCTAAAATCCCATGTCATGAATCTGACGGAATCGATGGTTTGTCAATCGGAGGCCCGAGCATCGATCTATGGCAAGTTGCAGGTCACCTCCAGATATCGTTCAAGGACACCTGGTGGACTTGTGCCTGGTGCGAAAAAAACCTCACAAAGTTGCAATTTTGAATTCCGTCAACTCCTGCTAGCGTGTTTGGGCATGGGAAATATGGCAACACCAACCGCATCCCCACCATCTGTGGATTTCCAAGTTTGTCCCTCGTTGGAGTGACTGCATTGTCCCCTGTTGAGCGAAACCCTAGTTTCAGAAACCATCGTAGACGGAGGTCACTGGGCAATGGACAGGAGGGAGAGCCCCCCCTAAATAAAATCCCATGTCACGAATCCAACAGAATCAACGGTTCATCGATCAGAAACTCGAGCATCGATCTATGGTGATTTGCAGGTCACCTCCAGATACCGTTCAGGGACACTTGGTGGACTTGTGCTCAGTGCGCAAAAAACCTCACGGAACCGCAATTTTGAATTTCATCAACTCCTGCTAGCGTGTTTGGGCATGGAAAATATGGCAACACCAACCGCATCTCCACCGTCCATGGCTTTCCAAGTTTGGCCCTTGTTGGCGTGACTGCATTGTCCCTATTGAGTGAAACCCTAGTTTCAGAAATCACTGTATACAGTGGTCATCAGGCAATGGACAGGCGGGGGAGGCCCCCCCTTAGCTAAAATCCAACGTCACGAATCGAATGAAATCGACGGTTCGTCGATCGGAGGCTTGAGCATCGATCTATGGTGAGTTGCAGGTCACCTCCAGAGACCATTCAGGGACACTTGGTGAACTTGTGCCCGGTGCGCAAAAAACCTCACGGAGCTGCAATTGTGAATTTCGTCAACTCTTGCTAGCGTGTTTGGGCATGGGAAATATGGCAACTCCAACCACATCCCCACCATCTGCGGCTTTCCAAGTTTGGCCCTCATTGGTGTGACTGCATTGTCCCCTACTAAGCGAAACCCTAGTTTCAGAAACCACCGTATACGGAGGTCACCAGGCAATGGACAGGAGGGAGAGCCCCCCTCCTAGCTAAAATCCCATGTCACGAATCCAACGGAATCGACGGTTCATCGATAGGAGGCCGAGCATTGATTTATGGCGATTTGTACGTCACCTCCAAATACTTTTCAAGGACACCTGGTGGACTTGTGCCCGGTGTGCAAAAAACCTCACGGAGCCGCAATTTTGAATTCCGTTAACTCTTGCTAGCATGTTTGGGCATGGGAAATATGGCAATGCCAACCACATCCCCACCGTCCGTGGCTTTCCAAGTATGGCCCTCGTTGGCGTGACTGCATTGTCCCCTATTGAGTTTGATAAGCAATACTACGTTTAGATAGCGTACCTTCAATGGAATTGAGGAGTCCTTCATCAACTTGTATACGCTTCGAAGTTCTTCGATGTGTGCTTTCTAATGGAGGTAAGGGGGTTGGAATTCTATCATCTAGCGCATCAACAATATGATCTGGCGTTTCAGTAGCAACTTGTTGTCCTTCATTCTCTTCCTGGTAGTTGGATGGTGGAAGTCCAACATCCTCATCGATGGTCCAAATAATATTTTCTTCTTCAACAGTAAGCTCCATGTCCAACGCCTCTTCAACAGTAGGCTTCGTGTCCAACGCCTCTTCATGGGCTTTGTCTTGATATGGTAACTTATAACTTTGACTTGATGTGGGATTTGAAACATCCCCTAATGAGCACCTACGTTTTGCTTCTTGAATACTTCCATGGGGTGCTTGTTCAACAACTATTGTGGAAATTGAAGGTCCCTCTAGTGAATGCTTCCTTTTTCTTGTGCTGGATTAATAGGATGAACCGTGGTATCCTCTATAATTGGATTTGGATTAGTTTCCAAAGAAATCTTCTGATTCATCATGTCTATTCTTTTCTTTTCTTTCTCTTCTTCGATGACTTCATGAGGTCTCTTCTTTCTTGCTGATTTTCTTCCTTGGTTACGTACATTCCCCGTCACCACAATGATCAATTCAATATAGTTTGTTTTTGTTGCTCCTCAATTACAAGCTTTCAAACCTTTAACTTGCTTTATAACTATTGATCCTTCAAGGTGCTTCAATATTCCTTCTCAATCGTTCATATTTCCCATCAAAACGATGATGAATGGGAAAATTTACCTTTGGTTCTCTTGAATAATAAGCAAATGAAAGTTAAATCATAAATTGTTCCTCAAGCTGATTCTCTTGTACAATTGTGTATATCCACCATCACCATGAAATGACATTGAAGCTTGATATCTTATCATGTGTGCTCCTCAACCATGAAAGATGTCTTCAATGCTGCACCTGCATAACAAAAAGAATGATGGAGAAATTGTGAGTATTTCCACAGGCGGGCTCGTGCTCTTGAAAAAAAACGCGCAGTAATCGGATTTTCGTAAAAACAGAGTGATGTTGCTCTCGGACAAAAACAATCCATTGTTTTTACAGTCCTACAATGCACACGCGTTATATAGAGTCAAAACATGTACGCGATTTGTAAAAGTAAAACGCGCACGCGATATGTTTAAGCACAATTAATAGGGTGGGTGCACGGCTAAGGCAACAAATAAAATCATAAGAAAACAAATGTTTTCTATGGTTAGAAACAAAGCAAATGTTTTTAGTGTTCCCTTCTTTTCATGCATATAAATGTTTCTCTCTATACCCCCAATAATCCCTACATACCTCGATCTCTTTCTAAATATACCTCTCATTCTCTCTACATCCCTCCCTATATGTTTCTTTCTCTCCCTTACTCCATCCCTCCCTCTCTCACCGTGAGGATGATGATGAACATGATGATGGTGACGATGATGATGAACATGGTGATGATGATGAAGACAATGATGATGATACTGATGGTGATGAAGACGACGATGATTATCATGATGGTGATGATGATGATGATGATGATGATGGTGATGAAGACGATGATGATGAACATGATGATGATGATGATGATAATGATAATGATGAACATGATGATGGTGATGATGATGAACATGATGATGGTGTTGCTAATGATGAACATGATGATGATGATGAAGACGACGACGACGACGATGATGATCATGACCATGATCACGATGATGATGATGATGATGATGATGATGATGATGTCGATGACGACGATGACGACGATGATGATCATGGTGATGAAAACGATGATGATGAACATGATGATGATGATGATGATGATGATGATGATGATAATGATCATGATTATGATGATCATGATCATGATGATGAAGACGATGATGATCAACATGATGATGATGATGATGATTATGATGGTTATGATGATGATGATGATGATAATGATGAACATGATGATGGTGATGATGATGATGATGATGGTGATGAAGACGATGATGATGAACATGATGATGATGATGATGATAATGATGAACATGATGATGGTGATGATGATGAACATGATGATGGTGATGATGATGAACATGATGATGGTGTTGTTGATGATGAACATGATAATGATGATGAAGAAGACGACGACGACGATGATCATGATCATGATCACGATGGTGATTATCATGATGATGGCTATGATGATGTTGATGATGATGATGATAATGATGATGATGATGATGATGATAATGATCATGATGATGATCATGATTATGATGATCATGATCATGATGATGAAGATGATGATGATCAACATGATGGCAATGAAGAAGAAGATGATGATTATGATGGTTTTGATGATGGTTATGATGATGTTGTTGTTGATGATGATGATGATGGTCATGATGATGATGATGATCATGGTGATGAAGACAATGATGATAAACATCATGATGATGATGATAATGATGAACATGATGATGGTGATGATGATGAACATGATGATGTTGTTGTTGTTGATGAACATGATGATGATGATGAAGACAACGACGACGACGATGATGATGCTGATGATGATCACGAAGATGATGATGATGATGATGACGACGTCGTCGACGATGACGACGTCGTCGACGATGACAACAACGATGACGATCATGGTGATGAAGACGATGATGATGAACATGATGACGACGACGACGACGATGATGATTATGACAATGATGATTATGATGATCATGATCATGATCATCATGATCATGATCATGATCATCATGACAATGATGATCAACATGATGGCGATGAAGAAGATGATGATGATTATGATGGTTATGATGATGGTAATGATGATGTGATGATGATGATGATGGTCATGATGATGATGATCATGGTGATGATGAACATGATGATGGTGATAATGATGATGATGATGATGATGATGATGATGATGATGAACATGATGATGGTGATGATGATGATCATGGTGATGAAGACGATGATGATGAACATGATGATGATGATGATGATAATGATGAACATGATGATGGTGATGATGATGAACATGATGATGGTGCTGTTGCTGATGAACATGATGATGATGATGATGATGAAGACGACGACGACGATGATGATATGATCAGGATCACGATGATGATTATCATGATGATGTTGATGATGACGATGATGGTCATGATGATGATGATGATCATGGTGATGAAGACGACGATGATGATGATGATGATGATGATGAAGACGATGATGATGATGATTATTATGATGGTTATGATGATGATGATGATGATGATAATGATGAACATGATGATGGCGATGATGATGAACATGATGATGATGATGATGATAATGATCATGATGATGATGATGATTATGATGATCATGATCATGATCATGAAGATGAACATGATGATGATGATGGTTAGGATGATGATGATGATGATGATTATGATGATGATTATGATTATGATTATGATGATTATGATGATGATGATGTTGAGGGTCATGATGATGATGATGAAGATGATGATGAGGGTCATGATGGTGAAGACGATGATGATTCAAAGACGACAATGATGATAATGATGATGATGATGATGATCACGATCATGATGAACATCATGATGATGATGATCACGATGAACATCATGATGATGAAGACGATGATGATGAACATCGTGATAATGAGAATGATGATGATGAAGACGATGATGATCGACATGATGATGATGATGTTGATCAAGATGATGAAGATGATGGTGATGATGGTGATGATGATGATGATGGTGGTGGTGGTGGTGGTGATGATGATGATGGTGGTGGTGATGATGATGATGGCGATGATGGTGGTGATGATGATGATGATAATGAAGAATATGATGATGATGATGATGAAGACGATAATGATGAACATCGTGATAATGATGATGATGATGATGATGATGGTCATGATAATGATGATGATGATGATGATGATGATGACGACGATGATGATGAACATCACGATGATGATGATGATGAAGACGATGGCGATCAACATGATGATGATGATGAAGATGATGATGATGATGAAGACGATGATGATGGTGATGAAAATCATGATGATGAAGACAATGATGATGATGATGATGATGATGATGACGACAATGATGATCATGATGATGAAGACGATGGTGATCAAAATGATGATGATGATGAGGGTCATGATTGTGAATACGATGATGATTAACATGATGATGAAGAAGAAGAAGAAGAAGATGATGATGATTAACATGATGACGATGAAGAAGAGGATGACGATTATGATGATTATCGTGATGATGAAGATGATGATGATCAACACGATGATGATGATGATGATGATGGTGATGATGGTGATGAATACGATGATGATGATGATCAACATGATGATGATGATGATGAACATGATGATGATGATGAACATCATGATGATGATGATGATGATGACGATGATGAAGATGATGGTGGTGATGATGATGATGATGATGCTGAACACCAATACGATGATGAGCATCATGATGATGATGATGATCAACATGATGATGATGATGATGAACATGATGATGATGATGATGATGATGACGACGACGATGAAGATGATGGTGATGATGATGATGCTGAACAACATGATGATGAAGACGGTGACGGTGAACGTCATGATAATGAGGATGATGATGATGATGTGCATGATGACGATGATCATGATGATGAAGACGATGACGGTCAACATGATGATGATGATGATGAAGATGGTGATGAATATGATCAACATGATGAAGATGATGGTGATGATGGTGACACCATCCATCTCTCTCTCTCTACATGTGTGAACCTGCACCTTTCTCTCCTTGCATTTGTTCCCCCGTCACCCATCATACACACACACCTTCTATCGCTCCCTCAATATCTCTTTCCTTCACTCTAGCTTCATCCCTCCCTCACTCCCCTTCCTCCCTCTATATATTATTCTCTCTCACACTCTCTCCACGACATTCTCTCTCTCTTCTTCTATGTTTTCAACTTATCCCTTCTCCTCAACCCCCTACCTCATTATGACCCCTATTATATTATTTATCGCATCTCGTTCCCATCTCTTCAATTTCCCCCTCCTTCGCCTCTCTCCTCCAACACATCCTATTCCTCCTCTAATACTCCATATCCACTTTTCCATTCACCAATCCTCTCTCTCATCAAACCATCACCCACTTCCTCCCCTCCACCTTATCCCCCTTTATCCACTCAAATTTACAACATCCCGTTAGGACCTTGATCATTCCAAACCCCCTCTCAACTATTAACCATCCCCACTTGAACTACCAACATCTTCCTAGGCCCTTGACCCTTCCCCACCCCCTCTAAACTATTATCCATACATTTGATATATTACACATAGTGCTATATTTTTATCTCTACAACACCCATTCGTGCTTAGAGTTACATAACGCGCTCGCGTTTTATAGTTATGTAATGCACACGTGTTTTATAGCTATATAACGCGCTCGCATTTTGTAGTTATATAATGCATGTGCGTTTAGGAATTCTACAAGGCGGGAAATGTAATTTGAATTTAAACATGCCAATTCACTTGCTTGCATGTCACCAATAGTCCTATATGTATGGTTTGGAATTTGCTTCGGTAATACCAAACCTGTGCTATGGTACATGATAAACCATAGCTAATTAGACATTTCCCCTATTTCCTGAAGAAGTCGTTGTTTATACACTCGTTACAGTATGCTACACACAGTCAATTTTGACGAAATCTTAAACATAAATAGCATTTTTTTTGCAGATTCTAAATATGTAATTTTTATTAAAAAATATTATATTTTCCTATTTGTTTTCAATTTCTATTGTGTCTTAACTCCTTAACTCAAAATACATGTCGTTAGTGTTATTCCCATAACCTTTTCAATTCGTAATCGTTTAAAAAAAAATTATATGGTGCACTAGAAGACACTGACCTCTACATTCTATAAAAAACTCATTTCATGATTATTTCATTAAGACCTTCAAAGGTTGCACCCACAAAAGATGTACCATTTTCGAGGAATGATCACTTAGATAATTATAAAAAAAAATTAAAAAGTACTAATTTTATTTTCGAAAAATAGTGCTGCACTAGTGTTATATGTTCTCTACATGCCTGCAAAGTTTTGTATCCCGAAAGCATCATTTAGGACCTCAAAGGCCGTGCCCACAAAAACATATACCTTATGATTTGCCTAAAAAAAACATGACTGTTAGAAAAAAATGAAATTTGACATAGTTATAAAAAATTTCAATACATAAACCTCATATATTTGGAAATGTGATTCAATTTCCTACATTTAATCTTTTTTACTCAAAGCAAGATATTTTGTGTAAGTATCTCAAAAAAAGTAATTAAGTTGAGGGATTGCTGATTTTTCAGTTTTCTATTGCATCTAACGTGCCAAAAGTGACCCTCATTAGCTTGCACTATCCCTGGAACCAACCCTTTGTTATTAATGTCAAAGGGGGAGAATGAAGACACAATAAAACCATAGTAAAATAAAGAGATTTTAAAGGTGTTTTATCGTAGGTTGGCATCAATGCCAAAGGGGGATATTGTTGGCAGAAGTTGTCATTGATGTCAAGGCATGAGGCTTACTATCATTGATACTCATTAATGACAAATGTGAACACTGTGTGAATATTTGCTAGAATAAGTTGAAAGGATGTCAATCTTGGTTAAAAGACTCAATCTAAAAATATTGACATTAATATGATCTAATATGAAGATAAACATTGAAGCATAACTATAGAAAACATACCTGAGGATCTTGTTAAATGAAAATACTCATATTTGAAATGAAAATGACATGTTGGCCTTGAAAGCAAAATGACAAGAAATAAAAATATGTTTCATGAAATATGAAACATAATAATTAGTAGGCTCCATATGATTTATAATTTTTTTTAATAAAATGTGAAGGTAAGCTATAATGTAAAAACACACCTGAGTGGATATGTATAAATAAAAAGAGTCATATTTCATTTGTGGAAAGGGGAAAACAAAGAAGGGATATGATATAGAATAATTTGGGGTAGTGAAGGAACAATAAGAGGAGAGATCAACATCTGGTTGATAAAAAAAAAAAAAACTAGAGAATACGATTAGGTTTAATCTCTTTTTGATAAGAAATTTATTATAGTCTAGACATCTTATTGACAGGTTGAACATACATCTTATTAACAGTTTGATTGAGGGATTAGAATAAAAAAATACGTGGGTCTAGACATAAAGCATTGGAGCAACCATCTTATTGACAGGTTGAACATACATCTTATTAACAGTTTGATTGAGGGATTAGAATAAAAAAATACGTGGGTCCAGACATAAAGCATTGGAGCAGCTAGTGCTTATGGGTGTAGGGAATTTGTGGGTGCATAAATAAAACATTGGAGTAGCCAATGCTTTTGGGTGTAGAAATTCGTGGGTGCAGAGATAAAGCATTGGAGCATCCACTGCTAGTGAGTGCAAAAATAAAGTTGTAGGTCAACCATAGCCTGTGAGTGTAGATAAATCATTGGGGCATTTGTTTCTCATATGTAGATGGAATAGAAGATAATCTAAGAGTACCACAAATTATGGCTGAAGATCACCAAGTTGATGTAAACTATTGATTCGATCAATATATTACAAAGTTTCTTTACAAAATATCATGTGTTTATTGTGTACTATGTGTTGATATATTACATTGAATGTTGAATGTATGTTTATAACTGTTGGTTGATCAATTGAAAAAGTGATTAAGTGCATAACATTGATTCACCGACCCCCCCTCCCCTCCTCCCTCTCGGTGTTCGTAGTGTGTTCAACACTCACTTTGGTAAAGGATAAATAGGGCATTAAACATCTCATTCATTGTATTATTTTTAGATATACGAGGGATCAAATGATCCTTTATAGCATACATGATGATCTGTTTTGCCTTTGCTTCTTTCTTCCTGTGAGCTGCCAAAAGTAGTTTATATATCGCATAGATCATTCTCTTATAATAGAAGAGTTACCCTAACTTTCCATGATACGATATTTGAGGAACCATCAAATTTGTCCTCAAACTCGAGGCAAGATGATTCCATCTCTAATCTACACACAAAGTCTTATTCTTATGATCCTCTCAATCAGAGTAGCTTTGATACCATGTAAATTTTCCTAACCCTAGGTGAATGTCGTCCTTAAATGTTCTCGAATAAATAAATAGTTATTTAATTTGAATAAATTAAATTACTCACAAAGTAGTATTCACACATATAGCTGGAAAATGAATAGTGGAAACATAAACAAAATACACATACAATTTACTTCTTCAAAACAGATTTTAATTAATAGATCAAGTCTTACAAGAAAACCTCCATAAGTTCCAAAACTAACTGTTGTACAATACACTTATACTTAGCAAAATCAACACACTTACTAAGGAAATATGCCCACTAGAAATCGATAAATCCACTAGTGCACATGATCCTATTGTATAGTTGTCCATATGACTATACAAACCTATTCTTAATGATAGTACGGACCTGTAGAAGCACTAAGGTTTTGTAAAAGCGCTTTACCCTTCCAAGAGAAATAGAGTAAGCTATTGTTTAGACCATTTGCACATTTTCCGATGAGTTTCACTAGAATCCGACGAGATGATTTATTGTTGAAATTGTGATTTTCATTGCAAAAAAGGATTTATCGCCCTTGATTACCCCTAGGGCACCCCAATTATGCAATTCCAATAGCTGAAAATTGTCATTTCAACAACTTCTATCGGATTTTGACCGGAAAATTAGTCGGATAAAGGGTGCAAATGGTCTAAACAAGTAAGTTATTGTTTATACAATTTGCACATTTGTTGTTGAGTTTCACTGGAATCCAGTGAGATGATTTATTGTTGAAATTGTGATTTTCATTGCTAAAATAGATTCAGCGCCCTTGATTACCCATGGGGCACCCCAATTATGCAATTCCAACAACTTAAAACTACCATTTCAACAATTTTTGTTGGATTTTAACCATAAAATTCGCCAAATAAAAAATGCAAATAATGCTTACTCCAATGGCCTTAAATATTTAGGGTTTTTGTTAAAACTTGACTCTTATAATTAAACTGATTGGTTATGGATAGTCAAGAAGGTTGAGCAGAGGATTGTAATCTAGGTGAACAAATTACTCTTTCAAGGAGGAAGGCTTGTGCTTTTGAAATTGGAGTAAGCTTTCTACCCGACCATTTGCATCGGGGCCCACGACCATTTGTACCGGGGCCCACTTGACTCCATCTGGTGATAGATTACTCCGTTAATAGTGAGACCAAGAACAATAGATTATGCTTCTTTTCTTGCATTTTCATTGCAGATCAATTCTACAAAAAAACTATTATTACACTCCAGTATAATGCAATAATGAAAAATACCAATTTACCAAATCAAATTGAATCTATAGACTGAACCGTTCTAAACCTAATATGAAATTGTGTTCTAAAAACTTGTAATTTGAAATTCAATTGTTATGGATTTGATAACGTCAATATTCTGTGTGTATGCTAGTTTAAAACTTTAACGTCCGTGATCAGGAAGGATAAAGAATCCAAGGTTTAAACGTGGATCGGGTTCCATAAAACAAACAAAGGAGTTGATTAATTGTTACAAAGGAAGTTGGTAAAAGGTTCCAAGTTTTAGAGCTTTCTAGTTATTTTTATGGAGTTGACTAAAATTATACAGTTCTAAACATACATTTGCAATTTTCATAAAAATTCCAATCAAAACTTACAATTTTAAACTTGCATTTAAAAAATAAGAAAGTAGGTGTTGGAATTGGTTCTTATTGGTCTCACAGAAAGGTAACGGAGTAAGCTATCACCCGACGGCGTCAGGTGGGCCCTGGTGCAAATGGTCGGGTAGTTAGCTTACTCCTTTGAAATTTATTCTCGAGAGTATTCCAATATATTGGACCTTGATCGCTTCCATTCCCAAAGGCATTTTGACCAAAATAAGAAAATCAAGTTTCTAGTTTTTTGTCGCTGAGATCGAAGCATTTTGGAGGCATTCCTTTAGTCACTCCCAAAGGAGCTTGGGGGTTAGGGTATCAAAGATTTCCTATTTTTGCTCAATCCTTATGGCCAAGAGCTTGTGGCACTTAATCAAGAGCAATTCTCTTTGGGGACGGGTAGTCAAATCTAAATATTTCAATTTCTTATCGGTTGAAGATTGGTTCTGTCAACCATTAAAGTATTCCAAAGTATTGTTGGAATTTGAGGAAGTTTTGCGAAGCATTTTTCTCATCAAATATTTCTAAATATTTTGGGAAAAAGTATGACTAAACATTTGAACAATTTTCCAAAAAGTATTTTTGAAGTTTAGGAATTTTTATAAGCTGTCATTAATTTTTTTATGGTCTTTGGAGAGGCTGAACTTTGAAACCCCTTCCAAAACCCAAATTTTAATTGCAGGTAATATGGATACTGGTAGGTGTATATTGCATAATGTTGATGGGTGTCAATTATTGGTTTGTGTTATTTTTGGTAAGTAATTTTGTTAGATTTTTATTAAATATATAAAAACTAATTTTTTTATTGTTTAAATTCTTTAATAAAAATTTATTAATGAAAGATATACACTCATGATTCATGATTGAAGGGTAACTTGAAAAAAAATTAGTTTGTAGGTTAGAGATGAAATGAAATTCCAACCCTGCTCCACCAAAGGGACTCTAGTATGGAAAGCCTTATCTTTGTCCTTATCTCTGGTTGGTCGCCAGATAGGTTGCCATTTAAAAATGGTCGTTCGGTGCGGATTGGAGAAGACCTTGGTTCGGGTCGGGAGAGGATTACGATCTCTCTGATTCTGTACATCACGGAACATTTTATTCTAGCTGATGCCAGAGCACAGGTGCCTCAACTAAGTGGTAGATCCGGTTGGAAGTCGATCGGAATGTGGAAACTTCATTCTCCTGTCAAATGTAAAATTACCCTCTGGCTTGCTTTGTGCAACAAACTCTTAATCTGGAAAGTGGGAAGTGGGTCGCAAACATTGTTGGGCAGGTCCTAGCCGTTGTGTTTTATGTAAAAGCACTCAGGAAACGTCATCTCATCTTTTTATACATACATTGTGATTATGCAGTTTATGTTGCAAGGATTGTTCAGCGGGAGCTTAAACTTTCTTCCTTGTGGTCCAGAGCAGAGCAGGGTTAGAGGATTGTCTAAAAACCTGGTTGGAAGATAAGGCAGTCAAGAGACGAAGGAACGCCTATTTTCTTACTCTCGTCTATCTGGTGGGATTGGGATTGGGATTGGGATTGGGATTGAGATATGAAGGAACGCCTATTTTTGATGTTGTTTATAGTGGTGGTCGATTTTGCAGGATGACTAAGTCATGTTTTGTTTTGGTCAGTTTGAATAGTTGACATTTTTTTTTATGGGCAAAGTAATTTGTATATTATTTGTATGAATATAATGATTTAAAAAAAGAAGAAGGTGAATTACAAAATAGATTGATTTGGAGGAATTATCTCAATTTGATATTAAACTTGTGTGGAAGTTTATGTCTAAACTACAAACATTAATAACTACAACTAATGAAGAGTCTAACTACAAAACCATAACATTTAAAGAACACATTCACATTAACCTGTGTGAAACCACTGAAGCAAATACAAAAAAACCTAAATTTAAGTGCAACAACATATGCATAAGTAATCGGAGAACAACTACAAATCCCATGATGTTGTGAAAGAATAGTCTCCCAAAAAGATATAGAAGATAACAAAGAGCATGTTGACAATGAAAGTGATCTAATGAAGTTGTAAGTTGCAATTTTTCTAGAAATAAATTGTATTGGAGTTTAGAAACGTCCCAACACCCTAATGTTTCACATGGATACTCCATCCATCATCGAGGGATCTAACTAAAGCTTATTGAAAGATTAGAGATCAACAAGAATGCTCCAATAATGTAGACCAAGAACTTGACCATGCTCTCATTATATTCAAGAGGCTCAATGAATGCTCCAAACAACACATACAACAAGACAGACTTCCCATCATTAAGTACAAACATCCTAAATGAAGCAACAAATAAAGATTACCATAAAAAACCTATCCAACGAAGACTATTTCCATAGTCAATCAATCAAAGAGAGCAAACTGAGTGACTTCACCCTATGTCAAATGAATCACCAACATGACTAGGACTTGTAGTTTCAATATGTACATGTAGGCTATCCAACATTGTTTATCTAGTGGGGCATCTAACTCATTCACATTGTTAACACAATATTTAACACCCTTAAATGTGAAGGTCAAAAGCATGTACTAGGTTCGGTCACAACATGAAGACTGAAATGGAACACTAAAGAGAAACAAAATCCCATTGCCCAACTACTACTTTCCTGGAATAAAGATGCAACTAGTTATTGACAAAGCCCGATAAGGGGCAACTACAATGATTGAAGTTGACAATGATGAGCTAAGAATCAAAACACCACAAACCTGAAGTGGTTGAAAATGAATGAAATATGTCTTTTAGGTGCAAAATTTATCATAAAGTTCTTAAAAAACGAAGGAAACAAAAAGTGTAAAGGAAATAATGAAAGGAATCAATTGGGATCTTTATCCTGCATTGTACTTTGCATCCTTCTCATCCAAATCCAAAAGCTATTTAAGAGCCATTTGGGGTAAGAGTTTGGGAGGATGAATTTGAGAGTAAATAAATGTTGGAGGAATTGTTAGAGACTCTATTCACTTGTGAACTTTTGGTGATCAAAGGCAAAGAGGGTGAAGGAGTGAACCTACACAATGGAGGATGATGGCTTTGCATATGACAAGGTTGTAAGCATTCTACTTTATCTCTGATTTAATGCAAACGGATTCTATCCCCCTCCAAATGATTTTGTTAATTGTGTTGGTAGGCTATTAGATATCAATATTTGAAGCATTTTTATAAGTTTTGTTATTGGCATGGGGAAGGTATGTTGTTGATGTTGTGTAGGTAATTTGGAAAATAGCAAAGAGAAACAAACAACAAGCAAAGGAGCTTCCCTAAAAAACCATGCTACAACCTGTATTCTTCTCCCTTCTCCCTTACCTCCAAAGTTGTTGAAAATTGTCAAATAAGATCTTAGGAGAATGATGAGTATTTCTTTGCATCCCTATCAATGGTCCTCACGAATGGGAGATTTAAGTTGTACCATCTAGCTTTGCATCAAATCTCCTCACAATGGACTGGCGACCATATTGGGGAACACTTTCTTCATATAATTTATTCTCTCATATTTAGTGATTTCACATAGATTTACAATGTTTCGTTGCTATATTTAATTTCATATATCCTCAGGGATTAATTAGAGTGAATTTGGAACAAGTTGGAGCAAATTTGCTTGCTTCTTGGACCATAAATTTGCATGCTTTGTCCCCTAGTCACACTTATCAGGTCTACAGGAGAAAATACTTTCTTATAGTCTCTCTTATCAACCTAAAACGAGCAACTCCCTTTTCCTATTCATCCTTATAAGAGCAACTACAACTGAATAGGGTCATTGTAGTGCTGGTAGATTGTTTTTGCTTGAAATTTGGCTCAGTTTCTTAACTTTCAGAGCGTCTTTGTAGCCTGTGGATCATTATAAACTTGTCTTCTTACTCAATTGATCATTTCCTTTAGTATCCTAGTGGTGAAATATCATTTTTCTCGGTTTTTCACCAACAACACTTGCTTGCATATTGCTTGTCTATAAGATTTATTTCTTGCAATTTGTTGAGAAAATTATGCTTATAGGTATATTATCCATGTTTGATATGATTGCGATTGAAATAATTGTATTTAGCAAGGAATTTCAATCCATTAGTTTCGAAATTTTCAATACGACACCTCCAAAATTGATGAAAATTGCATAGTGATTATGTAGATTTTTGCAAATGGAAGTATTGAGTTGGTTTTTAAATCTAATATTGTTTGGAGAGATTGTTGTTTCAATTCTTGATTTTCTTCAAATTACATTTAGTAAGGCCTTTTATTCCCTTGTCTTGAAAAAAATCCAACTCAGCACCTCCAATAAGGATAAGAATTGTATAGAGTTTGTGTGAACTTTTGGAATTGGAAGTGTTGAATTGGTGTGTGATCAGCTATTAGTTGAAGAGATATCTACTTTAATCCTTGATTTCTTCGAATTTCATTATGAATTATCTTCCTTAGAGTCTCTTAGTCTCAATCATTTTGGAATTAAAGGAACTAGTATTGAGTGGCTTTCATTTGCTCACTGTAGAATGTTCTTTATCAATTGAAACAAATAGAAATTGTTTGGAAGTGTTGAATTCAATTTTAGATTATTTGCGATTTGAATAAATCGTTGTTACAATCTTCAATTTGTTTAAATTACAATGGGTGTTATCCTCAATATCCTTAGGAAAGATTGTTTTAGATTAAAATAATTAGTATGGAGAAGTGTTGTTTTGCTTGCTTTTGGTCATTCTTTATCAATCGAACCATATAGAATCTTTTGGAGGCGTTGAATTTTTCTTTAATCTTGCAAGTGTTGTTATTTATATATAATTGGAAGATTAATTTCAACTATGAGATGTGTCACATGTGAATGCTATGAAAAAGAATCAAATTCCCTATACCTTCATTGATTTGAGAATTCATTCAAAAAGAGAGTAGTATAAAGTTGCCTTTGCTTTTGAAACTTTATTTTTCAAGTGAGGTGTTGATTATATTTTGCAAACATCATGTATTACATGAGTAGAAAAGAGCCAATTTCTCTTAATTTGCATTGATATTGAGAATACATTGGAAAAGGAAAAAGTATGCAATTGTCTATCCTTTGAAACATTATCTTTCAATTGGAAAATTGATTGCATTTTGAAACATTAAATGTTGCATGAGTTGGAAAGAGAACTATAAACCTCTTAATTTTCCATAAATTAGAGCGTTCATCGAAGAAAAGACTATATTTCATAAACATACATGCATTGAATTGTTCCATCCATCAATTCATACAAGCATCATATCAATTTCATTTCATCCCTTTGAAACTAATCAAATTACCTAAAACAAGAATGCTTTAATCTAAAAGTAACCAAGATTTCATTTTGAGTGCAAACCAACAATAGTTTAAGCTAGGGCCTTGGTTGAGCAGTGGAGAGTAAACATGTCCAAGACCACAAAATATCGAAACTATGAATTATCAAAGAGTGAAAATCCATTAGTAGCAAGGAACGCTTGCGGAGAAAGCATGTATCNCCCCCCCCTTGATTTTTTGGTTGTATTTGTGTGTGTACGAGGTTTTTAATAAGGTGACAAGTCCTCTGGGTGACATCTATTAGAAAACAAGATTGCAGAGCAATAGCAATAAACAAAAAACAAGATGCAAATATTAAAACACGTTACAAGAGAGACACAGATCTAACGTGGTTCACCCAAGTTAAGATACGTCCACGCATAAATTTCCAGTCCTTTATTATTATTATGTCTAGCAAAATGAAGGGATACAACTTGTAACAACCTCGTTGCACTTCCTCTTCACTCTCTCACGGTCTCTCTCTCACAATCACAGAGATCTCATTTACAATGTTACATTACAATACACAATAGTATTACAATGTCTCCCTTTTATAAAGGGAAGACCATGGGAAAATATCATGGGCTTCCCAAAACCATGGGCCCGTAAATCACCCATTATTGGCCAAGTCGTGACTTTCAAATTACAACATTTTACAAGGAATTTTTTTCTAAAATTTTGCTATGGGGGCCTGCCTCCTGAACCCGACCCCCCTAACAACTATAGTGGAGGGGGAATAGCCCCCACACCCATCCGTCAGGTGCTGCGATCCAAACGTGACTGAAATAACATCTCCAAATCAGGAAGATTGGGATCCATAACCAACAATCTCCCACTTTGAGACTGGTCACAACAACTCCACCCCAACTGCAATTGTTGAACTATTCTGTGAACCTTGGACCTAGAAAAATTCTCATCTTCACCTTCATGCTTGAATGCCAACTGAAACCGAGTAGGAACTCAGTTTCTCTTTGGTTACTTTCTTTTTCAACATGTCTACATGATTATGGCTAGTATGTATCTTTTCCAACTTTAACAGTTCATATTCTAGAACAGATCTTATGAAATGGTACTTAAGCTGTATATGTTTAGTATTCAAATGGAAGTATGATTTCTTTGCAAGATGAATGTCACTCTGGATGTCACTATACAACTTACTATTCTCCTCTTCTTACCCAATTCCTCCATAAACCTCTGCAACCAAATCATCTCTTCACTAACCTCTGTAGAAGCAACATACTCTGCTTCTGTTGTTGAAAGTACAACAACCTTTTGTAGTTTCGAAATCCAACTTACCGTTGTTCCACCCACAGTAAAAACATACCCTGTGGTGCTCCTCCTATTGTCTTTATCACCTGCCATATTTGCGTCAACATATCCCTGTAGAATAGTGTCTGAACCTCCAAAAAATAATGTAGGAGAAGTGGTACCTCTCAAATACTTGAGAATCCAATTTACTGTCTTCCAGCCCTCTTTATGATTGTTCATATAAATATTCACAACTCCCTCTACATGTGCGATGTCTGGTCTTGTACACACCATGGAATACATTAAGCTACTAATTGTTGATGAATAAGGAACCTTGGACATGTATTCTATCTCTTCTTGTGTCTTGGGACACATCTTCTTACTAAGTTTGAAATGGCTAGCTAAAGGTGTACTAACTGGTTTTTCATTCTTCATTCTAAACCTATCCAACACCTTTTCTATGTACTCACCCTGAGACAATGTCAATTTGCGATTTTTCCCGTCTCTTGTTATTCTCATACTAATAATTTGCTTTGTAGCACCCAAATCCTTCATCGCAAATGATTTAGCTAGTTTCCCTTTGAACACATTTATATCTTGCATGTTAGACCCTGCAACAAGAATCTCATCCACATACAATAACAAGATAACATATATTCCATTATCTAGCCTCTTTAAATAAACACAATGGTCAAAATGACATCTACTATAACCTTGTTTTGTCATAAACTTATCAAATTTTAAATACCATTGCCTTGGAGCTTGCTTCATTCCATACAAGCTCTTCTTCAACCTGTAAACCAAATTCTCCTTCCCTTTGACCTCATACCCATGTGGTTGTTGCATATCTTTCTCCAAATCTTCATGGAGAAAGGTTGTTTTTATATCTAATTGTTCAAGATGCAAATATTCTACCGCCACTAGACTTAAAATAGTCATGATTGAAGTCATTTTAACAACAAGATAAAATATTTCATCAAAATATATACCTTTTTTTTTCTTCTGCAAACCCCTTTACAACAAGTCTAGCCTTGTACCGCTTCTTGCCTCCTTATTCTTCCTTCAACATATAAACCCATTTATTTTTCAATTCTCCTTTACCTACAGGCAACTCAACCAAATCCCATGTATGGTTTCTTACCAATGAGTCCATCTCATCATCCATGAATTTCTCCCACTTCTTTTTAGTTTCCACTAGCATTGCCTCTTCATAACATTCTGGTTCACCGGAATCAGCCATTAACAAATAATACAGTGAAGTAGAGAATCGTTCAGGGGGTCTACTTAACCTGGTAGATCTTCTTACACTTGCAGGAGTTTGAGATACTTGATATTATGGTACCTTTGGAACTTCATTTTCTTTTATTTCATCAAGCACTGTGTACTCTATGTTTTGATTTTCCTATTTCTTTCCCTACAACTGATCTTTATACATAACCTTTTCATTGAATATCACATCTCTACTCCTACTGATTTTGTGATTTTCATAATCCCATAAGAGATAACCAAGATCATCAATAATGTATCCAATAAAGATGCATTTCTTGGATTTAGCCTCAAGCTTTTTTCTATTTTCTTTATCAACATGGACAAAGACTTCACAACCAAAAGTTTTAAGAAAGTAATAGTTTACCTTTTTACCTGTCCATGCCTCCTCTGGAATTCCACCATCCAAAGTGCTTGAAGGCCCTTTGTTTATTAAATAAATAGCAGCATCTATAGCATCATCTCAAAATTGTACTGGCAACCCTGCATACAATCTCATACACCTTGCACACTCCATGATCGTCCCATTCATCCTTTGTGACACACCATTTTCTTGTGGCGTTCATGGGATTGTCTTCTCTCTGTGAATCCCATTGTATGAACAATAACTATCAAACTCTTTGTTGTTGTATTCACCTCCATTATCATATCTGAGACACTTCAATATTTTCCCTGTCTCATTCTCAACCAAAGCTTTCTACCTATTAAAAGTAGCAAACACATCAGATTTCTATCTAATGCAATAAACCCAATTTTTTCTAGTTGCGTTATCAATAAAAGTAACACAATAACGAGATCCACCAACAGATTGTACCTAAGCTGGTCCCCACACATATGTATGCACAAGCTCTAACTTTTCACTCTTATTTTTCTTCCCAACCTTGAGAAATATAACTGTCTTTTGTTTTCCATAAACATAGTTCTCAAAGAATTCCAAACTTAACTACTTCAGATCTGGAATTAATTTGCTTGAGTGGAGAAAATGCATCCCCTTCTCACTCATGTGTTCAAGCCTATGATGCCATAACGATGCACTTGATTTTGTGGAAGCTACAGAGATAGAATAATCAATATTATGAGGACATAAATACAACGTACCTATCCTATGTCCTTTTTCTATTACCAATGCTCCTTTAGTGATCATCCACCATGTTTTTCCAAATGTAGACAAACAATCATTATCTCCCAGCTGCCCTGTTGAGTTCATATTTCTTTTCATAGAAAGAATATGCCTTACATATTTTAGCAGCCATTCATTTCCATTTTTAACTTAATTCGTACCTTACCCATTCCAACAATGTTACATGGTTCACCATCCCTAATGGGTAAATAAAAGAAAGTTTGAGACTTCATTTGCACACATCCAAGAAGAGAATTTATGGAGAGGCACGATTCTCAAGGTGGTTTGAGTTCCAAGAGGAGAGGAGAGAGATAAGGCAAGATTTCCTAGAAGATCATTCAGTGAGCAATAGAGAAGAGAATGGCATCATCAGAAGTTAGCACAATTCCCAAGGCATGGGATCATTTATGTGCACAAATATCGAGACATCCAACGCACATTTTGAGGAGAGAGACTTGGTGTGATTTCCCAGGAGGCTATACTATTGTAAGTGTCTGCACAGAAAACGAAGCAGTTATGGGCATGTTTTTCAAGAAGAAAAACAGAGGCACTCATTTCCAGGCAATGACATGTTTTTTGAAATCTGTACATTTCGTACAGTGGCATGTTTTTCAAAATATGTTCAGTCCGTACAGTGGCACGAAGTTCGAGGTATATTTTATGCTCATATTTTGAGATTTTTTTGTATAGTACTGAAAAATAATTATGTACTTACCAGCTGTTGTAACTCAGAGAAAAATTGTTGCTCATGAATAAAATTATAGGGCTGGTTTTCCCCAAAGTGTGGGGTTTTTCTAGGGTCAAAGATGGACCAAAATGTATGTCTTAAAGTGGTTGTTGTTCATATTTCCTATGCATTAAATTCACTTACAACTTGTTGATATATTTAATTTTCGATGCAAAAATGTGTTCACAAATAGTATATCAATCGTATAATGCATATAATTTTACTCTTGTAAAGTGGAATGTGACTAGATCATTATTATTAGCTGATATCAGAGGTTCATGAATTGTTTGACAAAAATTCTCTATGGCTGTGTGTAAACAATAGTGTGAATTTCCCTATTTTTTAACATTATCTAATGCAAGAATCAAAGCATCTTGTAACACATCACCTTCTACATTTGTTTCATGAGTAGTCTCCTGATGCCTATCTCCTTTATTCTTTGGAGCTCTACAATGTTTCTTCAGAGGTCCTCTCTTACCACAGTTCCAAAACTCTATCTTTCCCAACCTATATTTGGATCTTCCCTTTCTAGACTTGCTTCAACTACCCGGGATCCTTCCTCTCTCCTTTTGTCTTCCCCTGCTCTCCATGGTCAACACAATACCTGATGTCGCACTTGTGTTTTTTCTTTCCATTTCCTCGCTAAGAATAACACCAACAACATCATCAAATTTAAGAGTGTTTGAACCAGGGACAAATTTACTTACATCCATGACCAATCCATTCCATCTTTTTGGAAATCAGGACAATATTAGAAGAGGCCTATTCTCATCATCAAAGTTCACTTTTACAGAACTTTACTGACTAGTAATCATATTAAATTCATTTACATGGTTAGCAACAGATCCACCTTCTGACATCTTCATATTAAATAAATGCTTCATTAAAAATACCTTGTTGGATGTCAAGGGTTTTTCATAGAGCTTAGCTAATGCACTCATAACTTCCTCTGTTGTTGTTTCTTTTGAAATATTGAAAGCCACCGATGAATCCAAGCACAATCGTATTGTTCCCAATTCCTTTCTATCAAGAACCTTCGATTATTCGTCCTTCATAGTCATCATCTATTTTGTTTTTATTCCCAATGGTAGGTATAGATCCTTCTGGTACAGATAGTCCTCCATTTGCATCTTCCATAACTGATAGTTTTGGCTGTTAAATTTCTCGACCCTAAACTTTCCTTCTTCTACCATTGCTCCCACTCGAACCAGGAACCCTTCTTTCCTGTGAGTTTACAATCCAAATAGACCTTTTGCTTTGATACCAATGGTTAGAAAACATGATCACATAGCAATAACAATAAACAATAAACAAGATGCAAATATTAAAACACAATACAAGAGAGACACAGATATAACGTGGTTCGCCCAAGGTGGACTACGTCCACACAGAAATTGCCAATCCTTGATTTTTATTCTGTCCAGCAAAATAAAGGGATACAACCTACAGCAACCTCATTGCACTTCCTCTTCACTCTCTCACAATCTCTCTCTCACAATCATAGAGATCTCTTTTAAATGCTACAATACAATACACATCCGTATTACAATGCCTTTCTTTTATAAAGGGAATACCATAGAAAATTGCCATGGGCTACCCAAAACCATGGGACCATAAATCACCCATTATTGACTAAGTCATGACTTTAAAATTACACCATTTTATAAGAAATTGTTTCCTAAATTTTTTCTACGGGGGCNGGGAATCCCCCCCACACCCCCCTCCAGGTGCTGGGATCCAAACATGGCTGAAATAACATCTCTGAATCAGGAATATTAGGCTCCACAACCAAGAAACATCACTTTGCTAGAATTCTAGGCCATAGACATATGTCTTGTGTTCCTTTCCCAAATGCCTTATCTTGACTTACAATTATTCTTCCTAGTCATCACTTGTGAAGTAGTAATCACATTTTTTATTCCTAGGATATCACAAGGGTGACTAGTGGAAGTGGGGAACGATTCGGTACCTGAGAGTGATGTAGAATCTCCAAGCCAGCTCCTTGGGAGGGTGCTTGCCAAAGTCAAGTAATTGCACCCCTTGCAATTGAGTTGTGAATATTAGTGCAATTGTTTATTTCTCACCGTTTCCTAGCTATTATTAGGGCTTAATATCCCTTAACATATACTATTTTGGAAGGAACCCTAATTTGACTTTTCACTAACTTCAGTTTTTGGAAAAGCGGTTTACTTGCTAAACCTCTTAGGACATTTTTAGTTGGGTGAAATTTTGATTTTTTTTTAGTTTAGTTGGCCTTAGGTTTGTTTGATTATAGTTTACATATCATAATAAACAAGTCTGTACATAAAACTTCAAAATGGATAATCTATCGATCCACCATTCAAGGCGGAAACAAGTTGAGTCACCAACATTTGTTGGACCCGCCAAACCGTGGAGACAAATACACGAATCACACCTTAAAGTGACTCATAAATGGAACTACCTTTAGACATAAGCAATATTATCGAATACGAATATCATCAAAGTGAATCTAAATATTCAATGTCATATCATGAACCAAACATAAACTTAGTTGATGAACTGGCTCTTTTTCACATTGAAACTCTAGAGTATCAATCAAATGCTATGTTTATCCACCTTTGACAAATAATTTGGATTTGGTCATACTTGATATTAATGATTCACCGGTGGGTCTAATTTTTGTTTTCAAAAGTTGGAGATATGCAACACACACAATTTGATCCAATGTATAAATAAAGAGAACACGGATCCACACCCACACAACGTCAAAGGGTTGCAAGAGATAATAACACTTCCACATCAAATAGTGCGTCAAATAATCCAAACATATTTGGAATGAAATCTATCAGCATACCAATCCCATAATTTAATGTACTCATCCCTAGCATGAATTCAACTAGCTCTTTTGTGGCAGTTGATACTAGGTTCCAATCTCAGAATTACATCTACTTCATTATCAGGTGTTCCAACTGGTTGGTTTGCTCTACCAAACATGGGTTTCCCCTATGGTTGGGATGGTCAATCCCACCCCATGCACAGATCAAGAAGACATCCAAATCCTATCAATATTCCCAACATTTGGCCATGTTATGCTTCTAGGGAAACCCTTTGTTGTGGAATGTCAATATTCCTAGCGGAAGTATCGTGCCATAGAATATGAACACCGCATGGAGTTATCCTCTATAGATGTGTGGTAATGTCTCAAGGGATCATCCTCTAGCTTATACTAACACAATTCCTAGGGACAATCAACCCTTCACAACATGTACCATGCCCAGGGGGAATAATCTACCCATCAACCCCATTCGGCAATGGAGTGGCTAGTTTCCTAAAAGTACCCAATATTCGTGGGGCACACCTTTACAAGGGGGAAATCCACCTTGGAATTCCAATCAGTTCCAAGGATAAAAACCATGGGTCATCAAGCTCCACCCATGCAATAAGCATCTACATAAAATCACCATTTATGGCCACTCTAAATCTATTGGATTTATCTCGACTTGCGAATGATCTTGTTCCACATATGAACGAGTGGCCCGCAATACCCACCAAACTTCGATCGGATATACCCAAATATGATGGAAGGCCATGAGATGGCCCATCTATAGATGTGATGAAATTCCATATAGTGTTCATCCAATCCATTGGTAGATGCTAGTGTTAGGTTTAATTTGTTTCACTGAATCCTCGCTAGAAGCACTACAAAATGGTACATTAAGATACTTCCTAGTACATTCACCAATTTTGCTTATTTATCTATGGTCTTTTTGACACATTTTCAATTACCTATTTACTATGAAATGAGAACATAACTATTGAGTTCACTCCAAAAATATACTACTACTCATATGTTTGATCATATTCATTAGTGGCATATGCGTCGAAGGATTATCAAAGCATATATACCAGATGCATTCTTAGCATACTGGTTTGTAAAATCATTGTTTCCTAGTCTTGCAAAATATGTGGCTATGTTAGGAGCTGTTACTGAAGAACAACTCATTTAGGGTGCCCAACAAACGGATTTGATTTATTCACAATAGAGAACACTTTATACTTTAATACCCTGTGATACATGACTTGCATCAAGTCTAGCTAGGCCACCTTAGGGACCTCATTCCTATGGTATGGTCAGTTTCATTAATCTACTTGATCAAATTACCAAACAAATGGGAAATGTGTGTGTTGAAAATTCACATCCCAAAGTTAGCCAGGAAAAGGAGCAACACGTTAATCCTTCCTATACTTCTGAAATCCTTACAGCCCAAGCTATGGATCCTAAAGGAAATAAGAAGAATCAAAAGAAAAAAATTCTAATTCTGGGATAGTACCAATACCAAACTAGAACCCTCCAGTAAAAAGCACACAAGATAAACAAAAGTTCAAATTCCATTCAAAATTTTCTCAAGGGGATCATCTAACTCATAAGTTCCCATTTATGTAGGATGTTCATCAAATTATGGCACAATGTGGTGGGAAACAACAACCCTCTGTGTTGAAACAACCCTTCCCACAACAACAACACCAAATGGTTGTGATGTCATCAATACCTCCACTAGCGGGAAATGAGGAAAACCCCCTGCAAGGGGGGAATTCTCTCAATGCTACTGTCTTCATGTTTGATCAGGAGGTCAATGATTTAGACAAGGGCTTGTTCTTACAATGTACCTGCTAGTGTTTCAGATCCATTGACATCAAAATTGAGTGGTTCTCTCAACATTGAGAAACCAACCATTGACATAGTACCTCATCCTCCCAAAGGGGTTATACATAGAACAACCCATAATCCTAATGCATGAGTTGCTCGCTCAAGTACCATATGCCATATCAATCTTGGAGGTATTAAAATGTTATCATGTGCAAAGAAAAAAACTATTTTCTGCAATTGGTGTTGTTGATCCATTTGATTATACTTTGATTGCATTCAACTTAGACCAATCAACATGTAGGCTCTCTTCACAAATCACTTTTCAAATTAAAGTGTCATCTCACAAAAATAACATTTTTCGAATGGTGATAGATGAAGGGACCTCGACTTGTGTCATGCCATTGAAATGTTGGAAAGCATTAGGATCACCCACCTTAGTTCCATCCCACACTATGCTAAAGGAATTTGATGGACATACTTTCCCTTGTCACAAACTTATCACAACCCACCCAATCAAATTGTGGGGAAAAACAGTTACAGTTGAATTTTAGGTGGTGGATACTCCCATAGACCACACATTTGTATTGGGACGTTGTTGGATACATGCAATGATGATATTGGTATCATCAATGTTTTGAGTGATTCAAATCCCTCACCAAGGAAAGATTGTGTCGATTGACCAATTAGATTATTGCACACTTGATAATAGCGTCCAATAAAATTCTCCTTTCATTGAGGATGCACCAAAGGTAATTTAATACGTTGGGGTAGGAATGTTTAAAGACACTTTTGTCATGGGAACTTTTACAACCTTACAACTAGTTCCCACCCTGCAAGCTACTCTAGTATTCACCATAACATCTGAGGCCTATTTTCCATTATTAGTTTTTCTCAAATCCATTCCAGTGGATGAATTAAATTTATCACAAGTAGTGTCGATGGAATGCTTATTTATGGTTCATGGAAAATGATGAAGGAATAATGCCCAATTCTTCGGAATGTGGTGAGAGTAGCACGCCCTTATATACCATAGAAGTTTCATACCAAGATACTCAAATGGATTTAACAGATTCAAATGAAATTCTTCCCTTGGAGGAGGAATTCGATCTGGTTACATCACCCTCCTAGGATGATAACTCTCCAAGCTGACATGACTTCTCAGACAACATTTTATCATCAAATGAAAACATCCTTGAAGTTATGAACATGCTACACCCACTTAAGGGCCTATTTTTTGGGGTCACTTAGAGAATACTGGGTTTAAATGTACCCAAGTATAGGAGCATGCTTTGCACATGCTTTGACCTGATCAATTATATTTGGAGGCTTTCATATAGGTTTACTTTATCCCTATGTTATGATTCACTTAAACCTTTTTCCACACAAATTTTCCCTAGGGTCGAACCTCTTGAAAATTGGTGCATCATCCCATCCTATCTACATTTTCCACCATTACAACAAAAGATCCTACTGAACATGGGACACTATAGTAAGCACCCTATTTCCATTTTGGTGTCCATGTTGAGTTTTTCTCATAGGCTTGGGATCCCTATTAATACCATCATGACTTGGAGTTTGAGATCGCATATTTATCTTTCATACTTTTTCAACCATTTCCTAAGGGCTCCCTATTTTTGGTCAATTTACATAAGCATGTGTTAAAATATTCGCTTGAGCATGTGTACCTACAACTTCACTGATTGTTGCTTATGTTGTGTCTTTTCCTTTGCAGACACTCTTTTCTACTTGATGCCTACAAAATGTTGCACTTATTTAATTGAACTTTATCCCTGGAGGGAACATCATGATAAGTGTACATACCTAGCTAGTCCCTTGTTTGAAATTTTATCTTTGAGTAGGCCTGACTCGTGCCCTTGGAATGTAGGCGCACACCCTTGAGACACTCATTTCCTCCATTGTAATGTAACATTATTTATTATTTTTCAAGCTTATGATTGAATTTATTTACATTTCATCATGGAATGAAATGGGAACAATCATTCCTTGTCACCCTTGAATGCCACACTTAATTTTCGTTAGTCATAAGTGTACCATGCTCATTTACATTTTCCTTAGGAAACTATACCAATAATTTGAACAAAACTCCACTTGTGGGTTATCCTTCTCGTCATTACGGATCTTTCATCAATGCATCCGACATTGGAATATTTCATGATGGTCAGTCACTTAATAGGCTTATGTTGAGAGGTGCCACTTTGCGTCATGTTATGTGTTCAAGGGAAGTCAAAACCGTGTTGGCCATTCCTCAAGATGTTTTCGAACAATCACGTTAGCCTTCCTAGTGTTAGCAAATAGTGTTGGATCTTGTCAACTCTACTGAATTTATATCAAAATTTTTATCTTTTTTATGTGTCAGTTTATGTGGGATGGATTAAGTTCCTCCCTATGATAGATCCCTTCCTATTGATGTCAAATCAATATCTAGGAAGTGAGTCTAGGAACCATAGAGTACCTTGAATATTGCAATAATTATTGGAAGGTTTCCTCACAAATTAAAGTGTGTATACATCAATGACCCCTGATAATTTGATTCTACAAGTGTTCAACTACATAACATCTATTCGGACTTGGTAGATTGTACTCGATACCTTGGATACCACCATAATTATTGGTAGTCCTCCTTGCTTATATTAAAGGTATACATCAATCACTGATAATCAGATGGTGTCTTATTATGATTGAATGTGGTTCATTTATTTGCATGATATAGAATCATACTATCATTGGTTTGGATTGAAGACCTTGGGAAAAACATTCATATCACTCATTGATGCACTATCCGAGTTGTGCAAGATTAGACTGCCATGTTAAGGTACCATGAAACCTTGATATTTCACACTTATCATAGTGTATGCCATACATTCTTAGAAGTACCTTTGACAAGGATACATCGTGTATTAATCATGTCCATGCTTTTTTTATTGTTGAGCATGGGTATACCCACTTCAGGAAGTTGTCATATGTTTGGGGAATTTCCTTGTTTTTCTTGCAATTTCCCTCCAACTCTTGCATCCATGGTTCTCCTCCTTTTCCTTTCTGCATCGATTACTGAATACATCATATAACATGTTTTGTACATCACACATTAGGGGCATCTGTTAACACAATAAAAAACACCCTTAAATGTGAAGGCCAAAATCATGTACTAGATTTGTTTGCAACATTCCAGTTGAGATGGAACACTAAAAAGAGACAAATATCATATCCCAACTACTACATTGCTTGAAGAAATATGAAAGAAGTTATTGATGAATCCTAACAAGGGGAAACTACAGTGATGGATTTTTTCAATGGTGAGTAAGGATCAAAACACCATGAACTTCCAAGTCGTTGAAAATGCATGAAACATGTCTTTTAGGTGCAAAATTGTCAATTTATCATGAAGTTCTTAAAAACTATGGAAAAAAACGTGTAAAGGGAATAATGAAAGGAATCAATTGGGATCTCTAACCCACATTGTACTTTGCATCCTCCTCACACAAATACAAAATTTATTTAAGGGGATTTTGGGGTAAGAGTCTGTGAGGATGAATTTGAGAGTTAATAAATACTGGAGGAATTGTGAGAGATTCTATTCACTTGTGAAATTTTGGTGATCAAAGGAAAAGAGGATGAAGGTGTGAGCCTATACAATGGAGGAGGATGGCTTTGCACATGACAAGGTTGTAATAATTCCACTTCATCTCTAATTTAATGCAAATGGATTCAATTTCCCCCCAAATGAATATGTTAATTATGTCGGTAGGCTATTAGATCTCAATATGGAAGGATTTTAATTATTTTTATCATAGGAATGAGGAAGGTATGTTGTTGATGTTGTACAGGTAATTTGAAGAGCAGGAAACAAAAGCAAGGAGCAACAAGTAGTAAGGAACAATAAGCAAAGGAGATTTCCCAAACAAGAACACCACAACATGTATTTGTGTCCTTCCTTCCTTACCTCCAAAAATATTGAAATTTGTCAATTAAGATCTTAGGAGAATTATAATTATTCATTTGCATTTCTATCAATTGTCCTCACCAAACCATTGGAATATTTGAGGTATGTTATCTAGCTTTGCATTAAATCTCCTCACAACACACATTGTTCTTCCCATATGGCTAATTCTTTAGCATTGTATGATTTTTTGATGTCACCATCGACTAATTGACACAAGTCCCCCAACCAACACCAACAACACATCAACTGTCTTAGAATTGTCTAACTCAAGCACATTTACATGTTCAAAGGTCATTATGAGAAAACCCATAATTAACCATAGAAAACAAAATATGATTGCACCAATGGAAAGTACATGTAAATATAGCTAGAATAACAAACAAACATAAACAACAAATATCCTTAAATGAATGTTGGATATCAAAGTTACAAGCTTCTTAAGTTTCTACTAAAATACAAATTTTCTATAAATTAAATATCCAAGACATTTTTTTGAAAAAAGAGTTCCAAAAACAAAAATTGTTAAAAATATAAATTTTTGGAAATAGTATGCAATTTCCAAGTTAAATTTGAAGGCTAAAATGACCAAATATAAAAATAAATACATTTACCCTCCAACCCTGTGTAAATTTTTGCATTTAGTCCATCCATGTCATGGGCTTCTTGATCTAAGGTACAATTATTGATTTTTTTCTTAATTTAGCTTCAAGAGGCAATTTCAACCACAATAAGAGTTCAATTTGTGTGAAAATTTAGGCATGGGTTCTTTAGTCATTTCCAAAGTGAACATAATTATTCCATTTCTAGATACCAACTCTAGACCAAACGAAATATAAAATTGTAGATGTAGAGGGTTGATGCAACACAATAGTTCCAAACCCGTCAAGATTTGTAGAAAATGGTGAAAGCATTATCAAATCTTTATGAGATGAAACTTCTTTGGGAAAGAAGAAAAACCACCTATACCGAATTTATATTACACCAAAAGTTAATACAAGGAGACCAAATCACTATCTCTAATAACATGTTAGAAAAATAGAACAACCTTGATTCAATACTATGATGATTTAATCACTATTTGCACAAAAATGCTATCTACTACAATTGTGACTTGGTTCTCAATGGCATTGTGGATTTGGAGCTTTTCTCAGTATCTTCATCAAGTTCTTGGGAGAAGAAAAATTCATTCATCTTCACAACTTATTAGGGATAAATGAATTTATCATCAAAGGGGAGTGCTTATGCAATTTTGTCTTCTTATGATGTGTAATCATTCTCATAGTAAAAATTGAGGGAAACTATTAGAATAGGTTGTATTGTTATCTCGTGGACACATTGACTGATGTAATTAATATCATTGTGATGGTAGTTATAAAATTTAATACAATCATTTGTGGGACATTTATGTACATGTAATGGACTATCATTACTCATTGGGATCCGATAATGGCACATTTATTTATCTAGTGGCCACTTTTTTAATGTACTTAATTTCGTTATGATGGTAGTTGAGAACCTTAAAGTATTTATTTGTGGGGAATCCATGTACATCTATTAGGGAATTCGTAGATTTATTGGTGTCCTTTAGTGGCGCATTTATGTCATTCCCTCTTACTTAATATAGGCAGCCAAGGGAGTTGGTGGGTGATTTTTTTATCCGAAATTCATCATTGAAGTGTTGTTCATATTATTTGAGGCCTATATATTGAGGAAGTATTGAGATAATATTTATCCATTTGTGTGGATATGTTACCACTCAAACTAGCACCCTTGGTTGAGATCACAAATTCTTATGCAATGAGAGGTAAGCATGGGAGAATCTAGTGCACAATGTCACCACAACCCAGCTTCCCAACACTTTAGGTAAATTACTAGGACCAAGGAGGATTCCCTAATACAAGTGAATGATATCTTCAATCACTCCAACAAAAAATAAATACCCTTCACAAATAACCTTTTGACTATATCAGTGCCTTCTGGAGTCAAAACAATGAAGCATAAATAAGACACCCCAAGAGGGGATGAGTTATAACACTTTATTATGAATTTAAAATATAGATAAACTCAATATCATACTACTATTATTACATTGCATCATCCAATAAAAATTCATATAAATTTGATAAAAATTGATCCAAACAATGTCTACTTACCACCTATGATGTACCTTATATACTACGGTAAGTGATGTGCTTCTAGAGAGTGAAGGTAAGCCCTAAATTAGATATGAAAGTGCATAAATAGATTTGGTTTAAGCCTTAATAAATAGTCAAGTATATGGTAGACCCACTAAAAACTCATTCAACATATTCCCAACCCCACAAGTGTCAACCCTAGGTCTTTCCCTTGCCTTTTGGGCCTTCAAACTTTGTTTATTTGACTGATGTACCTTTTATGCCAGATCTTAAGAATCCCCTAGATAACACAAAACACATTATAATTCCCAATCCAACCACATGAAAGGGATTCCCTTGAGGAACCACACATGATACATACTAAGGTGCACTTTTCCAGTGGAGAACAATTTCAGAATTCATGATATTTTTTGAGATATGAATTTTCCTTTAGGGTTTTTCCAAATATTATACTTTTCATATTATTTTTTGACAGAAATTTGATAAAAAAGTTGAATAAGAGAATGGGTTAGATCTTAGTCCTTAACCCTATGGAAATAAGATATCAAGGTCAATGCCCCTTCTCAATTCAACTATTCAAGGTTTACCAATTAGGGAAAAGACTAGTAACCCTAGATAGGTCAAAGTAGCATTATCCTAATTAGGACAAACAATGAATTCCAAGGCCCTACTATGGAGAGATCCTTTAAGACGAAAGTCTCCTCAAACAAGATGCATGGAAAACCTTAATATTTCCTTTCTTAGGGTGCACACGAGCAACTTTAAATAAGAAAATTAAAATATATTACCAACATCCACAAATAAAAGAGCAAGAGAGAGGTATTAGGTCTTCCCTTAGACTTGAGTTGTAATAACCATTCAATGGATCAACCTTGAGAGATAACAAAACTCTATACATTTCATCATCCAACCTTCATCACAAGAAAATTATTCCAAAGAGAGAGAGGTGTGCATGCCTCAAAATCTCCAATATACCAAGATAAAAAAGTAAAAATTCCATATTTGAACCCTTGTCTCCTTTACAAATGAGAGTAGGAGCACTTGTTTATATGAGGTATCCTCGTCTTTTTGAGTTTTCAAAGCATACCTGACTAAAAGATAAAATAACTTAAAATTAGGGTTTATCACCTACAAGTTGAGGATTGAACCTCAAAAGGATTAAAAATAATGATAAAGTGATGCAAATGGTTTCAACTAAGTGGAATGTTGCACCTATAGGAGGATGACATGCCCAAACTAACCCTAATTATGTTCTTGTCCCTCAATGTCCTCATTTTTAGTAAGTTAAATCTTCCTTCAAAGGATGATGTCAACATCAGTGTTGTACATGGATACTGGGCGAAGGGGAAATACATCAAAAGAGAGGTCCAAGTGGGCATAGATGATGCATGATGAAGTAGGTATGACAACCCTTACAATAGAAATCACCTCTAATAATCATAAACACAAGTGTGGCTAGGAGCCCCTAAGCCATATGTCTTAATGGGTCGATCCCAAGAAACAGTGGAGAAACCACTTAGGACACAAATTCCCAACATGATGGGGGACTTTCACCCATCAAGGGGTAGTCAACAAAGCTACAAATTCAATACTCCTTGAAATGGGAACAAAGAGAACCTTCCATGACCAAACCAAGGGTCTTGAGCCCCATTAGACCAACACTTTTACATAAACTAGCCCAGACTTGGCCTTTTACAATAGTAAATCCCCCCTCTCACTCTAGTATAACCTAAAGATCACGTTGTATATTATCTATGGAATAGCAATTGTCTCCAACCGTGGTACATGCACTCTTCTCAAGAGTGTATGAGAACCTCCTAGAACTTATAGACCTACACACACATCTAACAACAATTTTTTCAAATGCATTGGAGGAAGACACTTTTGTCCTAACTTGTTCAAATCAAAATGAAATGTAATAAGAAACAAATGCAATGCATGGGTAAAACAAATAACACATCAAAATTCTCATGCAAGAGATCATGCAAGCTAACAAAAATAGGTTAGGTGAAATCATACCACGTCCATTGAAGCCACCTTAGCAAACCATTATATTAGGTATTCCTCCTTTATATTACTAAATAGTCCAAGATAAAATTACATTAATGACGAGCCTAGAAGATGTCGTTATCTTGACTGAAATGGGACTAGATGAAAAGAAGAAATCTAGAACCTAAATTCCTTCAAACCCCTAGTAAGGAGAAGGGATCATTTCACAAGCACCCTCTATCCAAGCTTGGAAAAGGCTTAAGTATAAGGTTTCATTGTCATAATCCTTCTTACTAATCTATGTTCACTACCCCAAACGACTCTCAAAACCAACAAGGAACCCCACATAATAAGGCTGAAAAAAATATGATGATACACCCAATGCATCATGAAAAACACAACAAAAAGAAGGTATATTGCACCCACAAAACCATGAACCAACTCGTTGAGATGAAAGTGAAAGGATGGCTACAAAAAATCTACTTGAAAATCCTACCGTTGGGCTCCAGAATTGTCTTTTATAATGATGTTATTTACATTAATTTCCTATCCTATCTACCATGATTTAACACATCTATGTTCAATAAGGCTGTATTTTACTTTGTTTTATTAATTAAAATATCGTAAATGTAAAGTGACCCTAATCTATCATTTTTATGTATTAAATGCAAATATTGAGCACATCATCAACATTTCGACATTCCTTCCGATTCCAGGTTCCGCATTGGGTTTAATTGCATTGGCTTATTGGTTTGCTTAATTGTATCTTCATATTCTTGCTAAGTTCTGAATACCTGCATATGCATAACTTGAATCATGGGTTGATGTTAAGACTTTGTCTCATTAGTTTGCAATGTATTAAAGTAATTGAAAAGGGAATACATTTAAAATATTATGATTTTACCTTTTTAATTTCTTAAACCATGGAAAATGAAAAATCATTAAATATAAAAACATTCATTATTCAAGTGAATTAAAATAATGAAAATAACAAGAAATAGTTCCACTTGAAACTTTAAGACATGATTAGCTTTCTTTTGTCACACCTGACCATCTCATCACTCCTAGTAATCAGACATCCCTGAATGTGCTGCATGTTCTTGTGATTCCTTCCCCTTCTTCTAGTTAGCTTCTTCCCATCATCGGTAAAATGGGGGGTCATGGCTCTAGTCTATGGACATCATAATGGAGCTAAGCCGCTAGCTTTTATGTAATGGGGGAAACCTACCAACCTCTGGATATCATGTTCAGTGGGAGAAGGTTTGTGAGCATAGTTTACTTTTGGTTTCAAGCTCATTAACAAAAAAAACCACTCCTTAAGCATAGTTTACCCTTTTGGTTTCAAGCTTGCATAAAAATGAAACCATGTCCTGAGCATAGTTCATTTTCTATTTCAAGCTTGTTAAAAAATGAAGTAGGATTCCTTAAGCATAGTTTACCTTTTGGTTAAAAGCTTGCTTAAAAATGAAACCATGTTCCAATCATAGTTACCTTCTATTTCAATATTGTGTAAAAATGAAACACATCCCCTTCCCTTGAGTCAAGTCTTCCCTTTAGTGTTAGAACTTGAACCCTATTTTCACCTACCCAATTCTCATTCTTCCTACCCCCCTGGTGAACATTTTCACATTAGTAACCAGGTTTTTAGGTTGGGTATGGAAGAAGAATCATCAAATGAAACGAATCTTGGGGGCATGTTGAGCCGCTAGCAACCATGCTAGGGGTAAGCTTCGCTAGCAATCATGCTGGGGCCAAGCTTCCAACCTCCGTATATAATGTTAATGGGATTTTTTCAAGCATAGTTTACCCATTGGTTTCGGGCTTGCGTAAAAATGAAACCAATATTCGAGCATTCTTTCAACTGATCTTTGAGCTCATTAAAAATAGTAAGATGGTGTTGAGCTTACTTTTCATTTTTCGTGCTCTGGTTAAAACATGAAAAGTGGCTTGAGCTTAGCTTATTACTTTTTCGTGCTCTAGATTCAAACATGAAAAAGGTTAATGGAGTCTTCTTTAAACTCTTTTCGGTCTCCTTAAATATGGAAAGATCATTGAGTGATCTTGTCTTCTTCACGCTCGTTAAAGCATTTGAAGAGTCATCTCTCCAACGGTAGGTTATCTCTTTTTCGGTTCGGTTAGACTATTTACGAAAAAGGAACACTCTAGCCAACCATGACTGGAAGAGTTCTCTAAGGTATGATTTTATACTTTTTCGGGCCTTAGGGACTAAATCATACGAAAAAGGACCCTTTGGAGTCTTCTTCCATAATCGTTCAGACTCTCTAAACATGAATGATACCGAGTTTTCTTTCATTGGACTCATTAAATTAAACATTGAGAGACCTGTTTTGGGAATGAACCCCTCCTCTCTCAGGTTTGTAAAACATACGAGTTTGGACTTGTCTTCAGATAAGCTATACCGAGTGTTTGTTACCCTCTTTGAACTCATAAAACCGAAAATAGGCACTCATTAATCATGATGGGGAAAATGGGAAGGGAATCATTTTGAAAATAAATGGTAGTAGTTTGTTGTTACCTTTGAACATGGCACTTGTCTGCACATCATGTCAGTCAATTGGGTATTCAACTGATCTCTATGACGATCCACTTTCATGAGTCATGTCACTCCTTTGAGTCTTTCAAAAGAATGCATTGTCCACTGTTGCATCGTGAGTTTGTCCCGTTCATTCATGTTGCCAAGTATTTTGTCGTGCTGCCCGATGTTCAAAGGGAAATTGAATAATTTTTTCCTCTGCAGTTAAAACAGTCTCTGTGTCAGTACTTTTGAGTCAGTCCTATGGTTACTACATTCACATCATTCCAAAACTATGTTCCAAGTTTCATGTCATCGATGTGGGACTCATCATGGCCCTCCTTCGACGAGACTATTCCCGTCGACATCAGCTCATTATCTGGGAAATGTTCTTAGAAACAAAAACTTAGTACCTTGAGATCTGTATGCCTTAATGATAGATTCTCTCGCTCTCGACATAGGTTCACATCATTGACCTTTGATCGATAGAATCGACTAGGTGTTCGACAACAGGACATCTATTCACATTCAGTAGATTGTACTAGGATACCTTGGGATCCATTGACATCAATGGTGATTTCCCTCGCACTTGTTAACGGTTCACATCATCGGCTAGTAATCAAGTTGTTTCTACCATGTTCGACTTCAGATCATTGTAATCACATGGATAGAATCGTACTTTGTGGAAGATGAGATGAAGACCCTGGGTATTTGTTTAGCACTCATTGTTTTCCCTAGGTTGCGATGGAGTTTTGTATATCTAGCATAGACCCACATTTGTATGGTCGTGGCTATGCTCAAATTTGCATCTGTATGACATAGATCTACATTGTATGTCTGGTAGATATGTCCAAGTTTGAGTCCTCTATCACATGGATCTACGATGTATTCTCGTAGCCATGCTTGTTTATTCCTCCCATGGATCTTCCTTGTATTGGTCTGCAACCATGAGTTGGTTACTTGTGTCTATGAGTCAAAAATATTGATGTAATGCAGATTCCTACTGGACGACATGCTCCGATCAAGCTGACATTTTTACCTTGAAGTGACAACGTGTTCTCTCAAAGATCTCGTTTATCGTATCCCTCTAAGACTCATGCTTTGGGGGGCATCCTGTTATACCCAAATTATGTCACCACCATGTGATAAGACCTTTGACTTACATATTTTCCCTTAAGGGCCCAACACTTGGAGTGGAAACCCATGTTGTTTTTCCCTCTTACATAAAAATAATCAGCACCACACTCTCCCCATTAACCATGAGCGGTACCTTTCTCACACCGCTTGTATCTTGTTTGCTATAAGCGGTGCCATCGCTTATGGCCTTTGGTCCCTGATCGTTTCTAACCTAAACCACTTTGTCATAAGAGGAGAAAAGTGGTACCCTGGGTAAAATGGGAAAAAGATAAGTTTCTCGAGGCTTCTAGATCATGAGCCTCATTTCCTCCCTTATCCCTACCATAGTGGGTCAATTGAGCTCGAGATCCCCCATCATAGGATCTTAGAGGCCACCTCACCCACAAATCTCTCAACCATCCCTATCCATTGAGCCTTATAAAGTGACAAGCTCATGTCCATGGTTGAGGGGGAGAACTATAGAGGTATTGTTATGTTGTTGGATTGACCACTTGGCCCAAGCCATTTGAGAGCATAGAGAGCAAAGTTGGAGCTTATGGGGATGAAAGTGTTGGTTTCATGGAGATGCATGTTGACACTAAGGCTTAATTGGTTGTAAACTTCTCCATACATCTTAATGCAAAGCTGATTTTTGTCCCACATTATTGTTGTTTTGATTTCGCATGTAAATGTTGTTAGGTTCCTTAGTCACTAACATGGATTAGTAGATGATGTTCTGGTAGCTTTGATGTGTTTTTATGTTTGATCTGATTGCAGGTACATAGGTTCACTATCGAAGCAGCATTCCAGGTGTCTACAAAATCCAGGGAGGGTCTTCATCCTTTGTCGTTCACTCATTTGTTCTGGATCTGAACCATTTAAACCAGAGGAACAACTTCTGTCCACAGAAGGTGAAATATTCCTGCTTACAATTATAGGAGCAATTCACTTTAAGATTGGATTGAACTGTGAACTCTATGCTAAAATCAAAGTTCTTAAAACTCACGCTAAGAAAATTCATCAATTCGATAAGAGCATTAAAATATTAAATGAGAAATCAATTTCCTAGTTCACTTTCTGTCATATGTTTTGTTTTCTGTGTCACTGCATAGTTTTCTGTTTACTTGAATTAGTTTTGTATTTGTCTTGTTTTTGAATTCATATTTAGTTGTTGAAGTTAAGTTGCGTAGATTAATTAGATAGTTTGCTTTTGATTAAATTCTTGTTTTAAAGCATTGAATTTATTTACGCTTGGTCTTTAGAATAGAATTTTATCTTGCTTTCATGAATTCATAGTTAGTCGTTTGATTGAATTTCATAGAATAGTTAGCTAGCTTGTTCTCTTAGAAATAACATAATTTCTCACTATTTTGATAGTTAGTTGCAAGTGAATTCTTAGATAGATCTTTCATTCTGCACAAATAGAATAGATTTCCAAATAGATTAATAGTTTGCTTGAAGTGTTTTTTCTTCCGTTAGTTAGTTGTTTTCAGGACAAGCATTGCTTTCCTAGAATAATAGTTTCTTTTATTGCAATTTCAATTATTGTTCTTACATTAATATAGCATAGTGTTAGATTAGGTTTGTAATTGACATTGCATTGCAATCTTTTCAAGTTACTAGCTTAGATCTCTGTTTTTCTGCTAGTAGTTAACTAGAATAGAGATTGAATTTCCTTCTTTGGGTTAGGTTAGCCTAGGTTAGTTTAGGCTTTATCCCTACACATATAGTGTTTGCATCTCACAAGTTACCTTCCCGTGTTGACAATTAAGTGTTGAATTAGATAGCATATATTTTCTCCAACACCTACTGCAAAGGATTGTTTCTAGCCATCAAAACCCTTAGTAGATCTACATGAGAAGGCTAAAAACATCTTTCTGAAGTGTACACTACCACTATCCAATAAATATGATAACATGGTTGGAAAAAAGGATTCAAATATGCCTTGGGAGAGGGCACACTTTGTTGCTCCAAACCTATAGTAAAACCTCCTTCTTACTGGCCAAAACATACATCAATCCTTGAGATACATGGCTGAAAATGATGATTAAGATACATCCCAAGAGAGGGTAGACTTGGTTGTTCAATATTTGCGATAGAATCCTCCATTTGCAACCCTATATCATCATTAATGGTGAACATCATGGTTGAACCAATTCATAAGTATTCTCATTAAAAATATGTTTTCAAGGTATTCAAACTTTACACTTCCCTCATTAGAAGAATCATATAAGGAATCTATAACATATTTCCAATAATCCACATCCATATCATGACAATAATGGGAAAAGTGCACATCATTGTATCCATGGAAACCATCTCCAACAAAAAAGAGATCCTCAAACTTATCTTCCTAATTTTTTTGTCTCCAATAACAAAAGAGAAAGAAAGTTTCAAAAAACTTGCATCATGAGGGGAACACATAGAAGCATCAACTATACCTTCATCAACCATGTTTTGAACAAACTTCTCAATTGAAATGGTTCTTTAAGAGCTTCTTCATTTTCTTCTTGATCTTCATGAAAACATTTTTTTTGTTGTTCTACACCCACAAAAAAACCATGCTTTGTATGATCCAAATTGTGAATCTATTTGGTTCTATGTGGCAGGAAAAAATCATGGAAATATTCTTTGAAACATTTTTGGCTCTAAATATAAAGTACTACTGTAATGTACCTGACCCTAAATCAAACCACAAAGGATAGATAGACCACCTCGACATCAAGAGGAAGGTTGAATCTAGATAATGCACAACGGAATATGGTGACTAAGGCTTAGAAAATATACCAACAATCAATTAGATAAAGCAATCAATCTTTTAAAAGAAGTGCAACACTTCCATTACAATCTATCTTTTACCAATTCGCATGCGACGCAAGGATAAATGCAAGTATGCATGCAACTAGATCTGAACAAGCATTCCAAACGAATCTAAATTTAACATAATATATCAGTACAATCCATATAACATAAATATACATTATATCTAACAGCTACACAATAGTATAAAAATAAGATCTACAACATCAATCATAATCACATTTTTTACATCTAAATAATCAAATCTGCAACATTAAACTACAACCCTTTAAACATAAGCCAATATCAAATCTGAAGGATATCATCTACAAACATATAAACCACATAAAATTTTAATCTACACGCTTCCACCTACATCCATATAAACATATAATAAAATCATATCCATGAGCACGAATTCTTCTATAAAATTTCATAAATAAACATATAATAAAATACTCACATGATTAAGGGGAAACTAGATTCAATAGGACAACATTCAACTCATCCATAGACACATTCAAGTAAATTCATACTTGAGCAGGTCACCCCCAATATGAAGCCATGGATCCACAAGTAGAGGTACTCTCAACCAATAAACAAGGTGTGTTCTTTTCCAACACTGTCACACATAAATGGCTATATCTCATCCATACATAAAGATTTTTCACTAAAAAAAAGGTATTCCTTACTTGAAATATCTCTTCTGATGCAATGGAATAGGTGTCATAACCACAAATTATTAGAATTAGGTGAACCAAAACATATAGTTGCTCCCTTCTCACCACTATGATGAAAAACCATGCCACAATAAAACATTTATATCTTATCCATTCAAATTTTTTTCAATGAAACAAAAAGTACGCCTTACTGAAAATGTCACTCCATACACAATAGTATAGGTCTCATAACCTAAAAATTCTAATAAGTGGTCGAACTAGACAATATGGCTGTGCCCTCCTCGGGTCAACAGATAAAATACAATACATTTCCCTCATAGGAAACTTATGCCATACATCCTGAGAAATCACAATACATTTACATAACAGGAAACTCAGGAAATACATCCTAAGAAAGAACAATACATTTCCATCCCATGAAAATTATGCTACCCAACCTGAGAAAACACAATACATTCCCATCATAAGAAACTTAGGCCACCCAACCTTAGAAAGCACAACACCTTCCCTCACCACTTACTTTCTCTACATTTTCACTACCTAGTGCAATAGAATTATGTTCATAGTCCCTTGAGATATCACCATCCACCATCGGGATTCATGTACAAGACCTACGTAGAGACAAGTAATGGTCCTTGAGGTAGTTCGATGTTTAATCTATCCATAATGTAATCTGGCATAGATCAATATTCATCCCTCATTACAAGGCCTTCGATTCTTCTTCAAGCAATTTGAATCCATCCATAGGAATTCAAAATCTCCAAGAAAGAAATCATAAAAATCCAAGAGGACTAGAGAGAGCCAATTCAAATTCCTTTATAGCAATTTGAATCCATTGGTTAAGGACTGACCCTAGTTAACTTGAGAGTAACAAAACTAGTTACTAGACGACCAATTCAAATTCCCGCCAATGATAACTCGAATTCCAAAGAGAAAACATTCCATCCCACGGAAACCAACTTGAATTAGTATTTGTATCACTCAATCATGAAGGAGGAACTCAAATTAGGTGGAGAGGAAGTTACATAAGAAAATGATTCCTTCCCAGAATAGAAAAAGAGGGGTTACACAAAGAGTTACATAAATTTTGAAGTGTCAAGGCTAAATATAGTTAGTGAGGGATCACTTGTACAAGTGGGGGTTACAAAACCAAGTGTAACCTCCAAAAGGAGTTATAAAACCACCAAAGGGACGCATTCAACAAGGAAGGCCCACTAAATCATGAATTAGGGTCAATAATACTTAACATAGGCTAAAATAATAAAAAATAGGAAAAAAAGAATGTTGTTAGGGAGAGACACAACTCCTAGTCCCCAACCCCCCCTCTCATGTGGAATCCATGACCCCCCAACCACATTAGTTATCCATGTTCAACTATTTATTTAATTAAAAGCAAATAATAAAAAAATAATAATGATAATGTCCATAGTCCATAGTCTAGGCACCTAGTGCCACATAATAACATAAATAATAATCACAACATGTGTTTAGGGGCCTAACACACTAGGGGCATTACAACTGCACTCTCGGCCCTTAAAGAATCATAGATGGGAGAGCCAAGAAACCTCCAATAATTATCAACTTCTTCATTATGTAGAGAAATCCTGCCATTTTCCAAATGGTCGAATATATCATAGGAATCTTCAAAACAATAGTAAGGAAATTCACAATTTCTTCACTTTATTTAATTAGTGCTTCTTGGTATTCATGTTCAAAGGTACCATCCTCCTCAATCATGGGGTTCAATATGTCATATTTTTTGGATTCTTCAACAAAACCTTGAATGGAATATTCTTCAACAATGACATATTCATGATATCTTTCTAGGGGTTGATCTTTGTCACCTCATCCCTTGAAAATGTGTTCATTCTCAAGAAATGGGATATAAGTATCCTTATTAATGAAATGTTCAAGATCCTCTATGAGACTAAGATCCCATCTCTCATAAAAAAACCCTAAGAAATTCTTTGAGTGAATTGATTCTTTTTTTGGGGAAGCTCGTCATACCAATTTTTCACATCTTTTCTCCATAAGTCAAAAGACAACTGGAACATTTCCATCCCAACATATTCATGGACCACGTTTAATTTTACAAGATATTTCATAATTTATGTTGTGTGCATGTCAATTGAATCGTAATGTCCATGGAATTTTGGTATGCATTTCCTCCAACTGTCATCATCTTTCCAATCATAACCATGGAATTGATTAGGCTATCTCAGGATTCCTTAGAAATCATATGGACTAGACCAAGTGACCATCCATGGCTCATTATAAATGTTATATCATCCTTTTTATTAATATGTAAAATTTGTGCAATTGCTATGATGAGCTCTTCTTCTTAACTAGCAGATGTGCTCACCTCTACACTAGAAAATGTCAACAATAGTTGGGGATTTTATCTTGAAGGGAACTTCTTCATTTACCTTTTCTTAAGTGGAGTCACCAGATAAGACCTTCAATGTTCGTCCTTAACAATAATATCATCAAAGCACAAAGCAAAAATTTACCTCAACTTTCTTACCAAATTTTTATTTCTTACCAGGGGATGAATGAACTAGATTCGGGACCACTTGCAATGGAATGTTGTCACTTTTCCTTTGATTTCCTGGCAACTGTGCATACAAATTTAACCGCTCAAATTAGCACCCTTGGTTGAGATCATAGATTTTAGTGTAATGAGAGGTAATCACGGGAGAAGCTAGTACCCAATGTCACCATAATTTTTCTTCTCAACACTTTAAGCCAATTCCTGAGACCAATGGGGATATCGCAATATAAGTAAATGATATCTACAATCAGTGCAACAACAAACAAATACCCTTCACAAGCAACCTTTTGACTAAATCAGTTCCTTATGGAGTAAAAAAATGAAGCATAAATAAGACACCCCAATAGGGGAGGATTTATAATACTTTATTATGAATTTCAAAGATAGATAACCTCAATATCTCACTATTGTTATGAACTTGTGGCAGTCAATAACACTTCAGAAAATTGATAAAAATCAACCTAAACAATGTCAACAAACCACATATGATGTACCTTATATAGGGTGAAGGGAATCCATAAATAATATCTAAAAGTGCATAACCAAATCTGGTTTAAGTAATAATCATCCTTCAAATAGATTGTGGATCCACTTAAACTTATCCAGCATATTCTTGACCCCCCAGGGGTCAACTGTAGGCATTATTCCTTGCCTTTTGGTCCTTAAAACTTTGTTCATTTGACTAATGTACCTTCTATACCTATTATACTAGATCTTAAAAATGCCCTAGATAAAACAAAACATGAGACAATTCTCAATCCTACAATAAGAAAGGGACATCCTTGAGGATCCACCAGGAAACCTACTATTGCACACTTTTACAATAGAGCACAATTATGAAATTCACGATATTTTTTTAGATATATATTTTCTATTTATTTTAATATTTTTCTGAAAATTGTGAATGTGTGTGTGTGTGTGTTAACAAAAAACTGATTACAAAAGTTAAAGAAGAGAAGGGGTTATACCTTAGACCTTAACCCTAGGGTAATAATAGAACAAGATTAATCTCCCCTCTCAATTTGACTATCCAAGATACCAATTAGGGCAAAGACTAGTAATCCTAGATAGGTCAAAGTTAGGGAAAAAAATGAATTCCAAGGCTACGGAGATATCCTTCAAGAGGAAAGTCTCAAACAATATTGATAAGATGCAAACAAAACCTGAACTTTGACTTGCTTAAGGTACACAAGAGAAACATCAAAGAAGAAAACTAAAAGAGATTACAAACATCCAACAAGAAAAGAGCAAGAGAGAGGTATTAGGTGTGCTCTTAGTCTTGAGTTATAACAACCATTCAATGGATAAACCTTAGAGATAACAAACCCCTTGAAATTTTGTCATCCATCCTTCAACACAAGAAAACAATACCAAAGAGAGAGGTGTGCATGCCTTGGAATCTCCAATAAACCAAAAGAAAAAGTAAATAGATCATATTTGAACCCTTGTTTTCTTTACAAATGAGAGTAGGAGCACCTATTTATATGAGGCATTCTAATCTTTTTTTATTTTTTAAGAGACTACCTTACTAAAAGATAAAATAACTTAAAATTAGGGTTTTCCACGCACAAGTTGGGGACTAAACCTCAAAAGGACTAAAAATAATGATAAATTGATGCAAATGGCTTCAACCAAGTGGAATGTTGAGCCTAAAGGAGGACTCGATGCCCCAACTAACCCTAATGATGTGCTTGTCCCTCAACATCTTCCTTTTAATCAAGGAGAGGCTTTCAGCTTCAAAGGATGACATCATCATTAATTTTGTACATGGAGACCATGAGGGGACTAATACATAAAAAGTGAGGCTCAAGTGGGCGTAGATAAGGTGTGTTAAAGAGGGTATGACAACCCTTACAAGTACAATAACCTTTGCAAAGAATAAACACAATTGTGGCTAGGATCCCCTAAGCCATGTGACCTGATGGGTCCATCCCAAGAATAATAAGAGCGCCCACCCATGGCACAAGTGCCCAACACGATGGGGGACTTCTTCCCATGAAGAGGTAGTCAACAAAGCCCTAAAGCCAATACTGCTTGAAATGGCAATCAAGAGAACTTGCCATGACTAGACATAGGATCTTGATCCGCATGAGACCAACACTTTGACATAAACAAGCCCAAATTTGGCCTTTTACAATGGAAAAAAAACCCTCACTATGATATAACCTGAAGGGCATGCTGCGATTGATTGAAGGCATAACATGGATCATCCATGAAGCTATATTAAGGTAGATTCTTGAAAAACTTCACCCAAAAAGGAGTCTTGTGCTAGTTACTTGTCCAAGGTGGTTCAATGTATATCCTTGTGAATGGTGGACCATATTAGAGATCCATGATTGAAGTATGTTTGGTACTTCATTATAGCTTGGTAATTAATAAAGTGGCCATTGGTAATAGATTCTTCTCCTACAAATTGAAGATATTCTACCACTATAAATCTTGGTGTTCTTGTCTTTTGTATATTATTCTCTCGATGATCTAGATTATGTGAAGAATCAATTGAAAGATATCATTAACATAGAATGTAACATAAAGACATAGTCAAAATTTAATTACATTATTAAAATAATGGTGAAAAACATTGTATAAATATAATGAATAGAATGATGGTATTTAGATTCTCTTACAATAGGTTGAAACTAGATTTTATACAAAAGAACACTAAGATGCAAAAACCCTAGGATGAGAGGACTTTAACCTGAACATGAACTTAGCATTGATTTTGTATGCTATTTTTGAAAAAGTTGAGTTATCTAAAAACAGGAAGCCTTATTGGGACCACAATGCTTGTGACCGTTTCTTTATTTTAGGTCTACTTTAACTTGTTGGAAAGATAATTTGTAGAATAAGTTAGATGCTTGGTCATTTTTCAAATCCTTGCAAAATTGATGGGAAGGCCCCGAAATATGCTTCCAAATTTCATTGACTTTGAACTTATAATATCAAAATCATGTCAAATATGTCCCTATACAACCCCCTGAATTGGTCCTCCCCCCTTAAGTAATTATCTAAAATACTTAATAGATTCAATTTTTTCATGGTTTATTGGAATATTTATACATTTATGGTATCCTTCTATTTAGGATATGATCTTTAATTAATCCTAGTGTTCCCTCAACTATCCTTTAGCCTATCCTCATATGTCCCTAATATCACTAATCTATTCTAATCTATAGTTGAGTTGTTGTAACAACTCAACAACATACACAAAAAAAACTAGCATGACTAATTATAACAATAATACACCATTAACTGTGATGTGCTAATCTAAGAATAATTCCCCACTTAGTACATAGATACTTTAAACGGAAAGGATTCACTTTTTTCAAGAACTGGGACATACTCCACTTTGAAGCAATCATATATGGATGGGAACATATCACAAATACATTAGGGATAGTGTGAACTACAATTGACACTAAGTTCACACACATTATTTTGGATTGGGAATATCCTCACTACACCTTAGATCAAGGATTATTTTTTCCCAAGGAAAAGATGTCAATAGATTTATTCTGATTAGAATAAAATTTACAACCAACATTAATCGATTTAACCACTTTTGGTCTTTAAGTAAACGGGAGTAATATCAGCCCTCAACAAAAAAAGAGAAAATTTTAGAACCGGTGAGTAATCTCACTCCTCTATTCATAACCAAGACAATTAAAAAAGTAAAATGGGGAGTATTCTCAACCCTCTCAAAAATAAAATAACATTTTGATAGCTATTGCTTCACCATTAGAGTATTTATGATTAATTGGTTTTCAAATCCAGGATGGATTACTACCCATGTTGGTCTTTGATTGGAATTCTTGATCAACCCATGTCCAACTAACAATTTAACTTTTCCAGAGAGTCATCCTTTTGTTGAATTCTCTATACATGTGAGCATTACTTACATATAGAAGTGTGTGGTGTAGATCTATGGTCTTTTCCAAGAGTGTTTGTAGGCCCTATGTTATTTTGACTCTTTATTTTCCCATGTAATCATAAGTTTGGAGACTGAGAAGATTGCCAAATTCGGTATGGAGTAAACATGTGCCAATTTAAGAGCTATGTAGATACTATATAGTTCTACAAAATTATTTGTATTGATTCCTAACACTTTATGAAAATAAATTCTTGAATCCTCATCGGTATGATCCCTCCCAATCCACTCAATCTAGGATTCCAACTAGATGTCGTGTTATAGAAGCATAATGGGAGATTAGGATAAATATTGGGTGGATCAGGACTCCTTTCTTTCTTTTCTTTCCTACAACAGGGCTCCTTCAAAGAGTATTTCATTATGTGTATAGTCACGAGAGTCAAGGAAGGCTCATATTTGAATATTACTTCATTCATGGAAATCTATATTGACTACATTATGGTTAGTGGGAGAGTTGGAAATGTTGAGTCTATTGCGATTTTGCACTAGTTGTCCTAAGATTCCCTAAGAAGGTCTCCTTTCCATTCTGTTCTCTAACTCCGTGCATATATAGTCATCCAAAATTCCTTATTGAATCTACAATGAAGAAATAGGTGGTTGACTAAATCAACATGTTCTCTACATAGAAGGCAAATATTTGGGTCTATTTTCCCTCTTCTTGGAGGTTGTCCCATGATTGGATATTGTTGTAGAGGAACAACCACCCAAACTAGATTTCCTTTGGCTATTATGGGAGTTTCTATATAAATCGCTACCACCCTTGGAATTCAATCCCCATATTGTTAGCTAAAACTGAGCATCCTTGTTTGACTTGATATGTTCCTCCTTATCTATTCTTGATCTAAGGGAATTTGGATGATCCCTTAGTATAATNCCCCCCCCCCCCCCCCCCCCCTCAAACATATCTTGCTCCAAGAATACATTTGCTAACACATGGAGATTTATTGAAGCAAAAAAAGATATTGTTTTGTATGATAGTAAATCTATCTTATCTAGGCCCACTATCAGGTCCACTCCCAAATTTATATCTTCCCCATTTCTGGGCTTCTAATCCAAGTTTCTATAGGTCAGGTTGTAGGATTTTGCCATCGCCCTCCAAAATAGAAAGCCACCCACTGGCCTTATATGTATTTTTTCCTCATGCATGTATTTTATAGACCTTCTAAATTGATGAGCCTCCGAAGGCTCTTAATTTCCATCACTTGTGAAGTGAGTGATAGGTATTTAATTCCCCAGTTATAGCTATAGTTTGGTTTGCACTAAGATATCCCACCGGTAGAGGGGATGGGATTTTTTTTCCTTATTCCCTAACCATATGTATTTTGAAAATATCTTTCACATGGAGGTGATAATTGATTTTGAAATGAATGTTAGGTCCATCCAATAGACTGTAATGGCTTAAATGACACTTTTAACTAGTGTGCCTCTGCCAACTAAAGAAAACCATCAATGATACCATGTGCCAATCCTCTTCTTTATATTTTTTATTAACCATGTCCAATCCTTGATTATGTAGTTGTTCTCTTTTAGGACAAACCCCAAGTAATTGAAATAGGAATCATATGCTTCTTATGTATATGAGAGGTGATGTAGTTTGATTTGCTTTAGAGGGATAGATACATTAAACAATAATAAAGTAGACTTCTCATGATTTAATTCCATACCAGTTAAGGAGAAAAATAGGATTAGTATTCGTTCCAAAGGATTTTATTCCATGATAGAAGGCATTCCAAAGATGACGATATTAACTACACAAAGAATGTGTGATATAGTGAAATCCTTGTTTAGGTTTATCCATGTAGTTTCCACGATCTTCTTTCATGTGATATGTGCCTACTTAGGGCCTCAACAATAACAAGGAAGAGGAGGGGGGATAGTGGACATCCCTCATGCAATCCTCTAGATTAATGAAAGAATTGTGAGGCATACCCATTGATAAGAATTGGATAAGATACTCCTTGTGTGCAAGATTCAATCCAGTTAATAAATATATAGGGAAACCCCGCATGTGTTAATATTAGGCGTATGTATAACCGGTTGACCTTATTAAAATATTTGGTGAGATCAATATTCAGCATGAATGTAGAAAGGGATGAGGATTTTATGGTTTTGATGGTTTCCTGGTCCAAACCTATAGCATCATGTATATTCCTCTAGTCTAAGAAGCCAAATTGGTTAGGGGATATGAAATTAGAGAGAATAGGCTTCATTTGGGAGACAATAACCTTAGAGATTACCTTATATATGTAGTTACAAAGGGAAATATGCATATAGTGGTCAAACGCTAAGGGTTGGTTTGATTTTGGGATATTTGTTATGTAAGAGGAATTAAAAGGAGGGTGAACCTTACCTAAGTATCTTGATTCTTATACTGCAGTTGTGATATCATCTCTGATCAGGTCCCAAAAATCTAGGAAGAACTCATTAGTCTAGCCATATGGACCGAGTGATTTTCCATGATGAAAAGAGAGGAGAACCTTATGAAACCCGTCCTTTCTAACTTCTTCCAAAATATTTTCTACCTATTACAGATCAACCCATCTATTGAAGAATGAGGTAGATGCAAAAATGTCCCTAATATTCTCCTTTCTTGGATTTGTAATAATCTTGGAGTAATGTTGAAAAACCATAAAATAAATTGATTTAAAATTAGTGTAGTCCTCTTCACTTTGGTTTCTTACAATCCAAATTATGTTGAAGGCTCTTATGCTACGGGATTGTTTATGAAATAATATTGTGTTGTTTGCCCCTTCCGCTAGCCAAATATCTTTGCTCTTTATTTTCCACTTACCTCTTTCCATGCTAATATTATTACTTCTTCCTTTTCTAATTTATCAACTTCTGTGATCTTTGCCTCCCTAATTTCATTACTATAAAATGAGTTGATATATATCTCCAATTGTTTTTCTATCCCAATAAAATCCTTTTCCTCATTGGAGAAAGTTTCTTTGACCCGATATTTGGTAAGTCCCTTTATCTTGATTAAGTTAGATTGAAGAGATTTCATACCTAGATTCCATCTCATGCACTCATACCTAGTTGAATTCTTTAATACCAACTCCTGGAAATCCTCATATGCAATCTCATGAGAATTAAACTTAAATGGGGATGGAGGCTTGTATTTGGGAATAGATTACTCCAATAGGATTGGTAGATGGTCTGAATGTGTATCCTTAAGGAGGATTCTTTAAAGACAATGATGCTAAAGAGGAGGGTATCCTTTAAGAGAAATCTGTCTAATCTTTTCATAATGTGTTGAGATCCTTTTATTTTGTTTAAAGAGGTATGTATAGAGGGAGAAGGATCTATATCAACTCAAATATTTTCAGTCAGTAGGTGGATGAAATTATCTGCTAAAGGGTCCTTTTTGGCAGTGAGATTACTATGTTCAGAGAGGTGGATGTAAAGTTTAAATTTCCTCCTAAAATGACATTTTCTCATGCTTAAATTTGAGTTGTGAGGAGATCCTCCAATAACTCTTTCTGACCATGCTAAGGGGCATAAACATTCAATATATCTAATGAATGATTTAAATATTTTGAGAATCATGAGGCAATAAGGTAGTGGGAAATACTTATAGAGGAATGGAGAGTTTGTTGTAAAAGAATGCGTTCAATAGGTTAATTAATGGACAGTATTAACAGAAATTAAATGCTTGGAACAGGAATGAAAAACAAGACTGATAAACAGATATTAAAAGAATCGCAGAAACAGGGAGTCACAAAACAGAAGTTGATAACGGAGTTCACCCCCTTCACTGGGCTACGTCTCTGGGTCCCTCTCCAATGGGTACCAATCCAATTAATCTCTTAAAAATGGTACAACATGGTTCTGGAAACAACTTCAGCAACTGTAAAATAGAATGTTGTACAAAGTCTTTAAGACCTTTCTCTGAAAATTACAATCAGCCTTCGTAGGGCAAAGAAAGCCAAAGTATGACAGAGAATGTCGACTTCCACAGTAAAAACATCGGAATACTTTACAGCAACTCTCCAAGCTTCTATAACAGATAAAATGAGGTACTTAGCTCTGAACGAACTGTTTTTCCTCCCCCCCCAGAACCATCCCTGTTTCTTCTCCTTTATATCTCATTTTTGCCGTTACAAATGAGCCAAAACGTTAAAAAAATGCGATTGTTCACATCCCCCTGCCAAATGCCAACTCATTTATCATAAGAGGCTGTTTTCACATTCCCGAAACCGTTGCATCAGGCTGTTCATATTCCTTTCAACATTATCCCAACTGTGGCATAACTGCCAAGAAAAACTTTGCCAAACTGTTACAAATAAGCTGTACGCATGATGAAATATCCTGCCACATCATAATGTTTCGCATGAGGGATATTCCTGCCATGCCAAGGATCTGACCTCCGTGATAACATTATATGTATATAACAGAGCTGTGCTAAAATAGAACTATATGTGAACTAAACTTCCAGAAGTTTTAGTCATCAGGGCTTCCGCCGTTGCGGAAGAGTGATGAGCAACTAGCTCCGATGAACTCTATCTCGATCGGTTGTCATTTTGTTTTTTCGAGTTGAAACGTATTGTTACTTTGGTTTTCGCAGTTGCGGACGGCAGATGGCAAAGTCTCCCGATTTTTGCCTTGAATTTTCAAACCTCGCGTCGTTGTTTGCGCCGCTCCGTAAGTATTGGGCTTCCGTCGTTGCGGTTGTCAAAAGCGTTATTCTTCCGATCAAGATTGTGCCCATCGCGAAATGCGATATCCTTTATATCTCCGTCGTTGCGGCTCCCGTTCCGCTATCGCTCCGATGTTTTAAAGCTCCGACGCGTTATTATTTGCTTCCCGGTTATCCCCGCGGATAGATTAGTGGTTTTGTCACCCAACGTTGTGGAAAGAGATGCTCTTCTGACCTCCGATGTTGCATAAGGAGATCTTCTTCCGTCCCCTGATGCCTGTGTGCTTCGACGTTGTGGAAGGAGATCTTCTTCCGACCTCCGACGTTGCGGAAAGAGATCTTCTTCCGACCTCCGATGCCTGTGTTTTCGTCGTCCGATTTTTCACTCGCCACTTCTTTGAACCATTGTACCATATTGGATCTTTAAAGAGGAATAATCCGCCGGATCAATCCTCCCCATTGGAGAGCTTTTGGACCACCAAAAGCCTGAATTATTCTGCAAGTAAGTGAGGGTACAGTTCCCTCACTTTTCCAATATCCATCCATATTGCTTTGCTAGGATGCATTCCTTCAGCCCCACTCGAAGGTACTCAGCATTCCCCCTTCATGAAGTCCTTAAATTTCTGTCAAGAATAACATCATCCTACAACTCTCTCATATATTCAGGTGCCAAATCATCGATTGAAGGAATCTGTATGTTAATTTATTCATCCATGATCATAGGAGGCTCATACAGTTTAAGATTCTCAACATTGATAACTGAATAAATTTGCATGTATGGAGGTAAATTCAAGCGAAAAGCATTAGTACCGATCTTTTCCAAGATCTCAAAAGGACCATACCTGGTAGGCTTAAGCTTTTTACCTTCACCTTTCATCCTTTCTTTGGTGATATGTAACCAAACTCGGTCACCAACCTGAAATTGATGATCAACTCGATGCTTGTCATGCATGGCTTTGTACTTGGCCTAGCTCTTCTCCAACTATTCTTGAACTGCCTGCTGCACTGCTTGGATTATTTGAATGAATCTTAGAGCCTTATCTGCATCATGATGTCCATCCACTGCATCTTTGCCAAAAGAGAAGTCCATCGGTGTTTTTGGCAGATAACCAAAACAAGTCTCAGAAGGAGATCTTTTAGTGGAAGAATGAACTGCATGATTGTAAGCATGTTGTATATACTACAACTGATCATCCCAAAGTTTAGGATGTTTACTACAATATCCTCTGAGCAGCTGAACCACTGTCTGGTTCACTACCTCATTTTTCCCATCGGTCTGTGGATGAAAAGCTGTACTTTTCTTAAGTTTGGTATCCATAAGCTCCCATAAAGTTGACCAGAATTTTCCCAATAACCGGGAATCTCGATCAGATATAATAGACATGGGCAGCGCAAAATGTACCCAAACATTTTGAAAGAATAGGTGAGCTGTTTGTTCAGCAGTGATCTGCTTGTTACATGGCATTAAGATACACATTTTGCTGAACCTATCCACAACAACATATAGGTAATCATGCCCTTTTCTAGACATAGGTAGTCCTCCTACAAAGTCCATAGACATACTTTCCCAAGGATGAGAAGAAACTGGAAGAGGAGTGTACAAACCCAATTTCCTATTGCTAGGCTTACTTGTTGCACACATAACACAACCTCTTATATATTTAGCTACAGTTTCTTGCATCTGAGGCCAATAACAGTGATTCTGCAATACAGACAATGTTTTACTTACACCAAAATGTCCTGCAATCAATGAACTATGTGCTTCTCGAATCACATGCACTCTTTCTTTCTCTGGAATACAAAGTTTACCAAGATGATACAAGAGTTGATTATGCACATAATAGTTCTCTTCCTGTTTACCATGTATTAGTGATGCATATACTATCTTAAAATCTTTATCTTCTGCATACTATTCAATATAACTTTCATGTGCTAATGAACTGTTTTGAAGAATGATTGAAGCATTTGTAGGAGGCCTTGATAACATGTCTGCTACTTTATTATGAATTCCTTTTTTGTACTTAATTACGAGATGAAACTGTTGTAAGAACCCCATCCATCTTAAATTCCTACTTTGTTGTATTTTAGTTTAAGATTGTAAATATTGAAGTGGTTGGTGATCAGTATGTATGACTGTCTCTTTTCCCATGATATAATGTTTCCACTTCTTCACACTCTGTACTAAAGCATACAATTCTTTATCATAGGTCGGGTAGTTACTTACCGCAGTAGAGAATTTTTCTGAATGGTAACAGACTGGCTTCCTTCCTTGCATCAAAACTGCTCCCATGGAAAACCTGCTGGCATCGGTTTCGATCTCAAATGGCTACTGCAAATCTGGCAATGTCAAAACTGGTGCTGTGCTACTCTTTTCCTTTAAAGTGTCGAAGGCTCTCTGATGCTTGCCTCCGCACTGGAAAATTTCTTTAACACGTGTTAATGCATGCAAAGGAACAGCAAGGGAGGAAAACCCAGAAATGAATTTCCTCCAATACTGAACCGCACCCAGAAAACTTCTGATTTTAGTAACAGTGTTAGGCCATGGCCAGTTTACAATGACAGCAACCTTGGCTGGGTCCACTTGCAGGTGGCCTCCACCAATAATATGGCCTAGATACACTAAAGAAGTTTTAGCAAATTCACATTTAGACATTTTTACATAAAGCTTTTCCTTTCTCAGTACATCTAAAGTTTTCTTCACATGTACAACATGCTCTTCCCAAGTTTTGCTAAACACAAGGATATCATCTAGATATACAATTACAAAATCATCAATGAATGAACGAAAGAGATCATTCATGACCCGCATGAAAGTAGCAGGTGCGTTACAGATCCCAAAAGGCATCACAAGCCATTCATACAAACCCTATTTTGTTTTAAAAGCTATCTTCCAAGCATCATGCTCAGCAACACGGATTTGATGATACCCACTACACAGATCCAATTTTGTAAAGTAAGTTGCATGTTTCAACTGATCAAGCAAATCATCAATGCGAGGAAGAGGATACCTGTTTTTAATGGTGATTTTTTTAAGGGCCCTGTAGTCGATACACATCCTCCATGACCCATCCTTCTTTGGAACCAAGACTATAGAAGAGCCGCAAGGAGAAGTGTTGGGCCGGATGACCCCCTTCTCAATCAGCTCCTGAACCTGCTTCTTGATCTCCTCATTCTACATTACAGACATCCGGTACATGGCTATGTTTAGGAGTGGCACATCCTGCTGCAAATGTATCTCATGCTGAATCTCTCTCTTCGGTGGTAACCCCTTCGGATCTTGAAACAAATCATCATACTCAGAAATGATGTCAATCAGTTCAGATTTATGCTTAGGGTCACATTCTTCAAAAGATTTAGAGACTTCATCATTTTTCATCTTAACCATCATCAACACAAAATTCTTACTAGCATTTACCAACCTCTTCATTTGTCCTGCAGAGACTATTGCTAGATTGGTTTATATCTTATGTGCTCATACAATATATTCCATACCTTCTTTAAAAAGATGATACTTATACTGCTCTCTATAAAAGATTGCTTTCCGGTCATACAAATATGGACTCCCAAGTACAATTCCACAAATGTCAAGTGGTACTACATCCAATTCTACCTCATCCCTAAAATTTTCAGTAATTGCAAATTTTAATACACATTTCCTTGTAACTTGCAATCGTGTATCATTAGTAACCCAACCAAGAGGATATGGCTTTTCATGAGGCACAGTAACTAAATGCAATTTCTTAACCACTTCTTCTGATATCATATTTACTTGTGAACCACTATCAAACAATGTATCAATCTTTGTGTGATTTGCAATGACACGAACATGAAACAGTGCACTTCTATCTTTATCATTTTGCTTAGAAGTAGATGGCAGACTTGTACTTGCACTAGAACTTGATTTTGCATCAATGGGAAGTGAGATACTTTTATCCTTACCTTGGATTCTGACAGCTGTAACCTTTGTTTCATCACCTGAGTCGGATCCCAAGTCTTGAATAATTGCTGCAGTAGCTTTTGCTTTTCCTTTATCTTTGTTTCCTCTGTACTTCTTTGGCCTTAACTCTGGATGAAGTTTCCAACACTTAGAGACATCATGTCCCTTCTGAAAATGCGAACACGTAGGCTTTTCACCCTCTTTCTTAATAGTAGCCATCTTCTTTTTCCCCTTATCTTTTCCTTTTGATTTGCTGTCAAATTTAAATGACTTCTTCACAAAAGTATCATTAGCATGCTTACCCCTGGCTTCTAAATGGGTAGCTTGAACACATACATCATCCAAATTACTGGGATTAAACATCAACAAAGTATGCTTCAAATAAGAATGCATGCCACCAATGTACTTAAGAAGAGTTTCATGTGTATCTAATGAAACATTCAATGCAATAGCCCTCTTTCTGAATTCATGAGTATAATCTTGAATGCTTTGTCCTTTAGCTTGTCTAAATATTTGCCAATTCATGGTAAATTGTTGAATATGGCCTAAAGGATAAAATTGTTTCCTTAATACTTCAATGAGATCATTCCAAACTGAAATAATTTTACCATTCTTTCGAAGATCTTGCTGAATCTTGCTCTCCCACCAAGTAAGAGCCATTCCACTCATCCTCAAAGTGGCCAATTGAATCTTGGAAGGGTCATCATTAATGCCCTGCACCCTGCAATATACTTCAAGCTGCTTGATCCAATTGTCTAATTTTTCAGCATCTAACTCTCGATTATAAATAGGTAATTCAAATTTTACATCCAATTTGAAATAAGGCATATTAGGACTTGCATTATTTGAATGAGAATTATGAGAAGAAGAGAAAGTTTGATTAGTGTCAGGAGGATCACCATCACCATCACATCCTACTCCTTTACCCTTTTCTTCCGGCTTCACTTCTGCATCTCTGGATGAAGGTCCTTCTTCTTTCTTCTTCCTTTCTGCTCGCTCATCGAGTAGGATTTCCATCATGGCTTTCATGCTCATAAAAACCTCCAGAAACTCAGTTTCAGAAATAACAAGTTTTTCCCGTTCGGTATGTCCTTCTTCTTCCCCTTGTGGACAAGACATGGTTCTTGAGAATGTTCTCCTGGAGCCAATATTAGGATCTCCTTCAACTAATTCTCCTTCACCAACATTTGACCTGGACCTGGTAAGCATTCACAAACTTGCACAACAGTCAACCACCTCTGATACCAAAATATGATCCGTAGGACCTCAACTTATGTGTGGTAAAAGTTTGTTGTAAAAGAATGCGTTCAATAGGTTAATTAATGGACAGTATTAACAGAAATTAAATGCTCAGAACAGGAATGAAAAACAAGACTGATAAACAGATATTAAAAGAATCGCAGAAACAGGGAGTCACAAAAAAGAAGTTGATAACGGAGTTCACCCCCTTCACTAGGCTACGTCTTCGGGTCCCTCTCCAATGGGTACCAATCCAATTAATCTCTTAAAAATGGTACAACATGGTGTTGCAGCTGCAACAATTTCCCAAAATTCCAAAAAAAATTGGGACCCTCCTTTGTTTGAATTAGTTTTATTTTCTTCTTGAGATTGGTCTAAGAACTTTCAGAAAGACTTGGCTTATGCTTGGATTGAGCCACCCATTGTTTTGATTCCTCCTCTGATGCCTTAAGTCATCCACTATTTGATCAAGCTCTAATCGCTGCCCTTAAGCGCATTTGAAAACATGCTGGAATCGGAAGATGATTTGTTTTGATCTTCCACCGTTGCGGGTGGATCTTAGCTTTAGTCTTCCGCAGTTGCAGATGGTTTCTTGTTTTGCGGAAAGAAAAACCTTTCGACTTCCGACCCATTGGGTTTTTCACGTCGGACGCTTTTTGTTTGGCATCGGAAGCTTTTATGATCTTTTCTTCCGCCGTTGTGGATGGGTTTTCGATTTTTGACTTTCGGTTCTCTCTCGATTCGAGTGAATGTTTTCGACTGCTTTTGAGTTGTGAGTCGAAACCTTTTATCATGTCAGTTTTCCCCGTTGCGGAAAGATTTAAAATTTTGTCTCCCGATCTAAAACCTTCCGACGTTCGATCTCTCAACTACTACCCGATGTGTATAACCAGAACGGAAGACTTGGCGCTTTAATCATTCGCCGTAGCGGAAGAACATTCGCTTTCAGCCTTCAATTCGAAAACCTTCCGACGCCCGATCTTATGTTTTTTTCCATGCGGGTCTTCGCGGCTTGGTCTACATTTTTTTTTCGTTCGCCGTTGCGGAGGGGAGATTACTACCGACCTCCGATGCAAAAGCTTGCCGATGTCTAATATTTTCTCCTCGCACGTGTGAGAAAATATATTTATACAGGGACGGTGTATTGTTTTTCCATTGTTATTTTAACAGCCAAGCACTGTCACTGTTGAGCTGTCGTTTTCTCTTGAGGTAGCGAAGGTCCCCGCTGTTGGTGTACCTGCATCCAGGTGGCAGCTGTGGAAGCATCGAACCGTCATCGACCTTCCTTACTCACCGTATTGCCAGGTAGGCTCCTCGTCGTTTTTCTCGTTCCATTTGAACTGTTAGTATTTTTCTACGGTGGTTTTAGGTCCCCGGCTGTTTCCTCGTCCCGCTAGGTTATACGCCTATATAAGTAGGGATTTTTATCTTTTGACCGTGGGAAGACAGTTTAACCTTCAGAGCAGCTGTGTTTTTCCACAACCGTTCATTTTCTACCCTGCGCATAAGGATTGAGGGGTTTCGGCGCAGACGGTCGTTACGCCATCTGCGCCAAACCACCCTGCATAGTTATGATAGGTAGGAGGTAGGTCTGCCATGGACTGCTTTGGGGGTTTTGGGGCTGTTTATCCTATGGTGCGTTACCCGTATTTTAAGCCCTAGCCATTTTCACCTTCGCGGTTCTGCGCATCCTTGTCGAGCTTAGTGTCGAACCCGTGGCTTGCTGGAGGAAAAATGCCTTTTCTATGGGTGTAGGCATGGCGATGTTGAGAAAACCTCGTAGTTACTACTGTTGCTTCCCGCACCGCTTAAACCCCGGTCGTTTTGTACCTATGTACTTCAGGCTACCCCGTAGAGCTCAACAGTCAAACCCCAGCCTGTGGGAGGGAATATATCTTTGTTCTTAGTTGTTGACCAGAAGGGCGTGGGTATAGTTTTGCTAAGGCACCGTAAGAGACCTGCGTAGCTGCTACTATTTTTTCCCTCGTAGCGAAAGGACCATGGCATGCATAGAAAGCAGAAATGGGTGGCTTATTGATGTAGATTTCTTTGTCATCTTGAATGGGGCTGATATAATTGTTCCATATCATTCAACAGTAGTAGATTGCTATTTTTTACTATATGCGACATGTTGTGCATCATGCTAGACTTAGACAAGTTCATTAAATGTTGCACTTTGGTTGTAACAGTTCAGATTAAGTTAGGCCATTTTAGGCTATCCATGCATACATTTGTCTCTTTAACAAATTGCTGTCATAATGCACATAGAAAAAGTAAAACGCTGCACACTGTCATATAAATGTTTGCACCTTGAATTTCTCAATATTAAAATGTTATATATGGCAGGAAGAATTCGAATCCATCATGTCCAAGAGGCAGAAGAAGAAGGCCCCTTTGGTCGAAGAGGAGCCGGAGGTAGAGGTTGTCACGAAGACCGAATACATATATGAAGACACTCAATGTATTTCTAGTGTTGAACCCGAGTACAAATGGGGTGAAATATATAGATTGATTTCCCACAGGGAGGTTCCCGACATGGGCCTCGAAGAAGAATCCATCTATGCTAACGTAGAGAAATCTTCTCTCATGAAAGTTGCCACCAGACCAGAGTTGTTCCCATGCTCTGAGGTAATTGGATGGATTCTGCCCCAGGAAGATATAACCACAATGATCCTGGGGAATGTTGAAAAGCAAGGCTATGCTGCTTACAGCCCTGGATATGTGGCTCTAGCCTATCACTTGCCAGAAGCTTAGGTGTTCTTATTTGATGATTGGTTAAACATCATAAGAATGGACCTTATAGAAACCATGAAAAGAATGCTACTAACTGGTAAGCATTTTAGAACCAGAGTAATAGGCGAATATGATACTGCAAGTTTAAGGGTTCCATACAGATTCATAGCCTTGATTCTCAACAGAATATCTGGACGAGCTCATGGTAGGTTTTTCAAACTGGAATGGATACCCATCATATTTTATGTTGCAACCCAGGGGATAGTCTTCAACTGGGCCAGCCTTGTATCGAGCAGTCTTTCTTCTTGCTTGGCCGCAGCTTTGGGAGGAGAATCCCAGAAAAGGTCCGAATTCTATATGAGTTCAATACTGATAGACTGTATACTGTGCAACCAGCCTTTCCCTGGTCTCAGGTGCATCTGGGACAGGGAAAGAATGCATGTTTATGCTGCTTATAGACCATTGTGGGCACACCAGTACCATAGCCACTACAGAGAAGTCTGTGAGCACTACATTATGCCACTATACACACTCATTTTCCGAAAAGAGTGTGATTGTATGTCGGAAGAGGCCATGCGAGTAATAGTGGATCATGCGGACTACTATTTGACCGAACACGGCATGTATTTCAGAATGTTTGGAGGCTCAAGAGCGCCTTCCCTATTGCCAAAATATGCAACTGACTACATTGTCCATAAGGAGGCGGTCAGACAAGTGTTCCTAGATGGGATAGGTAGTTTCCTGTTCGAACACAAGAAGGCTGCTTATCCTCCCTTACCTTTTCGACTAGGAAGCTACAGATTCACTAAGGTGAAGCAAGCTGGTGAATTTGTAGAGGAGCTAGAGAGATTCCACTTTGGCGAGATGCCCTATCACAGAAATGACTCCCAAGGTAAAGTTGCGGAGCATTGTAAAGAAAACAAGGTGCATTTCGAATATACTCACCATGTTGATAGGGAGGAATCTGTCTTCCAGGATGCCCCGAACATGACTGCACTAAAGAGAAGGTTCACTAAGAAAATCACCACCAAAGGTGGAAAAGGGGGTGAGCAGGCTAAGGCTGAGGAAGAAGCCAAATGGAGGGATGAAGAAGCCTAGAGGTTGGCGAAAGAAGCGGCAGAAAGGATACATACAGAAGAAGAAAGAAGAGCTGCTCAGGAAGCAGCAGAAAAAGCAAAGGAAGTAGCCAAAGAAGTAGAGGAAGCAAAGAAGAAACTCGATGAGGAGCTCCAAGAGCAAGAATCCGAAAGGATAAAGTTGACATAGCAGTCAGATTTGGAAACAGCAGTAGGGCAGACCCAGGAGGTGGAGAACCCTGAGATTCAGACCCCTCAAGTACCTGCTACCAGCATACCCATGTTCCCCACACTCAAGCTGGTCCCTTTTGTGCAGGAAAAGGGAAAGAAAATCCCTGATTTCAACACTGTATATTATGATAGGGCAACAAAGAGAATAATAAAAAGGACAGAGAAGAAAGTTGAGGCGGAAGGTCTACCTAGTAAAATGATAACGGATACGGCCGTTATGTTAGGAACAGACCAAGATCCGAGATTTACTCTAAGATCCGGGTCTGCATTTATCCAAGCTTCAGAGGATAATGTAAGAAAGATAATAGCTGACTTGAAGCAGTCCAAGGAATCCTCAGCTCAGTTGAAAGATACGTTGAGGAAAGAGAGGGAAGACAGCAACAGGCTCAAAAGGAAATACGAAGATCTGCATAGGGAAGTGAAGTCCTCAAGAGCTGAAGTACAGGCCCTCCAGGTAGAAATACGAGTCAAGGAAACAGCATAGGAGGCCCTAGAAAAAGTGCAGAAGGAATGCCAAGATCTAAAGAGTGAGAAGGAACAGCTACTAGAAAAAGTGGAAGAGCTCGAAGAGCAGCAGAAGATCCTCTTGCAGGCCAATGATCTGCACACCCAAGAACTGAGAAAGGAACATCAGGAGCAGATTTCTTCTTTGACCACCGCTCTGGAAGTGGCAAGAGAACAGCAGGTTAACCTCCAGCCTTTCAAGGAGCATGTATTAACCCAGAAAACCAAGATGCTGCAGCTGCAGACTACTGTTGAAAAATAAAGATGTAGAGTGCTGCAAATTGATGGCCGATTGGAGGAGATCATGGAAACTGCATCCTATTTTGTCGACCGATCCCAGGACGTCCTAGAGGTCTTAACTGCACGAATGACAAGGTTGGAGAACAACGAAGAGACCCCAGCAGAGCTACCGTCAAAATACCAGCAGGCCCTCAAGCAGGACTATAACCTAGTGGAGTTTGCTATTAACACCATTGAAGACTTCAAGAAGGTGGTTAAAAAGACCAAGGGATTATGCACCGAGTTTTTCAGAATACTTCTCATTACATACAACCGGTGTCAGAAAGGAGCTGAAGAGAGGCTTGAAGCATTCCCAGATCACGATGCCTTTGCAGAGCTATTGCAGAAGAGATTCCAGGAGGAAGAAGCTAAGGTATAGAATATCAAAGCCTTGGATGATCTGATCTTGAGAAGCGAAGTAGATCATCCAGCTGCCAGTGTACAGCTTCTTGAAGATCAGCTCCGATTGAGTACATCCAGGGTCGAGGCTATCAAGAATCAAGCTGATAAGTTTGAGATAAATATTCAGTTCTTGGAATCGTGTGCTTTTGAAGGCATCGCTAGTGAAGCTGCAGCATGGAAGAAGTTTCTAGATAGTCAAGCGGGCCCCTCCTCATGAAGGATCGGTCATTATTGTAATTTGTAACTTTTTTTGTAAAACATTTAATAAAGGTAGAACGTTGGGAGACGAGAGGTTGGGAAGCCCAAAGGTCACTTTGGGTAGCCCAACAGTCTGACCCTTTTGTATAAATGTAAAAGACTTAGAAGGAGAAAGGGACTTTTTCCTAGCAAGACTGGTGAAGACATATTGTAAGAAGAACTATTTCCTTTTGCAATAAAAAATTACAGTTTGCCTGTTGGAGGAAGCTTAGTGGAATATTCAAATGTTGTGCTATGGATTTGTTGAAGAGGAACTATTTCGTTTTCAGATTTATGTCCATTAACTGTGAGACCGTTCTAACTCATTGAACCTATGTTCTTGTATGAATGTTTTCCAGTTTATTCTATGAAGATTTCCACTATGAGTAATGTATGCTGCTTATGAAACAGTTGGCTATCTGATTGTTGAAATATCTTTAATCTTTCATGTGTTACAGAGAAGAAAATAAGCTACCTGTAATATCTATTTATAATACATGAATAATCCACATTACTCATAAATAAATCATATTCTGGCTCCCCGGGGATAGGTGGATAGATAGGTAGTTAGATGGATAGTTAGTTTATTTCATTCTTGCATATGTGATGTAGATTCTTGTGAGCCTAAGACGAGAGGTAAGAACCTGCGCATCACATTGTGACTACTCCCTACATCTCGATCACCCTGCATTATTAATTCGGCCTTTGCATTTCATACATTAAGTCAAAAATACAAAAACTCGATGGACCGGGCCGCAACCGGTAAAACCTTTGTTTGTTTCTTGACCTACGGTATCTGGACCGTAAGCCGGACGGATTCCCTATACCAAATAGTCAACGAGCTAGTTTAGAACGTTGATTGGGGAGAATCCCTTACTGTTGTCGCCTGTGAATTTCCAGGCCTCAACAGTTTTGGCGCTAGAAGGAGGGCCGCCAGTGAATGGCTGGCCGTGGAAACTATTTTTTCCCAAGATTACCCCACTAGCAGAAGTTTAAAGCTAGTAACTCGACCCAAGCACTTACAGGTTTTGGGTATACCTTTGAATCAAGAAAGCCTGTTCCCATCCTGCATTGTTCTTTGCTCAGACTCTTGTTCTTATAGCTGTGCCTATGGCTGGAATTAATGTAAATCAACCCAACCCATTACCAGCATGGAAAGCAAGGTCCCCTTTGAACCTCACACCGCCTTTGCATAACCTACCTCAATCCTTTGACAAGTTGTTGCCTAAGTTTGACCCCGAAGAAAGGATTGTTGTAGACGACCACCTACAGAGCTTTTATCTAGCATTAGAAGGGCTAAGGGCTGGGGAGTATGAAGATGTGGTATGTAGACTGTTCCCTCACACCCTGAAAGGAGCAGCAGCATCCTGGTATTTCAGTCTCCCTACAAATTCGATTCCTAATTGGGACACCTTCGAGAAGGTTTTCAGAAGTAAATACACCACCCAAAAAACACATGCCTCATTAATGAAAGGTCTCGGTTTGTTAAGAAAAGAGAAGAATGAGAAGGTACATATTTTCACTCAACGATTTTCAATATACCTAAAGAACTTCTCTGAAGCCGACAGACCCTCAGACAAGGTCTTAATTGATTATTATACCTCAGCCTAGGGCCTGAGCTGGCCATGTTTTCCAAGATGAAAGCCAAACCCACATTGGTAGAGACTTGTGAAGAGGCCGAAAGAGTAGAGGCTGAGAGGGAAAGTGTAGAAGATTATCCTGATCTACCTGGAGAGAAAACTACAGATAGAAGAGCTTTGGTGTTGTCCAAACCCAAAAAGGAGCACTCATATGATTTTGAGGGAATGATGAAAACGATGCAGAAGCTTTCCGACCGAATAATAGATCTGGAAAAAGAAAGGGACATTCATAAAACTTATAAGCCCTACTATCCGAAAAGAGAAGATAATAACCAATGGAAAATCTCTCCCCCAAATTTAGCCTCAATAAATATAACAGAAATAGGGGGGATCATTTATGTACTTTTCACCAGCAACCTCACTCTGAGAAGAAGTGCCCTCAATGGTTGAATTCAATGTCTTTGGTAATGAATAAGCTGTTGAACTCCAAATTGACTGAAGACAGTGGTGAAGGAGGAGGAAAAGAACAGACCATAGAGAAGCAAGATGATGATACTATGTTCTTATGGAAGGGTGTTTCACTTTTCAAGACAGAAGAAGATGCTCTCAAATCTCAATATACACATGCAGCCACAAAAAATAAGAACCTAGCAATTAAGGACAATACAATACTTCTAAAGGTTAAAAATTTGCAAGAGAATGTCAAGAGGCCAGTAGATGTGAATGCTAAAGATGACACACCTGAAGCCACTCCTTGCAAACAGGAAACAGAGTTACTCGTCAAACCTGCCAAACCTATGAAAGATGATGAGGGCGAAAAAGCTGACAAATTTAAAGAGGAGATGCCCACAAAAAACCAACCTGTAGAAGAAAAGATCGAATTAGCCAGGACAAGGAAAACTAGCGCTCCACCTTTCCTTGTAACTCTTGAAATTTTGAATCATAAGGTGCATAATTTTTTGGTGGATTCTGGATCATCGATGAATGTTATGCCTCTGGTGGTTTGCAAAAAACTTAATGGGCAGCTAAAACCTACTATTTGGGACGTCACTCAACTAGACAAGACTAGTGTCAAAGTAGTGGGGGAGATGGAGAATGTTATGATTCGATTGTCTGCAAATAAAAGGATATGTCATTACATTGATATTGTAGTAGCAGACATACCAGATGGCTATGGAATGATCCTAAGCCGAGATTGGACAGCAAGACTAAATGGGTACTTTGCTTCAGATTGGTCTCATTTGTGGCTACCTCAGAAGGGTAGCCCAAACCTGATTAAGATATTAAGAGAACCCTACATGAAGCACAATGTCACTAAGCTAGGAGAGGGAAACGAATCTGTTGATTATGTCCTGGAAATTATCTGACTGAGTTTGATTTAAGACATCTTACTCCAAGAAAGGCCAGTTCTATGACTGATATTCAGCTTGAGCTCCTTCAACTTCCTCAGGCTGTAAGAGATGATCGTAGGATAGTAGACATGTGTTCAGTTTCAAAACTAGCCCAGCTAGACCATGGTTAGATATCCCATGTCTATGATCCAGCCCACCCTTTAGCTCTCTAGATTAAAAATTTTGTAGGAGTGGGCAAATTTTTTCTCTTCTTTTGCTTTGTACATAAATAAATTGTTTTGTGTTCTTTAATGCTTTGATGCTTTTTCTTTTGATTATTTGATTTTATGCTGTTTTATTTTATTGTTTTGCTAGTATTTCGTTTGGTTTTGAATAAAGAGGCAAACTTTTGGATGCAATGGAAACATCAGGGTTCTTTATTAACTGAAATCTTGAGCGAAAGATTGTGCTTGAAAGTAGAGAATGTCTTCTTGTAGCAGCGTTCCTAACTGGAAAATGCATTCATTGAAGTCTTCCTTAACCCCTGTAAATAGCTCAGAAGTAAAAGAAGTCTGGAATAATATTTCAAGGCTCCATCCATTTCACATCTTAAATATCTAAGGGGGTGACAGCAAAATACCCACGGAAAGGAAGCAGAGTAAAACAGTATATCATATATAAATGATTCCATGACATATATTCAGAAAAGCAAAAGGCTATCAAGAGTCGAAACTCCTTAAAGAAAAACAATACATATCAAAGCAAAATATCAAAGCATGAAGTACTAAATGGCCACAAGATCCTCTCCGTATGTGAACTAAAATATGAAATACATTGTTCACACAAAAGGACACTATGGGATAGAGGATCCTGAATTAAAATTCAGTAAGAAAGGTTTGCGGGAGGACTTATATCAAAAGAACTAACGTTCAAAGGGCACACCAGTGCAGTTGGCATGGAATTGAGGAACAAAAGGATAATGCTGTTTACTCTCTGTTACAATCCTGTGGTGTCCAAGCTGTAAACTACCTGAGGACAGGAAAAATAAACCTCACTTATTTGACCTCAAAAGAGTTATTCAGACTTGCAATATTTCTGATGTTACCATTTCCCGAAGAATAGACTACTTCTCAATGGTTTAAAATGCTTAAGTTGGCCAGCCCAAGGATACAAACATCTAGAAGAGTTCAACTTTTATTCAGACGGTCTTGCAATGGGAAGAGTTAATTCAGAAATATGGGGTTCACCAGGTAGTCACCAATTGTTGCAGCTACAACAATTTCCCAAAATTCCAAAAAAATTTGGGACCCTCCTTTGTTTGAATTAGTTTTATTTTCTTCTTGAGATTGGTCTAAGAACTTTCAGAAAGACTTGGCTTATGCTTGGATTGAGCCACGCATTGTTTTGATTACTCCTCTGATGCCTTAAGTCATCCACTATTTGATCAAGCTCTAATCGCTGCCCTTAAGCGCATTTGAAAACATGCTGGAATCAGAAGATGATTTGTTTTGATCTTCCACAGTTGCGGGTGGATCTTAGCTTTGGTCTTCCGCAGTTGCGGATGGTTTCTTGTTTTGCGGAAAGAAAAACCTTCCGACTTCTGACCCGTTGGGTTTTTCACGTCGGACGCTTTTTGTTTGGCATCGGAAGCTTTTATGATCTTTTCTTCTGCCGTTGCGGATGGGTTTTCGATTTTTGACTTTCGGTTCTCTCCCGATCCGGGTGAATGTTTTCGACTGCTTTTGAGTTGTGAGTCAGAACCTTTTATCATGTCAGTTTTCCCCGTTGCGGAAAGATTTAAACTTTCGTCTCCCGATCTAAAACCTTCCGACGTCCGATCTCTCAATTGCTCCCGATGTGTATAACCAGAACGAAATACTTGGCACTTTAATTGTCCGCCGTAGCGGAAGAACGTTCGCTTTCAGCCTCCGATTCAAAAACCTTCCGACGACCGATCTTATGTTTTTTGCCATGCGGGTCTCCGCGGCTTGGTCAACATTTTTTTTCGTCCGTCGTTGCGGAGGGGAGATTACTGCCGACCTCCGATGCAAAAGCTTGTCGATGTCCGATATTTTCTCCTCGCACGTGTGAGCAAATATATTTATACGGGGACGGTGTATTGTTTTTCCATTGTTATTTTAACTGCCAAGCACTGTCACTGTTGAGCTATCGTTTTCTCTTGAGGTAGAGAAGGTCCCTGTTGTCGGTGTACCTGCATCCAGGTGGCAGCCGTGGAAGCATCGAACCGTCATCGACCCGCCTTACTCACTGTATTGCCAGGTAGGATCCTCGTCGTTTTTCCCATTCCATTTGAATTGTTAGTATTTTTCTACGGGGGTTTTAGGTCCCCGGCCATTTCCTTGTCCTGCTAGATTATACGCCTATATAAGTAGGGATTTTTATCTTTTGAATGTGGGAAGACAATTTAACCTTCAAAGCAGCTGTGTTTTTCCACCACCGTTCATTTGCTACCCCGCGCATAAGGATTGAGGGGTTTTGGCATAGACGGTCATTATGCAGTCTGTGCCAAACCGCCCTGCATAGTTATGATAGGTAGGAGGTAGGTCTGCCATGGACTGCTTTGGGGGTTTTGGGGTTGTTTATCCTATGGTGCCTTACTCGTATTTTAAGCCCTAGCCGTTTTCACCTTCGCGATTCTGCGCATCCTCGTCGAGCCTAGTGTCGAACCCGTGGCTTGCCGGAGGAAAAATGTCTTTTCTATGGGTGTAGGCATAGCACTGTTGAGAAAACCTTGTAGTTACTACTGTTGCTTCCCACACCGCTTAAACCCCGGGCGTTTTGTACCTATGTACTTCAGGCTACCCCGCAGAGCTCAGCGGTCAAACCCCAGCCTGTGGGATGGAATATATCTTTGTTCTTAGTTGTTGACCAGAAGGGCGTGGGTATAGTTTTGCTAAGGCACCGTAAGAGACCTGTGTAGCTGCTACTGTTTTTTCCCTTGCAGCGAAAGGACCATGGCATGCATAGAAAGCAGAAATGGGTGGCTTATTGATGTAGATTTCTTTGTCATCTTGAATGGGGCTGATATAATTGTTCCATATCATTCAACAGTAGTAGATTGCTATTTTTTACTATATGCGACATGCTGTGCATCATGCTAGACTTAGACAAGTTCATTAAATGCTGCACTTTGGTTGTAACAGTTCAAATTAAGTTACGCCATTTTAGGCTATCCATGCATACATTTGTCTCTTTAACAAATTGTTGTCATAATGCACATAGAAAAAGTAAAACGTTGCACACTGTCATATAAATGTCTGCACCTTGAATTTCTCAATATTACAATGTTATATATGGCAGGAAGAATTCGAATCCATCATGTCCAAGAGGCAGAAGAAGAAGGCCCCTTTGGTTGAAGAGGAGCCGGAGGTAGAGGTTGTCACGAAGACCGAATACATATATGAAGACACTCAATGTATTTCTGGTGTTGAACCCGAGTACAAATGGGGTGAAATATATAGAGTGATTTCCCGCAGGGATATTCCCGACATGGGCCTCGAAGAAGAATCCATCTATGCTAACATAGAGAAATCTTCTCTCATGAAAGTTGCCACCAGACCAGAGCTGTTCCCATGCTTTGAGGTAATTGGATGGATTTTTCCCCAGGAAGATATAACCACAATGATCTTGGGGAACGTTGAAAAGCAAGGCTATGTTGCTTACAGCCCTGGATATGTGGCTCTAGCCTATCACTTGCCAGAATCTCAGGTGTTCTTATCTGATGAGTGGTTAAACATCATAAGAATGGACCTCATAGAGACCATGAAAAGAATGCTACTAACCGGTAAGCATTTTAGAACCAGAGTAACAGGCGAATATGATACTGCAAGTGTAAGGGTTCCATACAGATTCATAGCCTTGATGCTCAACAGAATATTTGGACGAGCTCGTGGCAGGTTTTTCAAACTAGAATGGATACCCATCATATTTTATGTTGCAACCCAGGGGACAGTCTTCAACTGGGCCAGCCTTGTATCGAGCAGTCTTTCTTCTTGCTTGGCCGCAGCTTTGGGAGGAGAATCCCGGAAAAGGTCCGAATTCTATATGAGTTCAATACTGATAGACTGTATACTGGGGAACCAGCCTTTCCTTGGTCTCAGGTGCATCTGGGACAGGGAAAGAATGCTTGTTTATGCTGCTTATAGACCACTGTGGGCACACCAATACCACAGCCACTACAGAGAAGTCTGTGAGCACTTCATTATGCCACTATACACACTCATTTTCTGGAAAGAGTGTGACTGTATGTCGAAAGAGGCCATGCAATTAATAGTGGATCATGCGGACTACTATTTGACCGATTACGACATGTATTTCAGAATGTTTGGAGGCTCGAGAGTGCCTTCCCTATTGCCAAAATATGCAACTGACTACATTGTCCATAAGGAGGTGGTCAGACAAGTGTTCCTAGATGGGATAGGCAGTTTCCTGGTCGAACACAAGAAGATAGCTTATCCTCCCTTACCTTTCCGACTAGGAAGCTACAGATTCACTAAGGTGAAGCAAGCTGGTGAATTCGTAGAGGAGCTAGAGAGATTCCACTTTGGCGAGATGCCCTATCACAAAAATGACTCCCAAGGTAAATTTGCGGAGCATTGTAAAGAAAACAAGGTGCATTTCGAATATACTCACCATGTTGATAGGGAGGAATCTGTCCTCCAGGATGCCCCGAACATGACTGCACTAAAGAGAAGGTTCACGAAGAAAATCACCACCAAAGGTGGAAAAGGGGGCGAGCCAGCTAAGGCTAAGGAAGAAGCCAAACAGAGGGATGAAGAAGCCCAGAGGTTGGCGAAAGAAGCTGCATAAAGGCTACATACAGAAGAATAAAGAAGAGCTGCTCAGGAAGCAGCATAAAAAGCAAAGGAAGTATCCAAAGAAGCAGAGGAAGCAAAGAAGAAACTCGATGAGGAGCTCCAAGAGCAAGAATCCGAAAGGATAAAGTTGACACAGCAGTCAGCTTCAGAAACAGCAGCAGGGCAGACCCAGGAGGTGGAGAACCCCAAGATTCAGACCCCTCAAGTACCTGCTACCAGCATACCCATGTTCCCCACACTCAAGCTAGTCCCTTTTGTGGAGGAAAAGGGAAAGGAAATCCCTGATTTCAACACTGTATATTATGATAGGGTAACAAAGAAAATAATAAAAAGGAAAGAGAAGAAAGTTGAGGCGGAAGGTCTACCTGGTAAAATGATAACGGATATGGCCGTTATGTTAGGAATAGACCAAGATCCGAGATTTACTCTAAGAGCCAGGTCTGCATTTATCCAAGCTTCAGAGGATAATGTAGGCAAGATAATAGCTGACTTGAAGCAGTCCAAGGAATCCTCGGCTCAGTTGAAAGATACGTTGAGGAAAGAGAGGGAAGACAGCAACAGGCTCAAAAGGAAATACGAAGATCTGCAAAGGGAAGTGAAGTCCTCAAGAGCTGAAGTACAGGCCCTCCAGGTAGAAATACAAGTCAAGTAAACAGCACAGGAGGCCCTAGAAAAAGTGCAGAAGGAATGCCAAGATCTAAAGAGCGAGAAGGAACAGCTACTGGCAAAAGTGGAAGAGCTCGAAGAGCAACAGAAGATCGTCTTGTAGGCCAATGATCTGCACACCCAAGAACTGAGAAAGGAACATCAGGAGCAGATTTCTTCTTTGACCACCGCTCTGGAAGTGGCAAGAGAACAACAGGTTAACCTCCAGCCTTTCAAGGAGCATGTATTAACCCAGAAAACCAAGATACTGCAGTTGCAGACTGCTGTTGAAAAAGAAAGATGTAGAGTGCTGCAAATTGATGGCTGATTGGAGGAGATCCTGGAAACTGCATCCTATTTTGTCGACCGATCCCAGGACATCCTAGAGGTCTTAACTGCACAAATGACAAGGTTGGACAACAATGAAGAGACCCCAGCAGAGCTACCGTCAAAATACTAGCAGGCCCTCAAGCGGGACTATAACCTAGTGGATTTTCCTATTAACACCGCTGAAGACTTCAAGAAGGCGGTTAAAAATAGCGAGGGATTATGCACTGAGTTTTTCAGAATACTTCTCATTACATACAACCGGTGCCAGAAAGGAGCTGAAGATAGGCTTGAAGCATTCCCAGATCACGATGCCTTTGTGGAGCTATTGCAGAAGAGATTCCAGGAGGAAGAAGCTAAGGTACAGAATATCAAATCCTTGGATGATCTGATCTTGAGAAGCGAAGTAGATCATCCAGCTGTCAGTGTACAGCTTCTTGAAGATCAGCTTCGATTGAGTACATCCAGGGTCGAGGCTATCAAGAATCAAGCTGAGAAGTTTGAGATAAATATTCAGTTCTTGGAGCCGTGTGCTTTTGAAGGCATCGTTAGTGAAGCTGCAGCGTGGAAGAAGTTTCTAGACAAGCAAGCGGGCCCCTCCTCATGAAGGATCGGTCATTATTGTAATTTGTAACTTTTTTTGTAAAACATTTAAGAAAGGTAGAACATTGGGAGACGAGAGGTTGAGAAGCCCAAAGGTCACTTTGGGCAGCCCAATAGTCTGACCCTTTTGTATAAATGTAAAAGACTTAGAAGGAGAAAGGGACCTTTTCCCAGCAAGACTGGTGAAGACATATTGTAAGAAGAACTATTTCCTTTTGCAATAAAAAATTACAGTTTACCTGTTGGAGGAAGCTTAGTGGAATATTCAAATGTTGTGCTATGGATTTGTTGAAGAGGAACTATTTCGTTTTCAGCTTTATGTCCATTAACTGTGAGACCGTTCTAACTCATTGAACCTATGTTCTTGTATGAATGTTTTCCGGTTTATTCTATGAAGATTTCCACTATGAGTAATGTATGCTGCTTATGAAACAGTTGGCTATCTGATTGTTGAAATCTATTTAATCTTTCATGTGTTACAAAGAAGAAAATCAGTTACCTGTAATTTCTATTTATAATACATGAATAATCCACATTACTCATAAATAAATCATATTCTGGCTCCCTGAGGATAGGTGGATAGATAGGTAGTTAGATGGATAGTTAGTTTATTTCATTCTTGCATATGTGATGTAGATTCTTGTGAGCCTAAGATGAGAGGTAAGAACCTGCGCATCACATTGTGACTACTCCCTGCATCTCGATCACCCTGCATTATTAATTAGGCCTTTGCATTTCATACATTAATTCAAAAGTACAAAAACTCGGTGGACCGGGCCGCAACCGGTAAAACCTTTGTTTGTTTCTTGACCTACGGTATCCAGACCGTAAGCCGGACGGATTCCCTATACTAAATAGTCAACGAGCTAGTTGGGAACGTTGATTGGGGAGAATCCCTTACCGTTGTCGCCTGTGAATTTTCAGGCCTCAACACATGGTTCTGGAAACAACTTCAGCAACTGTAAAATAGAATGTTGTACAAAGTATTTAAGACCTTTCTCTGGAAATTAAAATCAGCCTTCGTAGGGAAAAGAAAGCCAAAGTATGATAGAGAATGTCGACTTCCACAGTAACAACATCGGAATACTTTACAGCAACTCTCCAAGCTTCTATAACAGAGAAAATGAGGTACTTAGCTCTGAACGAACTGTTTTCCCTCCCCCCCGGAACCATCCCTAGTTCTTCTCCTTTATATCTCATTTTTTCCGTTACAAATGAGCCAAAACGTTAAAAAAATGTGACTTTTCACATCACCCTGCCAAATGCCAACTCATTTACCATAACAGGTTGTTTTCACATTCCCGAAACCGTTGCATTAGGCTGTTCATATGCCTTTCAACGTTATCCCAATTGTGGCATAACTGCCAAGAAAAACTTTGCCAAACTGTTACAAATAAGCTGTACACATGATGAAATATCCTGCCACATCATAATGTTCCGCATGAGGGATATTCCCGCCATGCCAAGGATTTGACCTCCGTGATAATGTTATATATATATAAAAGAGTTGTGCCAAAACGGAACTATATGTGAACTAAACTTCCAGAAGTTTTAGTCATCTGGGCTTCCACCGTTGCGAAAGAGTGACGAGCAACTAGCTCCGATGAACTCTATCTCAATCGGCTGTCATTTGGTTTTTTCAAGTCAGAACGTATTGTTACTTTGGTTTCCACAGTTGCAGACGGCAGATGGCAAAGTCTCCCGATTTTTGCCTTGACTTTTCAAACCTCGCATCGTTGTTTGGGTCGCTCCGTAAGTCTTGGGCTTCCGTCGTTGCGGCTGCCGAAAGCATTATTCTTCCGATCAAGATTGTGCTCATCACGGACTGCGATATCCTTTATATCTCCGCCATTGCGGCTCCCGTTCCACTATCGCTCCGATGTTTTAAAGCTCCGACACATTATTATTTGCTTCCCGGTTATCCCCGCAGATAGATTAGTGATTTTTCCGCCCAACATTGCGGAAAGAGATTCTCTTCCGACCTCCCATGTTGCGGAAGGAGATCTTCTTCCGTCCCCCGATGCCTATGTGCTCCAACGTTGCGGAAGGAGATCTTCTTCCGACCTCCGACATTGCGGAAAGAGATCTTCTTCCGACCTCTGATGCCTGTTTTTTCGCTGTCCAATTTTTCACCTGCGGCTTCTTTGAACCATTGTACCATATTGGATCTTTAAAGAGGAATAATCCGCCGGATCAGAGTGATGGATCCCTCCCAATGCCAACCGTCCTAAGTGACCCTTGGCATCTGTAAAGATGAAAGTTCAATCAAGGAATCTCCACTTTAGGATTGTTAAAGACAATTCAACCGAAATCATGATCTCTTGTATGTAAATTAAATATGGAAAATGTTTTTGGACCAAATGCTTAAGGGAGAATTGCTTCAAGGTTGTCCCCAAGCCTCTTATATTGTGAGATAAGATTTTTATTTTTTACCCTTTTTTAGGGTTGCTCTGATAAGGTCCCCATGTATTGTTTGTTGTATTTCAAATAATACCTCCTTCCCTGCTTCATACTTTTCCTACTTCATGTGTGTGATTTTTGTCCCTTCGTGACCACTATAGCCGAACCTGACGTGCGAAAAATCCCACTTGCTTTCCTCGAAACTCTTTTTTGGGATCAAGTAAGAAAATTCTTCGAGAAATATGGCTCATAATAATTGTTATTTGTAGTGTTACTACTAGAGTCATCATCCGTGAAAACCTCATTTGTGTCCTCCAATGACTTATGCTTTGAAGGTGGGGACAAAGTATTGCTTATGCTTGGGATAACAAGGTGATAGGGGATAGGGTTTGATGGACCTTCATTGTTGTACGTATAAATAATATTTTTTTCATTTTGATGATTTCGAATCCTTTGTGCTTGCGAAGGGAGGAGAGACGCACCTCGAAGAGAGCATATTGGCCTCCAATACCTTAATTTTCTCATATAGTTGTGATGTGTCCCTCTTAGAATCATCATTAAGCCTCATATGATCATCATAAAGCTTGAGTGTTTCTCTTCCAACAACCCCTCCTCCCTTTTCCTCTTCTACGCCTTTGATTGTGAATATGCTCCAAATTCAAAAGGGATCATTACCATGTGTGTGCCTCCTACATCATCTGATTTGTTTATTGTATGGACACTTGATTTTCAAGTGTCCTTAGGATTTGCATTGAGTGCACCTAAATGAGATATTTTATTGTTAAGGGTTTGTACATAATGATTCTCCTTTGCTTCAATCATGATAACATTGGTAATCCCTATGCTATTTCCATTTCAACACATATACATGCAACAAATATATCATTCTTTGACTCCATCTCCGAACGATCTTCATAAAAGATCCTAGTGTATCTCCAATAATCTTTAGAATATAATATTCCCATAATTATATAGGTAGGCATGGGATCTTATCCCATAGGTTCAATGTTTGAATTAGCTCCCTTATAAAATCAAAACCATCATGCCATCTTAATAGGGATAATGTTAAGTTTCCCCAAAAACAAGGGCCTTCCATTGCTATCTTCAATCTACCATTTGTCAAATTGAAGATGAATGTGATATAACCTCAAGCACCAACATGGGTCAGAGGCATATAACCAAGAACCTACTCCCACATTCATCTCACCCAATTCTTTAAATCCTCCTCAGAAAACATTAAGGCATGAAATCTCCCAATTAAGGCATTTTATGCATAGAAAATTACCTTGTCTTTGATAAGGACTAGATCCACAATTTCCTTTATCTTCAACATTTTCTTGATGTAGTTTTGTTTTCTATTACGCTAGTGTCAATTTGTAATTGATTTGGTTCCACCTTGAGTAAATATCCTACCATTTTTAGTGCCGTTCATTTGTATAGAAGAAGGGATACCATGAGCAGAGCCTGACAACCTCGTGATGGATGGAAGGCCACAAAAATCGATATCTTGGGAGTTTGGAAGTGTTTGATTTTGAGTGAAAATACCATTGAAGCTTCCAGAATCCCACCATTTAGAGATAAGGATAAGAGTGGATTGTCTTGTGAAACTTCATCACTATTCTGAACAATGATCATGGTGTGTTACAGAATCTCTTAAGTGGAGGGAAATTGGTTCTAAATGGGAGATAGTGGATCCAAACCATAGGGGTCTCCTAGGCCTAATCCCCAAGTTCAAACATCATTCAGTCAATCACCTTATATTAAGGATATGAACAAACACATGATCCAATATCTTATATTAAAAGTGGATCGGGGCAAACATGTTATCCAATCCTTAGAATTGGGAATAAACATACATAGTTCTTAATGAGATAATTTAGACTGGGACTTATTGATATTTACAACATGTGAATAGGTGCATACTCTCTATTCATTGAAATAGTAAGAGTGGGTCCTCACTATGGCTTCAGTGTATGATATCCACCTCACTAACCAATGTAAGTAGTCACTACAACTGATTATTGTCATTGATCACCATTTTTATTGGTCATTGTCTTTAGATTTAATATATTTGGCACTGGGTTTTTATTGAAGAATATGTAGTAGGATTACATCATCATTGCCATTGATTAATATAAATCTTCACCTATATATTTGTTTTGGGCATTGGTTTCCGCTATAGTAGACAAACAATCCTAGAGTCAATGGCAAACTTGAGATTGTAAATTAGCATCCTTCCTTTAATTTCCTCTAGAATCCTCTCAATTTGGCCCAATTAGTGAAATGGATCTTGATAGACAATATTTCAAGTATTGTATTTAGTCTTTTCCATACCCACCCCGACCCCACACAATTATAAACTCTTGTATGGATGTTGAGTACAACCAACATTACACCCATGTAGATATAAGATTATTGGATAAATTTTATAGAAAAACAAATATTTCTCTTAAATTATAAGGAATTAATAAAACCCTTTTATATATATATATATATATGGAAAAATATTCCTTGAAACCAACTTTTAATTTAGAAGATATGCAATTAACTTGGTTTAGAGGTAAACTTAAGGATATATATATATATATATATATATATGGAAAAATATTCCTTGAAACCAACTTTTAATTTAGAAGATATGCAATTAACTTGGTTTAGAGGTAAACTTAAGGAAAAATATTTGATTTTCCTAAAATTTTGACTAATATTTTTTTTAACTAAAAAAACCTTCAAGTGTGTAGTCAGGGACAATTTTACAAAGGTAAAACAATAGAAGAAACTTTATAGTAAAAAGTGAATATGGTGTATGGTGCTTCTTCTCTTTGGTGGGAACTTTTGATGCAAAAAATGGAGAATAGAATTGAATTATGGATATTGAAGCAATAAATATGAGCTCCTTTGTTTTACAATTTTCCTCTCCTCCTTCTATTCTTTTATTGGAAATTTATGTTAGGCTTATATTGTACATTGATTTTCTCTTTGAAAAAATTGTTAGGATTTTATTGTACATAGATTTTATCTTTGAAAAATCACATATTTTGCACAAAAAATAGTCATACTTGCAAGCGATATCTATTAGAATTTAACCGAATGATATATGTGAGAAATTTTCTCATAGGATTTTCCAATCTTATCTTTCTTTGGAGTTGCACCTTTATAGGTTAATTCTACACTACTATAATATATTTGTACTCCTATTGTTGCACACTTACGCAAAATATCTACAACACATATAATAAATTCTAATATTATTATCTACCATGTGGCATGTCAAAGACTACCATCCATAGGGGCAACCCAACAATTTGTATTGCCCCTTGACAATTAAAAAACATATTACAATCATAAGCAACCAACCGTGACACCATATTAAAAAACACTCAATATTCATAGTTTGTTGGAATATTTATGCAATTTAGATATACCTTATTAGGACATGATATTTATTGAATCCCAATATTCACTCAACTAACCCTTATCTTCCCATCGTCTCTATCTAATATCAGTCATCTATTATAATCTATAGTTGAGTTATTGTAACAATTGAGTGTATGCACAAACAATAACTAATATGAATAATTATAACTTTAATTCACCATCAAATATGATTTACTAACCTAAGAATATTTCCAATGGTAGCAATGGTCTCCATCGCATATAGTTCCTATACTAGATGGGGTAATTTCTAAATTGGGTTCTTGGTGAACAACTTACCCTATTAAAGAAGCTATCATGCTTTGAAAACTTGAAATTGTCCTATATTCTATTGGTTGATGCTCTCTAACTTGGTTTCCATTATCCATGCATTATATCCTACTAAATGTAGTAAGGTTTGAGATCTATAGTGGCCAAGTGCTCTGCTGCCTCCAAGGTGACCAACAAAGGTGAAAATTATGGTCAAAGTAACTCCACATTAAATATAGGGTACTCAAAGGAAGGGTGGAAGACTTAATTCAGAATCATTCTCACCCACAATCTTGGTGCTAGCATAAGGCCCATATCAGAATGGTCTCAATTTCCTATGGAACTATACCTTGGTGTAGTTTCTCTTACTATAAGTGCAACTATACCTTATCACCAAGTTGTAACTTATGTGGAATGATGCTAATCATGTTGTTTCTTGTAATTGGCATTTGCTTTATGTAAAATACCTTGAACTTGTTTTTCATTATGTGGTATCCACTCAACAAATTTGGTAGTATTTCCTACCTTGTTTTAAGTAGGGATTCCTATTATTTCATTGATGAAAAGGACATAGCTATGTCAAATGGGGCCAATGGATGGAATCCAACGCATGACTAAAAATGATCATGGTTGGTAGAACTATGACTATATTTTTGGTATCTATGTTAAAAAAAAGGAAGGATTTCATCCCACATATGTGGAAGCTTGGATTTGTACATTCTAAGGATATGTACAATCATCGTGTTGACTTCATCCTTCTATCCATTAGTCTAGGGATGAAAGGTAATCAATCTGCTCATCATGGTTTCCATCGTGAACCAAAGGCTAGACCAAAAGGTATTTATGAATTTTTCATCCCTATAAAAATGATGCTCTTTGGTCATCTACAATTAACTCAAATTGCATACTTTAAGAAGAGATCAGCAATGGTTTATGTTGTGATATAGTTCTTATAAGGTGTCAAAATTTCCATATTAGAGAACCAGTCAACAACCAAAAATTACAATTATTACCATGCTTGGTTGAGCAAATACATTACATAAACTCCATGGATATTTACTCCCAAGGATTGTCTAGAGTGGTTGGAGGAGTATACAATTTTGGCTTATTGATTATAGATTTAGTGATGGAACATATAATGCACAATATGATATATTTGCTAATTTTTTATTAGAACTTTGACTACTAGAAAACTCTTGTATCATCACCAATGTTTTCTCCATTTCAGGTGCCCTACTACCCCATTGTATAATGCCTCCCAATTTATCTTTTCACACATGCCTAAGGGAAAACAAATATTTCACAAAGCTCCCTCATGGAGGTGAAAGTTTGACACCTATTTACCTTCCACCAATGGATGAAATGTAGCAAAAAAAATAGGATCATTGTCATACATTTAGGGGAGCACTATTGTGTCTCATGTTTTGTGGAATATAGGATTATGGTAAATGACACAACCAAAGGTTGGTTGATGTAGTTTAAGAATTAGTTGGTTCTTCCCTTCTATTATAACTCAAATTATCACTTCCTCATTATGTGACTACAACAGCCATATACGACACTTCAGTGTCTATGATCATTCACAAACACGATATCAAGCATGGAAGAGCCCTTATTTTGACCCTATTTGATGATCTAAGTCTGACTCTTTTTTCCTTGAAAACACTGAAGTTTGAGCAAAAAGATACTTCCATGCACCTTTTGTTCCTGCAAGGTGAGTTTCATGTGTTGAAATATTGTAACTTCAAAAGATATTCTAAATGTATTTTACTGATGTAACCCAAGGGAGATGTTATTATTCCTTCAAAGGAGTGTCACTATTGTATTTGGTCATCATAGAGTCATGAGGTAAAGCATCGACTTGTGTGGGGTATTTAGTATCCTAATGAATAATATAATATATTGTTTTGAGTATTCCTAGGTGAAGTTGGCCCTGACAATTTAGTAGGCTCGATTTGTCTAGGGTAAAAGTCAGTTGAATCATTGTGTATAAATAGAGGAGTTGTGGTTCTTATTTGAACATAGAATCGCTCGCTTGAGTAGTGCATAGGGGAGAGAGAGATAGAACAGAAGGAGGATAACACCTGTTTTTGGGGTTTTCTTTTATACATCTTATACAGAGGAAGTTTTGTTGGGTTTTCTTCCCCTTGAGGGTTTCCCAAGATAAATGTTGTGTATATCTTGTGATTGTGTTTCTATCAGTGATTCTTAATATGCTTCTACTATGATTTTGAATTAAATACTATTGAATCTAGTCTAGCATATGAAATCTTAACATGATATTAGAGCTAACCTGATTAGAGAAACTTTCACAAGGTGAAATTTTCTCTCCTCCCTCTCTGGAAGAAATTAGGGTTTTTTCAAAAGTTGGATTTTTTAATATCTGCTAGCATAGAAAGTTGTGCCCTCCTAGAGTGTATCTATTGAGCCCTAGATCGAAATTTTTGGGTCGCTGGATCTCTGGGAAATCCAAAACCTAGTTTGGCAGTGAACCAGAAAACTGCAGTGAAACAAAACCAGAATTTATGCAGTGCTGCAACCTCACAAGTAGGATTATAAGAGTGAAAATTTGGGATCTCCAGAAAGCATTTGGTTCAACCAACTTGCCTCCCTCAAGCGCATATTTTGGTAAGGTCAGCCTCCTATTTTTATAAATTTCATTTTTTAGTGACCTACTGGACAAGATGGCCCCAAGCACTAGGCTTGAGGACAAACTGGAAGGCCTAGAAAAATTCTTGGCTTCGAAGTATAGGATTGGCCTCATTCTGAAAGAGAATAGCCTTGAGAAGTACATCAAGGAATGATCAAGGATGAGATTGCAGAACCTAAAGAATATGAAGCTAAGGAGAAGAATGAACAAAACCTAATCAAGGCAATGAAGATCATTGCTGATTCTATTAAGGATCATTTAATCCCTCAAGTGTCATCTAAGAAGAAACCTAAGCAAATGTATGATGCACTTTCTAGAATGTATGAGGGAAGGAATATCAACAGAAATATGAATATGAGAGCTCAACCGAAGGGAACCAAGATGAGAAAAGGATAATCTATTCAATATTACTTCACATTGGTCTCCCATATCAAAGAGAAACTAAGTGATATTGGCAATACCCTTGATGAGGATGAACTAGTCATGACTACTCTCAATGGTCTCACTAGACGTTGGGACTCATTGATTCAGACTCTGTGTGCCAGAAAGGAAAGTATGAAGTTTGACATAGTATGGAAATATTGCATACAAGAAGAAGCTAGGGTATCCAATAGAGAAGCTCTCCTCATATAAGATGATCAGGCCCTAGCTACCCATACTAAAGGAAGAAAACAATTAAACTTCAAGAAGAGTAATCATAATCCTTCAAAGAAGAAATTCCAGAAGAACAATAAGGATTACTCAAAGTATCAATGCTACAACTATGATAAGATAGGACATCTTACTAGAGAATGTCCATCACCAAAGAAGAAGAACAAAAAAAAAAGGCATCATGCTCATCTAGTTGAATATGAGGATGAATAAATACCTCAAAAGATAAATAGAGGTGAAGATGTAGAAGAATATGTGTTAGTCTCTGCACTCTCTGGGTCTATAACACTTGGAGAAGATTCGCGGCTTATTGATAGTGGTGCCTCTAAGAACATGAAAGGAAAGAAGACAACTCTGTTAAGACTTGAAGAGAAGAACTCTCCCCAGAAGGTATCATTGGGAGATGACTATCAATATCCCATCAAAGGTATTGGTGAATCAAGCTACAAGCTTGACTTTGGGACTTCCATGAAAATGAAGGAAGTACTGTATGTACCAAGTTTGAAAAAGAACCTACTTTCCATCTCATCTCTAGATAAGAAAGGATATAGAGATTCTTTAATATATGGACAAGTACTTATGTGGTCCAAAGGAAAGACACTTGAAGATGTTGTAGTCATTGGAGAAGAAGTGGAGAAGAAGGAGGAGGAATGTACAAACTCAAAGGACATACAGAGACAACCAATGTCCATGTGACTACCAACACAAGTGAACTGTGACATAGGAGACTTGCTCACATCAACTACAAATCATTTCCCTATGTGATCAAGGTGGTAATAGGGTTACCATATCTGAAGATCCAACACGAGGGAACCTACAAGGGATGTGCAAAGGGAAAGAACATCAAGAATCCCTTTCAAAAGAGTACCAAAGGTACATTTGAACTAATCCATTCTGATGTATGTGGTCCTATGCCCTCCATATACTTGAGTGGATATGAGTACTATGTCACATTTATTGATGACTATTCAACAAAGACTTGGATATACTTCTTGAAGAATAAGAGTGAAGTGTTCGGGAAAATCAAGGAATTCAAAGCCTTAATAGAGAACCACTTAGAAAAGAGAATCAAGAAACTGAGATCAAATAATGGTGGAGAATACACTTCAAAGGAATTTGAAGCATTCTGTAAGGAGGCGGGAATCAAGAGGGAACTAACCACTCCCTATAATCCCCAAAAAAATGGTGTTGCGGAAAGAAAGAATAGAACTATCATGGAAGCAGTGAAGACCATGATTCATGACCAAGACCTCCCTATGCACCTATGGGCTGAAGCAGCAAGAACATCCGTATATGTGCAAAATATATTATCTCACAGTGCTCTTGGATTCAAGACTCCTAAAGAGATGTATACCAGAAAGAAACCTGAAGTAAGATATCTCAAGATATTTGGCTGCCTAGTATATGTACATATTTCGAAAGAGAAGAGAACCAAATTGGATCCTTCTGGAAAGAAGGGAATATTTGTAGGATACTATGAATTCTCTAAATCCTTCAGGATATACATTCGGGATTACACCATATCAAGATTAGTAGGGATGTAAAATTTTATGAAGATGCTCTTAAGAAGTCTAGAAGGTGTCAGCTTGAAGAATTACATGAAGAGGATGTACCTCCTAGAAGGACAAAAGTTGAACCATGTCCTGAAACAGTAGCATCAAAATATCATGACATGCTAGAGCCTCAGGAGCCCCTACTATGGATATCTATTGAAAGAGAAAACTTGTTTGGGTAAGAGAAATCATACAAGAAGCAGAAAGATATGGAGTGCCAGAAGGCTCCACGAGAACCAGCAAAAGATCAAATCCATATTCCATTTATGTAGCTTTGATGTATGATCTCGTAGATCAAGAACCCACTAGCTATGAGGAAGCTACACAGAAGAAAGAATGGGTTGAAGCAATGACGGAAGAATACCAGTCGATCATGGAGAATGATGTTTGGGATATTGTTCCCAAACCAGAAAATAAGATTGTGGTATCTTTGAAATGGATATACAAGATAAAACATGTTGTTGATGGAAGTATTGAAAAGTACAATGCAATATTTGTGGCTAGAGTATTCTCTCATAAAGACGGGATCGATTATGAAGAGACATTTTCTCCAGTAGCAAGGTACAGTTCCATCAGAACTATCATGGCACTTGCCTCCATGATGAAGTGGGACTTACACCAGATGGATGTAAAGACAACCTTCCTTAATGGTGTGATTGAGGAAGAGGTTTACATCGAACAACCATAAGGATTTGAAGTCGAAGATAGAGTGACTCATGTATGCAAGTTGAAAAAGGCTCTGTATGGACTGAAGCAAGCTCCTAGAGATTGGTATGGAAGAATGGATAGCTTCTTGACAAGCATGGGCTTTACCAAGAGTAAATATGATCCTAATATTTACATGAAGATTATGGATGATGAACCAATCATACTATTGTTGTATGTGGATGATCTATTTCTGAATGGAAATGAGAAACAGATCAAGGATTGCAAGAGGAAGCTAGTTGAATAATTCAAGATGAAAGATATTGGATTGATGCATTATTTACTAGGGCTGGAAGTGTGGCAAATCCTAGAAGGAATCTTTCTGAATCAGGGAAAGTATGCAGTAGAAATCTTGAAAATATTTGATATGTTGGATTGTAAAGCCATGGCCACACCCATGGACACCAACTTGAAGTTGTTGTCTGATGAGACATTTGAGCTAGTGGACATGACTCACTATAGACATATTATTGGGTCATTAATGTATTCGACGAACACAAGGCCAAATACATGCTTTGTTGTAAACACCTTGCTTCAGTATCTAGTTAAACCTAGACGGGTTCACTTTATAGCTACAAAGCATGTGATGAGGTACCTAAAAGGTACGATTGATTTGGGACTATACTATGGGAGAGATCGTGACTAAAAATTGTATGGATATATGGGTTCGGATTGGGAAGGAAGTGCTGCAGACAGAAAGAGAACCTTAGGTCGATGTTATTGTCCAGGATTCGCCATGATCTCATGGTTTAGTAAGAAACTATCCAGTTGCTCTCAGTATAGCTGAAGCAGAGTACATTGCAGCTTGCTCCGCTTATTGTGAAGTGATATGGCTTCAGAAGATGATGTACAGATTATTTGACATGGATTTGGACACCATAATATTTCTTCATGACAACCATGGTTGTATAAATATGACAGAGAATCTGATGTTCCTTGACAAATCAAAGCATTTAGAAATATGATATTTTTATATAAGGGATATGGTACAAAAGGGAGCTATCAAGCTCCAGTATGTGAGTATCGATGATCAAGTTGCTGATGTACTGACCAAGCCTCTATCTTGAGTGAATTTTGAATATTTCCATGATAAGATTGGTGTAGTTCAATGGGACTACATATGATGAAGATATGGACCTTCTTCGAAAAGGAAGATCAGGTCGAAGACATGAACCCTTCTCGGACAAGGGGGAGAAGGTTGATAATATGCAACTTCCTAGGAAAGGGGGATTAATGATGAGACTGACATCGATGATGGATTATAGTGATGATGATGGTCTAACATTTATTTGTGGATGACAGTATCCTCTCTTAAGGATGGCAAGTACAACACATTGATCATGAGAGTGGTCCTTAGTAGCTAAGGATGGCCCTGCAGATGTTACTCTCGCATGCAGAGTACCCACATTTAGTTGTAGATACCATAGAATAACACTAGCTCGGGATTGGTCCTAACCTTTGTGGTATGGATGCTCTACGATGAGTCCTCACGGAAGACAGGACTGACATTGTGTATGTAGTCGAGGTCTTCCTTGCAGACTATAATCTTGTATGGAGAGTATGCCTACATTCATATGTATATGCAATATAATAACACTCGCATGGGAGTGGTCCTAACCTCAATGGTATGGATTCTCTATGATGATTCCCCATGTACGTCATAGTATAACACTCACTTGGGAGTGGTCCTAACCTATGTGGTATGGATGTTCTATGATGGGCCGACATTTTGTATGCGGTGGATATCTGCTCTGCAGACAATACTCTTGCTTGGAAGAGTATGCCTACATGTAAGTGTAGATACCATAATATAACACTTACTTGGGAGTGGTCCTAACCTGTGTGGTATGGCTGGTCTATGATGAGTCCTCGTGGATGATAGGGTCAGCACTGGGTACGGTCGAGATTTCATGGATCATGTTGATGGAGGATTGCATTGTCCTTGGAATCAGGTCCTAAAGTGATAGGGATTAATTATGCCACAAAATGATCATGTGTACCATAGTTAGCATGTCAGAAAAGGATCAAGTAGATCTAAGTACAACAGAAAAGGGTCAAGTAGATTGAAGTACAGCTGCAAAGGCTAAAAGTATGGTTGCAAAGGATTGAAAGGATCGAAGTACTATTGTAAAGGGTTGAAAGGATTGAAGTGCTACTACAAGGGTCAAGAAGATCAGAAAACTACCACAGAAGATTTAAGTGTTGTTACAAAGGATCAAGAAGATCGAACTATTGCTGCAAAGGACCAAAAAGATCGAAGTGCTACTACAAAGGATTGAGAAGATCAAAGTGTTGCTGCAAAGGATCAAGAATATTGAAGTGTTGCTGCAAAGGATCAAGAAGATCGAAGTGCTTCTACAAAGGATCGAAAGATCAAAGCATTCATGCAAGAGGATCAAGTGATCATGTGATGCAGAAGATGAAGAGTAATTGTTCTAGTTACTGATTGTGAAAACTTCCTGTGATGTATAGATGTATTACCTTGATGTACTATTGTAATTATTTCCTCGTTGTTTCCTATAGTCTGTGATGATGTTGTCAGTAGAATAACCTTCTCGTTAAGGGGGAGTGTTGAAATATTGTAACTTCAAAGAATATTCTAAATGTATTTTACTGATGTAACCCAAGGGAGATGTTATTATTCCTCTGACGGGGTGTCACTATTGGATTTGGTCATCATAGAGTCATGAGGTAAAGCCTCCACTTGTGTTTGGTTTTTAGTACCCTAATGAATAATATAATATACGGTTTTGAGTCTTCCTAGGTGAAGTTGGCCCAAACGGTTTAGTAGGGGTGACTTTTCTAGGGTAAAAGTCAGTTGACTCATTCTGTATAAATAAAGGAGCCTTGGTTCTTATTTGAACATAGATTCACTCACTTGAGTAGTGCATAGGAGAAAGAGAGACAGAACAAAATGAGGAGAACACCTATTTTTTGGGTTGTCTTTTATACATATTATACAGAGGAAGTTTTGTTGGGTTTTCTTCCCCTTAAGGGTTTCCCCAGATAAATGTTGTGTCTATATTATGATTGTGTTTCTCTCAGTGATTCTTGATATGTTGCTTCTATGATTTTGAATTGAATACTATTAAATCTAGTCTAGCATATGAAATCTTAACACCACGCACCTTCCCTTTAAGAAGGGTGCATGGGCTTTGAAAATGACTATAAATATATGAAAACATTGAAATTTGGGAAGTTTTGACATTTTTTGGTTGCTTTGGTCTTGTTTGAAACTTCCTTAACCAATTGGAAACCATCACAACAACCCCCAAAAATAAATAGAAAGAGATATAAGGAGATGGAGGATCGTTTTTCGAAGACTAATCCTCAATGCTCCTGCTTTGATCCTTCATCTTGCTCCATAGTGACAACCTAATACATGCAAAAACACCAACAAACATTTTAACCTTGATGAAAAACTTAACCAAAAGCAAGAACAATACATATAATTTCAACAAGTATTAATAATATTCTTGAAATTGATAAGAAACTTTCAAACAATCAAAGATTCATCACATTACACTTGTATGTTGGGGAGGGAAAGATAGCAAATTTATATTAAATGCAACAAAGTAATACAACCAATTACCTTATTTCTATTTGACACCTTTTGAATCCAATGACTAGGTTCCTCTTCTCTTGAATCAACTATAATCCCACTTACAAAACTCCAAAAGTGCATGCAATAGAAGTCAAACAAGGATGGTGACTTCGGAAATGGTAGTTAGGGACAAGGGTCACTGAGGAAATCAGGGGATCAAGGCGTTCAATATGGTGGTGAGATTTCTATAGTATAAAAATGAGATGGTTGTGCTCCCTTGGTGGGACCATCTAATACCTTTTTATTTAATGTTTGGGGTAGTTTTGATGGTTTCCAATTGGTTAAGGAAGCATTTTCAGGGCCCATGCACCTTGCTCAAAGGGAAGGTGCATGGAATTGAACAAAAGGTGTGTGGGTGTCTCTTTTTGTTCAAACTTCAGTCTTTTTAAGGGAAAAAAAGTTGGATTCTTCTCAAGTGTACTTAGACCATCAAATAGGGTTGAAATAAGGGCTCGACCATGCTTTATAGGTTCATGTATATGAATGATCATATACGCTTAGGTGTCATCTATGGGTTTTCTCGTCATAAAATGGGGAACTGACAATTTGCACTATAAAAAATACCCCCTAATGTGTGAGGTCAGAAGGGGATATGATGGAAAAAATACATTATAATTATGATGGATGGTATTCAATTGATATAGAGGATGAGGTTCTTAATCATTGGTACAAAGAGGTACCTGTAATAGAGATAACGATGTCAGAATTTGCTCTTCCCCAAGGTGGGTGTACCCATGCTCATATGTGATAAAACAGGGACACCAAATCAAGTACACCATGGATCCATGCATATAGTAGATGTAAGATCATGGCCACAAAAAGAGTACACAATGGATCCATGGAGTATATAAAATGTGTGCTCGTGGCCATGACAATACATAGTGGATCCATGTCAATAGTATATCATAGCCATGAACATATTCACATTGGATCTATGTCTCAGTATATATCATGAGAACAACTATAACTGAAATGAAGATAATTGATTCTCCTAATAGTACCAATGTGAGATAGTATATGGTATAGTCTTGTGCAGCTTGGGCAATAGAAAAATGAGGTATTGCTAATGTTGGCCCAAGGTCTTCCATCCAAAATTCCAAAAGGTACAAATATTAACCATGTGAATATATGATTTGAATTCAAACATGGAATACCCCATTTGATTACCTATCATTGATGTATATCCTTAACAAACATGAGACAACCCATTGATGATGATAATGAGAACCAAGGGTACCTAGTACATTCTATCAAGTGTGAATAGATGTCTAGGAGTTGAACACTAGTAGAATCCATCAAGAAGGAGGCATTGATGTATTCTCACCGCCTAATAGCAAGTGAACTTGTCACTGATGGATGCAAGCCCTAAGGTACTATCTAGACTCTAGATTCCATTCCCATAGAAGAATGTGTTTAGGTTGAAGGGAATAGATCCATTGGAAGGGAGGCATTAAGGCATCCTCTAACAACAAACATGAGGAAATATCAGGAATTGATTTGACTTGGAAAAGGACGTGGACAAAGTTTTTGCAGGATAGAACAACAAGTACATCTCTCACATGCACCATATGTGAATAGCACATGAAAGATACCCTTTGAGAAACAACCAATAATGAAAGTTGTTGACAGAAGAAAGGACTTCCACCAATGATGAAAATGGAATCCAAGGTGAAAAATGAATCCTGAACTATGAATAGAGGTCTTGATGTAGAACATTTTGGTAAACGAATTAGTCAATAGCCAATGATGAGGTGCCATCTATTAATTTCAAGGTAACCTATCACTAATGAAAATAATCCCATGATCTTCCACTACTCTAGGTCAAAATCTCAAAGAGATGAGTCGTAGTTGATGAAACATGAACCACTAGTGAGAAGTCAATGGAGACCTTCCATACTAGCATGAGTACACACTTTTATTTTGATGAAACATATGGAGGACGAATTGATGCGAGGGAAGGTCGATATGAGAGGTCAAGGAAACTAAGAAATGACTGACACATACTAGGATGATCCTTAAACATTCAGCACAACACAGTAGTGACTTAGGAAACATTTGACACAAAGGGAACAATAATGTAAAACTACAATGTAGGAGACATTGATATATTCTCCATATGATTGGGAGTGTTACAGAGAAAATCATCCTATGGTATGATACCAAAAATCCCATCCATTCTCAAGTATGCTAGATAAATTAAATAAACTAACAACTAAGGGATATAAAGCGTACCTCAACCAAATTTTTGAAGACGACCATCATTGAGTTCACAATCAAAATATTGTCCCTACAATTTTCCCTGAACAACAAATATATATCCAAGCATAAAATATATTAAATGTTATTATTCAATCTAGCATAATCCATTTAAACATGTATAACACAATTACACCCATGGATAAATATAAACAATTGCACATGAAATTTGGATGAGAAATGGATATTTCTATTAATATAAAAACATAGATACAATGTGACAACCTCTATCAGAACCTCATCAAAACCAAGAAACCGAGTTCCTCCACCTAGGCCTCCACCACTTCAACCCTCCATACAAGGCAATCTCTTAAAGGAAATGGAGAGCTTGGGAGATGAACACAAATGGTGTGGAAAAACATGCATAGGGACAAGGGAAGCCCATTAATACATGATGCATGAGGTGTGGAAAAACATGCTATAAAATATTTCCCCTAATGTGTGAGGTCGGAGGGGTACACGATGTCGAAAATACATTATAATAGTCCTAGGGGTGGAGTAGTGAAGATCTAGGTGGAAGAATTAGCCACTCGTTAGCATAATACAATGATAATTGTATACATGACTACATATCTGGAGTACATATAGCAGTCCTGGATGCATATAAGTACAATGTACATGAATAGGCTTAATAGACATATGTCATAAGTGGTCACAACCACATACAATACATAGTGGATTCTAGTCTCCATACTGAATGAAGACATCTGGTACATAATAAGGTACACTGCTCTGGTATGAGAGTTGAAATCCCATAGGTACTATCAAGATTAAGGTAGTACCATATATGGAATGCCACTATACTCTAAGGTATTCTACGCAAACCGTTGATGGTACATGTCCCATCATGTGAATGGATGTGTTGAGATTGAACATGATGAAACATTGTCTAAGTACCGATCATTGATGTATATTGTTAACAGAAACGAGACATCCCACTGACGATGAAAATGGCTATCAAGGTATTGAGTGCATTAAACATGTGAGATTAGAGGTGTTGACTTCAAACACTTGAAGAATCCATCGATCAGGAGACATTGATATTTTCCCAAATCCGCCGATGGCGATAGAACCTACCATTGATGACTGTGAGTCTCAAGGCACTCAACTGACTCTAGATTCCAATTCTAGAATAAATGGCATGAAGTCGATGGAATGGAATCCATTGGAAGGGGGGAATTAAGGAATCCCCCATCAACCAACATGAGGTACAACAAAAAGGATGGATAATTTGGAAGAACTCAGACGAACAAGATATACATGAACCAGTAACCATGTGCATCTCTTGCGCATACTAGATGCAAGTAGCATGCGAAAGAGACCCTCTGAATAGTAGAAAATGACGAAAGCTACTGACGGAGGTGAGGAAACCACCAATATGGTCTAATGGAATCCAAGACATGAAACGAATCCCATTGTGTGAATAGATTTCTTGCCATTGAACACAATGGAAACCACTCAGCCAATGATCAATGATGAGATGTCATCTACCAAGTTCAAGGTCACCTACTAATGATGAAAGTAGGCCCAGGGTTCCAGGGAGGACCACATATATATGGTGTATGAAGAGTGGTCGACATGCATATTCAATATAGATAAGGAATTGAAGACTCATGTTAAATACTTCCTTCGAACAAGAACGTGAGGAATATGGAGACACTTAGGCATAATAGACTCAATGTGAAATATGGGATAGCTCTGTGATACATGATATATCAACAAAGTCTCCATAGTGACTGGAATCTTAACCAATTGGTGGGGAAAGATTTAAAGAATGAGTAAAACTCCTAAATTCATGCTTGAAACCTGACCCACGATGAATAAACTCATAAACTGTGCTCTTGTTCGAAGGTGACACGACGTCTACCAATATAAGAAAATATCATTTCTCGTCTGATTTTCTATGTTTATTTTTTTTATTTATTTTTGGTCTTTTTCATATTATAAATATTGAAAAAGAATAAAATGTGCTTATAGTACAAAGGAGAGGAAATGAATGTCGTGGTCAGGAAATATAGTTCCAAGTAGTGGAACATACCTATGCTCAATACAAGGAAGTGTGTGCAGGATACAGACATTCAAGGGAGCGTTTCCTCTTAGATAAGGGGTGAAAAGGATGAAAAGGATAAATAAGAGACTATGCTTGTATAGAATTGAGACAAGATCGAGAAATATGGCTTGTAAAAGTGAAGTAGAGAGCTAAAATTATGCTCAATAAGGGAAGCGGATGCATGTAATGCATTTAAAACTTAATATAAAGCGGGAGTATATGAGGGAAATAACCAACATAATAGATGAGAAAGAAAATGAGGTTTCCATTCGAATTCATGGCGAGATTACAAGGGACTCTCATACCTAAGGAGGAGTCTCAACATGGGCACCATATGGAAAAATGGGTTCTAACTAAGGTACCCGTGATCAAGAAAGTTCTACAGCTTACCGTTAACGACACTTCTAGTAGCAGCGAGATGGTTTCATGTCATTAAAAAGTGGGTTTGTACCTATGGTTAATATGACATAGTCATGCGATAATGAAAAAATGCACACAGAATATGATCCTATCCTATATGCCAGTTCAAATTTTATACCTTCCAAGGAAATGAACAAGATAGGAAATGGTCAAAAACCACTAAGGTTGTTACACATAAATCTTGTCATCATCATGTGATGAGGCCCCAAACATAGTATTTTTCCCTGAATCCCAAGTCATGAAGTAAAATCCTGATCCAGATATCAATCCTACATATCAAAATCCAGCACCACTCCTGCCTTTCAGTCAATGAGCGTTACCTTCTTCATCACCACCTTTAATCTTTTGGAAGTAAGCAAAGGCGCCACCTTTAACTCTTGTACAAGGTGCGGTTCTTCCCAGTCACCGCTCTGTCATAGTGGGGAAGAAGTGGTGCCCTGGGTAAAAAGTGAAAAAGAGAGGTCTCCACAAAGCTTCTCAAAGGAATGCTTCATGGCTCCCTTATCCCTACACCTGAGGACCACCTGGGGTCGAGATCCATTCTTTTGGGATCTCCTATCCACCTCACACAGCATTTACTAAACCATCCATATCCTCCTAAGGCCTATAAAATCAGGCTCATATCCATGGTTGAGAGAGAGCAAGGTTATGTTGTCACATTGATATTCTGGCCTAAATCAGTAGGGTGAGCATAGGAGGAGAAAGTTGGAGCTTTTGGGGACAAGATATTGGCATTTTGAAGGAGCATATCGACACTAAGGAAAAGGTTGGAAACTTCTTCTTCATTCTTTAATGCAAAATTGGTTCCTTTCCCACCAAGCATGTTGTGTCATTATCATGTATTTTATTGTTAGATTCCTTAGTCACTAACATAGAATATTGGAACATATTTCGGTGCTTTTTTATCTTGTGTGTTGGTTTCATGTGATCATGCAGGTACATCCATGAAGAGCTATTGTTATAGGAAACAACTAAACTATTCCATCAAAGCCACCCATTCCAGATGTCCACCCATTCTAGGGAAAGTCTTCCAAATCTATTGTGTACTATTTGTTCTAGATATGAACCATTTAGACTAGAGGAACAACTCCTGTCTACAGGAGGTGCATTTTTCGTAGCAACAAATCTAGCAACTCTGCTGGGGAAGAGATTTTAGCACATCTGATCTTCCTTGGTCTTCAACTCTTGTCTGAAATCCAAGCTCCAGTTTTTCGTAATCATATCTACTAGCTATCTAGTGAGATCTTGGTTTGGTATCATCGGATCTGTTTAGATCTGAGTTATTCTACCTTCTGTACTTTATATTCCTGTTAATTAATTATTTATATGCCAATTTCACAGTGATTAACTTTTCTTTTTTCGTCATTATTTTTTTTCTAACATCTACAGGGAACCGCACGTGCATAGTGGGCAGTAAGCGGTGCCACCGCCTGGATTCAGTGATCAGTAAGTGGTGCCACCTCCTGTACTCAACAATCAGGAAGTGGTGCTCTCTCAAAACCTCTCTGTCAATGACCCTCTGGAAGTGGTGCTAGGTAGGATTTTTCCAGACTTGTTTTTTCCAAGTTTTTGTAAAAATTTTGTTTCATTTGCTTTTAATTCTAAGTTTCAGGGCTTGTTTAAAGAGATCTGAGTGTTTGAATTTTAAAATTTGATGTGGTAAGTTTTGTTAAAATAAAAAATATAGGTTTGGCTAATCATCTTCATAGCTTGTATGCTTGGTTTTCAAATTTTGAAAGGAGTTCTTGAAAGTTTTAAGCTTAGTTAGATCTCGTTCTTACTATTTGATAAAACTGAAGAGAAAGACTTGCTTCTTGGTTTCTTGTTTTCATTTTTTCGTTAAATTAGTGAAAGACTTATTTTTGCTTGTTTAAAACACAAGATTTTTTGTTGATATTTAGTTATAATTCTGTTTGAAGACAAAATATTGGATCTTTGACCAGCCTCATAAGCTTTCAGATCTCCATTTTTCTTCTTTCTTTTTACATTCTTATCTCAATCAAAAGAAAAATATTAGTAGTTTTAAGTTAGATCTTTCTATTTTTGAAGGAAAAATTGAAAAAGTACTTAGTATGGCTTTGAGTGTTTTTTGTCTTTCTTTTTAGGGAAAAAGAGATCTCTCCTTATCTGCTTGCTTTCAAATATTAGTTTACAAGTATTTTGCTTGTTGGCATTCTCGGAAACTTGTGTTGAGTTTTATTGTTTGGGAAAGTTTTGGTTTTGAAATGAAATTGGAAAAAAGAAAAACACTCTCTCCTTCCCGTAAGTAGGCATGTTTTGAAAGGTAAAGTGAAAGAATTTACACATCATAATTGCATGGTTTTACATTTCTGTTATAACTCCATGCATTCACTTAACCGTTTAACTTAAAATTAACGGTAGCTATAGGTTAAAATTTTTAGTAACTTGAATGATAGGTTAGAGACATGTTTAGGCGTCGTAAAACATAGGATCTTTCATTCATTGCCTACACTGCAACCTAGGACCGGTGCGGTTCTTCCACGTACCGTCGGTATATTGAACGACCTTTCACGCACCCTTGAGGTATATCGAAAGGTACTTCATGTACTCGATTGTATAGAGGAAGGCCCCTTGTGAACGGTTGTGCATTAGACAACACTACTACAGATTTGAACTCCCACGTACCTTGTGTATATCAGGAGACCCTACTAGGATTCCTGAGACCATCTGAGAAAATCCCTTTTGGTCATCTTTTTGGTGCAATACGCTGAGAACAACACTCAGGGAGATTACTACGCACGTGTCGTCCAGGTATTTGAGTATTCAAGTGAGGTACTATTGATCCTCCTTACCGCATTTTACTGTTGGACCTTGTGATATATCACAAGTTGAAAATACTTGACAATCCTGGTGAGGAATCGGCTTGTTCATCCCCTCTTGTCACTTAAGTTTGCTTGCCAGCCTATAGTTTGTGTAGGAGAAAGTTTTGTGTGATTTCCTTAGTTTTGAAACCCTAGGTTAGGTTTTTAGAGACTATACAATCTGGCTAAGTTTTCATTGAGATGATCCAGAAGAAACCAGGTTTTACCACCCGACTTTCCACCTGCTACAGGGGAGACCCAAATGGAAGCCACAGATCAAGAAGCTGCAGCTGAATCCCACGTGGAAGGAAGTACAGTTGTGGAAAGCAGAGAACAATTCACTGCTTACATTAATCCCTTGGTCCAACAGCCTCCTGTCGCTGACACTTCCTTTCATTCTCCAAGGGAAGGTCATACCGATAGTCCTGTTGAAACTGAGTATGGCCATAATGCTCCCTTTTGGAGAACTTCCATAGGTCAAACCATTTCTGAATTTGGGGTCACTAGGCCTTCTTTTGAGAACCCTCCTCCAGGTGAGGATGAATATTGTTATACCAAAATCCTGTCATCATCATGTGATAAGACCTTTGACATACCTATTTGCCCTTAATCCCAGCACTTGGAGTGGAAACCCATGCTAATTGTCAATATTTCATGAAAATTCCCAGCACCGTGCTTTCCCTGTTTTCCTGAAGCGGACCTTGCTCACACTGCCTATCCCTTGTTATCCACAAGTAGTGCCACCGCTTATGGCCCTTAGTCCATAAGCATTTCTTACCTAAACTGCTCTGTCATTGAAGGAGAAAAGCGGTACCCTGGGTAAAATGGGAAAAAGAGAAGATTCTTGAGGCTTCTAGATCATGAGCCTCATGTCCTCCCTTATCCATATCATTGTGGTTTAGTTGAGCTCGAGATCCCTCATCTTAGGATCTTAGAGGCCACCTCATCCACAAATCTCTCAACCATCCTTATCCATTGAGCCTTATAAATACAAGATCATATGCATGGTTGAGGGGGAGAAATCTTAAGTTATTGTTATGTTGTTGGATTGATCACTTGGCCCAAGCCATTGGAGAGCATAGAGAGCTAAAGTCGGAGCTTGTGGGGATGATCGTGCTTGGTTTCATGGAGATGCATGTCAACACTAAGGCGTGATTGGTTGTAAACTTCTCCATTTTTATATTAATACAAATTTGATTTCCATCCCACATTATTGTTGTTGTTTGATTTCACATGTATGTTGTTAGATTCCTTAGTCACTAACATGGATTAGTAGATCATATTCTGGAAGCTTTGATGTGTTTGCATGTTTAAGCTGATTGTAGGTACACAGGGTTACTATCGAAGCATCACATTCTAGGTATCTACAGCATCCATGGAGGGTCTTCAACCTTTGTCCTTCATTTGTTTTGGAAGTGAACCATTTAGACCAGTGGAACACCTTACTGTCCGCAGAAGGTGAAATATTCCAGCTAATAAATATGGTGACTCTGCTAGGGAATAGTGTATCAGTCATTCTAATCTACCTCAGTTCTTCAACTCTTGTCTGAATCCAGGCTCCTTCTCCAAATCTCTTCAGTCAGATCTGCTATTTGCCTCAGTGGATTTTGGTTTGAATCTTCCAGATCTGTCTAGATCTTAATTATATTGACCTTTTATGCTCTTTTTTATTCTCAATCTATCAGTTTTTACCTTGATCTGGTCTTTTTCTGACTTAATCTGTCATTCTCCTTGATGTTTTGGATTTATTCAGGAACCGCACATGTTCTGTTGGCAAGAAGCGGTGCCACCGCCTGAGTCTAGTTAGCCATAAGCGGTGCCACCACCTGAATCTAGTGAGCAAGAAGTGGTTCTACCTCAAAACCGTCTGTCAGCAGCTTCATCTGTGCGGTGCCAGGTAGGCCCTATTCTAGACTCTGTATTTTGATTTTTTGTGTGTTTTTGGCTTACTTTTTTATGAAAATGAAGTGTATTTTTGAAAAAAAGTGCTCCCTCGCAGCTGGGAGGGGCCATGAATTGTATATTCTGCAGTCGCTTTGATTGTTGTATTCTTTCTGCATTCAAAGAGAGTTTATGTTTCTTGCATTGGATTTTACATTATTTTCTTTGCTTGAAACCCTTGCTCTTTTCTGTAGGTATTATTCATTGGAATTGGAAATATGCAATTCATTTTCATGTGTATGCCTTGGTTTGTTTTGGACTTGGAATGCATGAGTGATCCATGTTGTTTTGAGTCTTTCTTTGCTTGGGGTGATTCTTGTTTCCTTTTGCATGCTGATTTTTTCAGTGCTTGGTAGGAAATATTGGTTCATCATTTTCTTGTTTGTTTCAAAGAGAAGTTTTAGTTTTCTCTCTCTTTTGCTTTATTCGCAAGTTTTTTGAACGATTTTCTTCTTGTTTTGTGCATGATTGTTTGAAATTCTAGATCTTACTTTCATCAAGAAGAAATATATGTTTTTAGTTTTGCGTGCATTAGAGTTAGATTTGTTAGGAAATGTTAATGAAATCATCTTTACATTGAGTTTTTATCCGTCTTTTTCAAGCATGAAAAGATAGGAAACATTTTGATTTATGTTATATGTTCTCTAGATCTCTTTCTTATTTGCTTTGAAGATTGTTTGGGGTGCATTGATATTTCACTTTTCGTTTGAAAAGATAGAATTGCATTTGCATTTGGGTGTGCATTTTTGGAAGAAAAGTAAATCTCTCTCCCTCTCTTAGGTAGAATTTCATTGAAGAGGAAAACTTGCATTATCATATATATCAGTGTGCATCTTCTTTAAATTCAAGTTTTCACTCCATGGTTCCACCTAAATGCACAAGATAAAATTAACGGTAGTACTAGGTTACAACTTTTAGCAATTTGAGTGATAAGTTAGAGACCTGTTCGGGCATCGTTAAGCATAGGAGCTGTCGTTACTTGTCCGCATTACATCCTGGGACTTGCACAGTTCTTCCATGTATCGTCGGTATATTGAACGGCCTTTCACATACCCTTGAGGTATATAGAAAGGTACTTCACATACTCAATTGTATATAGGAAGGCCCCTTGTGAATGGTTATGCATTAGACAACACTACTACCGATTTGAGCTCCCACGTACCTTGCGTATATCGGGAGACCCTTTTAGGAATCCTCAAACCATTTGAGTTATCCTTTTGGCCTGTCCTGTGAGGTTCCTGACTCTTATCCACTCCTTTCACATGTTTGCTTATTGCTTTTAGTTTGAGCAGTACTTTCTTGTTCGTGGTAGTTAGGGGGTTTATAGAGATTTTAGAGATGGCATCCCATTCTGGGACTACCACTCAAGAGGTCCATTTCTAAGGTGTACCTTTTGTATTCCCTCCAAGTGAAGGTATTGGTCCCCCCTTTATTGCCACTCTAAATCTTCCTGGATTAACTATAGGATTACCAGTCTAGATTTTTAATCAAGTAATTCCTGTTACACCTAATGTCTCAAATGTCACCTCTCCTCTGGGAGAGGATCGGCCTCAACCTAATCCCTCTCCTTCTTCGTCGGTTGTTGTTCCACCCCTTTCTTCTTCTTCGCTTGACCAAAGCTCTATGGTTAGTAGTCCTATGGATAAGAAGAAGAAGAAATGGAAGGGTGAAAAGAAGAAGGATAAGAAAGAGAAAAAGCAGCAACCATCTGCTCTTGATGGTGCTCATTCTAAGAGAACGCCTAGAAAACCCAAGTTCCCTTGTAAGCTTTGCAAGGGGGACCACCTTCTTAAGGAGTGTCTCGGTCTCTCCTGTGTACAAGAAGAGTGGTCTAAAATATCCAAACCATCTATGTCATCAACCTCTGATCATCATGCCGACGATACTCCCTCAACCAGTGACCCATTGGTAAAAGTTCATAAGGGTAAAGTCTTGTATCCTTGTTTGATTTGCAAGGCTATGCATCGTACTTTTATTTGCCCAAGCATGGATGAAGCTTCACATTGGTTGGAAAATATTATTGATCATCAATGGGTGATTTCAACAAGTGATAGTAAGTTATCCCTCGATCCCCCACTGGTTGACCAAGTGGTCGATTTAGATTTATCTATGGTTGATCCCACTCTTCCTTTTGAGAGTGAAGTTAAAGTGGTCGAGTTGGTGTCATTTCCACCCGATCCCGCTCTTTCATCAGACAGTGTTAAGACTGAAATAGTCTCTTTGACCAAATCTTCGTCTTGTTCTTCTCTTCCAGTAGAGAATGAACTGAAACCTGCTGAAGTTTTGTTGCTTCGTTCTGATTGTTCTCGACAAGAGAAAATTTTGTCTATTTCGATAGAACCCTCTCCGAGTAGTGAGGTTATTTCCTTTGATTGGAGAAACCTAATAGAGTCTCATCTTCATTTGAGTGTTCCTTTCCAGATAGTTGTGAATGTCACTGCTAGGTGGATACTTCGCACTATTGTTGACGAAGGGGCTTTTGTTAGTATTCTATCCTCAACTGCTTGGCAAGCTTCAGGTTCTCCTCAGCTTGTGCCAGCCACCGATCAGATACTAGCTTTTAATAGAAGACCTACTGCACCTTTAGGGACCCTTCCTTATTTTCCTATTACATTAGGAGGGAAAACTGTCTGCATTGATGTTATGGTGGTCCAAGGTCCTTTAGATTTCAATCTGGTCCTTGGACGTGATTATGTGTATGCCATGAAATTCGTAGTGTCCACACTCTTTAGAGTTATGCATTTTCCCCATGATGGGAAGATTGTGACCATTGATCAGCTTTCCTTTGTTACACCTGACCATCGCAATACTCCTAGTAATCAGACTGCCTTGAATGTGTTGCATGTTCTTGTGGTTCCTTCCCCTTCTTCTAGTTAGCTTCTTCCCATCATAGGTAAAATGGGGGGCATGGCTCTAGTCTTTGGACATCATAATGGATCTAAATCTCTAGCTTTTAGGTAATGGGGGCAACCTACCAATCTCTTGATATCATGTTGGGTAGGAACAGGCTGTGAGCATAGTTCCAATTCTATGTCAAGCTTGTTCAAAAATGAAACAGATGCCTGTGAGCAAAGTTCCCATTCTATGTCAAGCTCGTTAAAAAATGAAATAGATCTCCTCAAGCATAGTTTACCTTTTGGTTTCAAGCTTGCATAAAAATGAAATCATTCCTGAGCATAGTTCATTTTCTATTTCAAGCTCATTAAAAAATGAAGTAGGTTTCCTTAAGCATAGTTTACCTTTTGGTTTCAAGCTTGCATAAAAATGAAACCATGTTCTAAGCATAGTTTACCTTTTGGTTTCAAGCTTGCATAAAAATGAAATCATGTTCCAAGCAAAGTTACCTTTTGTTTCAATCTTGTGTAAAAATGTAACAGATCCCCTTCCCTTGAGTCGAGTCTTCACTTTAATGTTAGAACTTGAACCTTATTTTCACCTTCCCGATTCTCATTCTTCCTACCCCACTGGTGAACATTTTCACATTAGTAACCAGGTTTTTAGGTTGGGTATGGAAAAAGAATCGACGTTAAATGAAATGAATCTTGGGGGCATGTCAAGCCCCTAGCAACCATGTTAGGGGTAGGCTTCACTAGAAATCATGTTGGGGGCAAGATTCCAACCTCTGTATATCATGTTAATGGGATTTTTCAAGCATAGTTTACCCATTGGTTTCAAGCTTGCGTAAAAATGAAACCAATCTTTGAGCATTCTTTTAACTGATCTTCGAGCTCGTTAAAAACAGTAAGATGGTGTTGAGCTTACTTTTCATTTTTCATGCTCTGGTTAAAACATGAAAAGTGGTTTGAGCTTCGTTTATTTCTTTTTTGTGCTCTGGATTCAAACATGAAAAAGGTTAATGGAGTCTTCTTTTCACCTCCTTTTCAGGCTCCTTAAACACGAAAAGATCACCGAGTCCATTTCCGATTCTTTCCAGGCTCGTAAAAAGTAACATTGTGTAAAGAAACCTCATGGAGTTCTCTTTAAACTTTTTTCAGGCTCCCTAAATACAAAAATATTGTCGAGTGATCTTGTCTTCTTCACGCTCGTTAAAGTATTTGAAGAGTCGTCCGTCCGATGGTAGGTTATCTCTTTTTCGGTTCGGATAGGACTATGTATGAAAAAGGAACACTCCAGCCAATCATGACTAGAAGAGTTCTCTAAGGTATGATTTTATACTTTTTTGGGCCTTACAGACTAAATCATACGAAAAAGGACCCCTCTGGAGTCTTCTTTCGTAATCGTTCAGACTCTCTAAACATGAACGATACCGAGTTTTACTTCAGTGGACTCATTAAATTAAACATTGAGAGGCCCGTTTTGGGAACGAACCCCTCCTCTCTTAGGTTCGTAAAACATATGAGTCTAGACTTGTCTTTTAACAAGCTATATCGAGTGTTTGTTACCCTCTTTGAACTCGTAAAACCTAAAAGAGGCACTCATCAACCATGATGGGGGAAATGGGAAGCGAATCATTTTGTAAATAATGGCAGTTGTTTGTCATTACCTTTGAACATGACACTTGTCTGCACATCATGTCAGTCAATTGCGTATTCAACTGATCTCCATGATGATCCACTTTCATGAGTCATGTCACTCCTTTGAGTCTTTCAAAAGAATGCATTGTCCACCGTCGCATTGTGTGTATGTCCCATCCAGTCATGCTGCCAAGTCTTTTTGTCGTGCCGCCCGATGTTCAAAGGGGATCCGAAGAAGTTTTCCCTATGCAGTCTACATAGTCTTTGTGTCAGTATCTTTGAGTCAGTCTTATTACGCCGAGAGGCGCTCTACATCCCAGTGTGGGGGAGATCCTGTAATGTGATGTAACGCTAGTAACGTTTGTAACATGTCGGAAAAAAATAATAGTGACAGTGAATATTATGGGAGAGATCTTGTAACGTGATGTAACGTATGTAACATGTGGGAAAAAAATAATAGTGATAGTGAATATTATGGGAGAGATTTTGCAACACAAAATAAAAAATAATATCACTTTCGTAAAGTTATTTTTATTAATAAAAAATAAATTTTCTAATAGGCCAAAATAAATGTCCGCCACAAAAACAATCTAATATGGGGAGACGTTGTAATCTTCCTACCTAACAAAACAATAAAAAAGTAAAAATTTAATTATTCGTAAAAAAAATACGTGGGTCAAGAAAAAAACACGAAATTGAATTATTCGCAAAAAAAATGTTGGCCTTGCACATGGTTTTAAAACCATGTGCAAGGCATTCTAAATAACTGATAGTTTTATTGTACATGGTTTAGGAGGCTTTCCACATGGTTTTTAAACCATGTGCAAGGCCTCCTAAACAACCCATGGTTTTATTGTACATTGTTTAGGAGGGCCTTGCAAATGGTTTTAAGACCATGTGCAAGGCCTCCTACACAATCCATGATTGTAGGAGGGCCTTACATATGGTTTTAAAACCATGTGTGGAGAAATGATGCAATGTTTGTTCCTAAAAATATAGAAAATAATAAAAAATATTATATGTCGGCCATAAATAATATTAAATGTTAATAAAAATATAATTATATGTGGACCTTAAATAAAAAGATGTGTCTTTTGGTTTGAATCAAATCAATGGATACCTAAGAAGAGGTTTGCATCTCGAGAGATTTGATCCATCTCAGTGCTTGATAGAGCCTAGGATTTGGATATACGCTAGTGGTTACTACATTCACATCATTCCAGAACTATGTTCCTAGTTTCGTGTTGTCGATGTGGGACTCATCATGGCCCTCCTTCGATGAGAATTTTCCCGTCAACATCAGCTCATCATCTGGGAAATAGTCTTAGAAACAATATTTGGTAACTTGAGATCTGTATGCCTTAATGACATATTCTCTTGCTCTCAAGATGGGTTCACATCGTTGACCTTTGATCAATAGAATCGACTGGGTGTTCGACATCAGGACATCTATTCGCACTCAGTAGATTGTACTAGGGTAGCTTGGGAATCATTGACATCAATGGTGATCTCCCTCGCACTTATTAATGATTCACATTATTGGCCGGTAATCAAGTGGTTTCTACCATGTTTGACTCCAGATCATTGTAATCACAAGGATAGAATCGTACTTTGTGGAAGACGAGACAAAGACCCTGGGCGTTTGTTTAAAGCGCTCATTACTTTTCCCCAGGTTGTGATGGATTTTTGTATATCTAGCATGGTTCCACATTTGTATGGTCGTGGCTATGCTCAAATTTGCATCTGTATGACATAGATCTACTTTGTATGTCTGGTAGATATGTCCAAGTTTGAGTCTTCTATCACATGGATCTATGTTGTATTCTAGTAGCCATGCTTGTTTATTCCTCTCATGGATCTGCCTTGTGTTGGTCTGCAGCCATGAGTTGGTTACCTGTGTCTATGAGTCAACATACTGATGTACTATAGATGCCTACTTGACAACATGCTTCGATCGAGCCGACATCTTCACCTCGTAGTGACAACTTGTTCTCTCAAATCTCTCATTTATCGTATCCCTCTAAGACTCATGCTTTGGGGGGCATCCTGTTATACCAAAATCCTGTCATCATCATGTGATAAGATCTTTGACATACCTATTTTCCCTTAATCCCAGAACTTGGAGTGGAAACCCATGCTAATTGTCAATCTTTCATGAAAATTCCCAGCACCGCACTTTCCTTGTTGTCCAGGAGCGTTACCTTGCTCGCACCGCCTATCCCTTGTTATCCACAAGTGGTGCCACCACTTATGGTCCTTAGTCCATAAGCGTTTCTTACCTAAACCGCTTTGTCATTGAAGGATAAAAGCGGTACCCTAGGTAAAATGGGAAAAAGAGAAGATTCTCGAGGCTTCTAGATCATGAGCCTCGTTTCCTCCCTTATCCCTATCATTGTGGGTTAGTTGAGCTTGAGATCCCTCATCTTAGGATCTTAGAGCCATCTCATCCACAAATCTCTTAACCATCCCTATCCATTGAGCCTTATAAATACAAGCTCATATCCATGGTTGAGGGGGAGAACTCTTAAGGTATTGTTATGTTGTTGTTTTTTATCACTTGGCCCAAGCCATTGGAGAGCATAGAGAGCTAAAGTCGGAGCTTATGGGGATGAGAGTGCTTGGTTTCATGGAGATGCATGTCAGCACTAAGGCTTGATTGGTTGTAAACTTCTCCATTTTTATATTAATACAAAGCTAATTTCCATCCCACATTATTGTTGTTGTTTGATTTCACATGTATGTTGTTAGATTCCTTAGTCATTAACATGGATTAGTAGATCATATTCTGGAAGCTTTGATGTGTTTGCATGTTTAAAATTATTGTAGGTACACAAGGTTACTATCAAATCATCACATTCCAGGTATCTACGATGTCCAGGGAGGGTCTTCAACCTTTGTCCTTCATTTGTTCTGGATCTGAACCATTTAGACCAGTGGAACACCTTACTGTCCACAGAAGGTGAAATATTCCAGCTAAAAAATATAGGAGAATCCAAGCATCTCTTGATCACGCTTGCAATTTTTCGGAGAGAATGGAAAGAATTGTTCCTTCACCTGTGTTATCTCTAGGGTTGTTCCTAGTGTGTATTTTCAAATTTTTGATTTCCATTGGTTTTTTCTTGTTTGAATTTCATTTTCTTTTATGTTGTATGATTGATTTTTTGCCCTTATGTTTCCCTTAGTTACCATAAATCATTAAGAGTTCCATTCATCAGCTAAAAACCTATGTATGTGCAAAGGATTATGTATTACAGGCTTAATTTTTACAAACTGGCAGCATTGTGAGAGCGTGCAGCATATTGAGTTTTGATGATATAATATACATATGGTTTGTTTTTGAAAGGTTTATGACTTATGTCATGAAATATTTGATGAACATAAGCCTTTATCATAATCTTGGATATATGTTTTGAGTATGAGCAGTCAGCAATTTATATGTCTTTATGATTCTTTACCATGAATGATGAGTCAATACGGTAGCAATAATGAAGGGACACAGGTGGTGTCTTTTCACAAAGGAGACCGTTCATGTAATGAATGCAGGTGGTCATCATGGCAGAAACAGTTAAATATTCATTTTTCCCCAAATCGTGTTTCATTTGTCTGCTGAAAAGGAGTATGCAAGCGTTGGTTTCATTCAATGTTCATATTCACGAGCTGTGTTATACCATGTTCAGGAAATATGGGTTTATGTTCGAACCCCAGGGTTTGCAGGGTTAATATTGCAGTACATACATCTACTTCTTTGCATTTTCAGCAATTCTGGGCTGAATATACAGCGTGAAGACTATGCAGCAGTATAAAACTTCCTGTGCAGGATATACATTTTGAAGGTGTTTTTGATGGATAGAGTTTCCTGTTAAGAGCAGTATTATGTAAAGGTTCAGAGAATTAGGGTTCCTTTGCAAAAAACCCTAAAGCATGCAATTTCAGGGTTATAATATATTGTATATATCTTACCTGCATTTTCATTTTCAGCACCGTTTTGCCTAAGCACTCAGCCATAGTATGAAATACTCTGTTCTAGATAAGACTGTGTAAGTATTTTTAGGGTCTTCAGGGGTAAGACTTATCATCAGTCTGATTCAAATTTCATCAAAGTTGTTACTATGTTTTTTTACAACGTTTTACCTCCAGCACAAGAAGAGATATATTCACGTCTCAGATGTTAGCACAGAGCTGTATGCAGCCAACTGCCTCTGTTTGTTGAAGACATAAAATTCCATTACTCTACACAGGTCAAGTTGAAATCGTTCTAGGGTTTCAAGATGTCAAAGGAAATTGAAGAAGAGGAGCCAAAGCTGATTGTAAAGAAAAGACCTGGAGGTTTTATATGCAGACTGGAGCCCAGCAGTACAGAATGGATTAAACAATTTCCACGATCTGCTAAATTGATACAAAGGTCAGGTTGGTTTAGTTTTTGTGACAGATTACAGGGATATCATTCTCAGTTAACAATGGCCTTCATTGAGAATTATGATGATGATAGAGTCCAGTTGCAGAGTCTAACTGTGAGGGTTAATGAAAATTCTATTGCTGAAGCTATCAGTGTTCCAGCAGAAGGTGAGAGGTGGTTCAAGCAAAAGGAATTCAAAGAAGACTTCAGTGAGTTTTTGGTTCTTGGTAATGAAAAACTTGATTGGAAGAATGGTGTGCATGTCAATAGGATAAAGCCAGCGTGGAGAGTACCATTAGAAGTGGTCCAGAACTACATTACCTGCGATGGAAGGTATGACCGAGTCTTAAAATGTCATTTGAAGCTTTTACTACCTATTCAAGGTGTTACACTACTAAACCTTCCTTTTTACCTACTCAAGAGCCTTCAAAAGATGATTTATAAGGTACAAAAACACCCATCACATACAGCTAGGTCAATTTATCATCAAGGATTAATTAAGCTGTTGGTTTTAACCCAGTTGGAAAAGGAAGGAAGGTCATGGAACTCTTTATTGGCAGAGCTAGGTTTCAGTGAGAACCCTAAAGAAAAGGGTAAGAAAATGATGGATGAGGCCAGCCAGCAAATAGAAAACCCTGCAAATGCAAATCAGAAGGATAAAACTGAAGAAATTAATGCTGTTAATAAGGCTGTACAGAGCAGCGTTGATCCTGAAACACCCTGCACACGAGAAGGTACAGAAAAGCTTAGTGATATATTTAAAAGTATAACTTCTAAAAAGATAATGTGCAAACAGCTGTTCAAAGAGGATAAACCAAGAACTAGATTAAGGGAAAAGTTGCAGACAGAAGAGAGAATAGCACAGGAAGGTGCTAGAGAGGTCGTAATTATAGAGGATGCAGCCAATGAAGGGACCATAAACACAGCAGAAGATAAATATTCTGAGAACATGGAGGAATTCATTGACATGCAAGGAGTGGCAGGTGCCATACCAGAAATATTTTGTACAGATGAACCAAATAAGCTTGTTGAAGGTTCAAAACCAAGAAATATGTCAGAGGTCAAAGATTGTATGAGAGAGGAAGATATAGATGTTACTCCAGAGCTTGGTCAATGTCAGAGATCCCTTCAAACATATAAGGAACAAACCAGATACTTGCAGGAGATCAATGAAAAGCTGCTGGTAGCAAACAAGAGGTTAAGGGAGGATATGGAATAAAAGGAGGCAGAGTTTCAAAAACTGTTGATGGTTTCCAGAAATATCCTTAAAGAGAAACGAGCTATGCAGCAACAGCTTGAGCATTTCAAAGCCCAGGAGAAAGAAAATGATAAAGATATGGAACTGGCTCGACTCCAAAGGCGTTCCCAGGTGCTCAATGATTTGGCCACTTTAGCGGAAGCTTCTAGAAGCTTGTAGATGTTTGAAAGTTGTTTTATTTTGAACTTGTAATATGATATGTGACATCTGTAGGACACATGTAGTGTAAAATCATTTTGTAAGGGATTTGATGTCCCACTTTTGAAGGAGGTCGATCCAAACTTATAGGATCTATTGTTAGTTCTGTTAGTTCTAGATAGACTCTTTTTGTGATTTAAAAACAGCTCTCGAACTAGTGAGAAGGGGTTGGTTGTTTTGGGGAGATATGTTGGAGCATGTGTAAATACCTCTGTATGTCATGAAATCTTTGCAACTTCAACACAGGTTTTAGCTTTGAATAAATTTGATGTTGATTTGTTTCTGTACTTTATGAACTGTCTCTTTGATAAATCTTTTGTGTACTTGGTCACTCACATTCCAATGCATGATTCTTGTTATAAGTTGACAGTTATCTTTCCTTTATATAAACAGTAATATATTCACTTCATATTTAGGATCATAAAACCTTGATGTTGGACTTTGTCATTACTTTTATGTTATACAGAATTGGTTTCATTTCCCTGTAGCTCTAGTTCATACCAACCATTGCTAAAATACTTTGATATCCTGGTACATACTTGTAATTATCTATCTGTTTTATATCAGCTTTGTTTATTGAAAACTGTATAAATAATTGATATTAACTTAGTATCTGTAAATTGCTATTTGCCCTTGTTGTATACCAACCTATATTTTTTATTTGATTTCATCTGATTGAACTCTTTCAATCAAAGATTTCCTTAAGCTTGGATCCTGTAGTCTAGGTCCAACTTTAGGGATAACAACCTATATCTTACAAAGAACTTGTGTCTGCCCTTTTGCTCCATCTGTCAGATCTGGCCTTCTGGATATCGTTCACCTGCTAAAACTTTGGGTCCTATTGAAGAGGTTATGTTTAGTGGTGTTATTTCTCATAATCTAGGTCAAACCTCCAACCCTACAGTTGTAAATCAAAGGTCTATGTCTAGTCCTCCCATACCCTCTATAGTTGGGGGGCAATCCTCAGTTCAAATGGTGTCAGTACATTCCAACGCTGGGGGGAAACCCCTAGCATGAGTTACATTACCTATTAGCGGATTTTATACTAATACTAGACATACTTATGTTGTAGGACAAGCCGTAGTGGTTGTTCCTCCTACCCATACCAATATGGTAAAACCTCCGTTGAGTTCAGGCCAACCCTTAGGGGTACAACCTGCAATCAACCAATCTTCTTGGGGTTATGGTTACCCACGAAATCAATTACCTATAGAAAATGTTAATTATCAACCTACGTCTACAGGAAATACGTATCCTGGAATCCCTTACCTTGGAAACACGTTCACGCCGTGGGGGAAACCTAATTGGTCCTACATGCCAACTATGGGAGGAATGCCTATTCTTATTGCTGGAGATGTCAGAGGGCCACCTTATGGTGGCCCACCCGATGGAGGCCCACCTGGCGATGGTCCACCTTACGGAGGACCACCACCTAGAGGACCACCACCCAGAGGCCCACCACCTGGAGGACCACCACCCGGAGGCCCACCACCTGGAGGCCCACCTTTTGGGGGTCCACCTTCTGGAAGACCACCATCTGGCAGACCGCCACCTAGAGGTCCACCACCTCCAATTGGTCCTCCTCCTAGAGGCCCTTCCCCATTGGGAGGCTCTTTGGGAGGATCATCTTCCCATCAACCAGCTCAGTAGCTGATATAGCAATCAACTTATGGTCCTACTTATACACATATTCCCTATCAATATTACCAGTATGTCGAACCTAATCGACAACTTCCGTTCCTAGCAACTTTGGACTTTCCTAGTTTTTCCAAGTTGATAAATGGTCCCATTTAGCACAACCCTTCGTGGCCTATTATTCCAGTCAAGTTATCATCAGACATCCTGAATTTTGATGGGAAGCAAGGAGATGATCCCAAAAATCATGTCATGACTTTTCATCTATGGTGTTCTTCAAACTCCTTGATGGATGACTCTATTCGTTTGAGACTCTTTCAATGTACTTTGACCAGTACAACCATGAAGTGGTATATTGAACTTCCACAACATTCATTTGTGGATTTTAGCGCATTGGAAACTGTTTTTCTCACACACTTTCAACTACCCATTCGTTATGAGGAGATGAGCCTGTGATCAAATAGATAGGTAGAGAAGCCTTGGGACTATGGAGAGTGAATTCTTGAGCTCCATAATTTGATATATCTTCAGAAATAATCAATGAATAACAAAATAAAATATCTGCAAAACTCATAAGAGGAAACTGACATCAAATCCCCAACAACAAGTTTGAAGGAGACTTGTGGTACTTCATTTGTCACACCAAAATTGATGAAACCAGCTACAAGCATGACTGAAGGCTCTTGGAACTTAAAACTTGAACCAAATAATATCATATCATATCCAAATAAGATCATATAAGATCCAAATAATTCCATATCAAATCCAAAAGTGTGGAATGAAATCAAATCCCCTGTCATGTACCCCAATTCAATAACATTTTATGCTAAGCAAACATTATATTTTATTTTTATTATTAGGTTTGAGACTATTGACCATGTGAGGTCAAGGATCAATGTAATTAATTATGTTGAATATTTTATTAGTTAATAAATAAAAGAAGAGACAAATAGCCTAAGGAGTTTGTTGAGTGAGTGTCCACTGGCCCACTAGGAGGAATAGACTGGGGTGAGAGCAAACTGACACGTGGCAGCATCCTCAACCACTTCTAGCTGTTGCAAGGGGAAAATTCCCTAATTTTGTGGTCATGTTCCCCAAGAAAGTGGAACAGAGCAGGTGGCTCATTAACTAAAAAACTGACCAAAAATACCTAGGCGTGCATATATCTATCCATCGAATTCAGCAGGAGATTGTTCAATCATTACCTTGTCAAAATTATGAGGTTGAGAATGGTAAACAAGAGATTCGATGAGGGGAAAAGAAGAAGTGATTGAGTGATTAAGACTGTCTTTAGAACTAGTGCAGCTTGTTAGCTGAGTTCTTACTGCTAAGAATAGAAGTATTGTTGTTAAGTACTTATGTGGAGTTGTAGGGGTATTTAATCCCATTTCTTCACACAGTGCTTTCATCCTAGTGGATCAGTGGACAGGATCCGAGGTCCTAAGACAAGCGGTAAGCTATCTTTAGGAAAAGGTTGGGTGGAACAAGCTCCTTGTGATGTTTGTCTCCTCTACAAGTTATCAGGTTCCATTGTGTTATCTTATTTATTGTATGCAAGTAAAGTACTGAAATGAAAGTAGTCATGACTAGTTTTACTATTATTTCTTAGATACTTGTAGCTACAAATAGATGTTTAAGTCTGCATTTTATCTAGGAAATTAATTGTATTTTTTTAACAGAATAAAAGAACCTAGAATTAGATCAGATGGATTAATGAATAAAATCCCTTTCTGTATTTTTTCCACTCATCATAAGATGAAGTACTCTAGTACAGAAGGTCTGATTAGAGGTAAATAGGAATGATTATACATGAATAAGATGATTTGAATATGCTCTAGCATTAGAAGTTGTTACTATTATTTTAACTAGGTCTCATAAAAAAATCCTTTATCTAGAACTTTTTCTTTTATATAAAAACCTCTAGGATTATTACAGAGGGTCTTTTACTGAAAGCCTAGGTCACACAGATTTGAGTCCGTTAAAAGTATAAGAATATTAACAAATATTGAATACAATGTAATTAGTTACACTAGTAAATAAATAAACCAATCATAACTTTTAACACTGCAAAACCTAAATTTTAACCAATGTTACTCTATTTACACTTTGGAAAATAATACTCTGGTAAACCTCAATCTATATCTGTTAAACATCCAACATGACAACTTCTTAAGGTACAAATAATAAAAGATTGTAATACTTATTATAAGTAAATAAAATAAGTATTTAGAAAAACTTAGTTGTAACAAGCATTATAACTCTGATAATACAATTAATATTTGCAAACTATTCTTCTAGAAACCCTACTCTTATACCTGATCTTTCTTGTTAAATTTCAGAACCTAGTTAAGAATAAAAGACAATTCCACAGTTAGTAAATAATTTCAAACAAGACAACTGTAAACTTCAAATAAGGAATAAAACATACTTTTAAATCTATGTTCATCAGCTGAATAAGCCAAAGATTTAACTTCCAGCCCTTCCATTTTAAAAGGAAGACTTTTATTTTTCTAACTGTTATTTTTTTACCAAAAATCAAATAATAACCTAATATCAAAACTACCTTTTTAAACCAAAACTAGAGGTTAATCATTTACAGTACCGCTTTTCCCGTTAGCATTACAATAACCAAAAGGATCATACGACCTTTTTATTTTCGCAATTATAGTCTAACTATAATTTCCAAACTATTGGATAAAATACAAAACCCTAGGATAATCACAGTTTTTATAAAATAAATTACAAACATAAAACATTAAAAACTCTCTACCAACTAAACAGACTAAACCCTGTGCATTCAAATTAATAAAGAAGGAACAAACTACTAAACAGAGATTTACACAAGAGCCATAAAGCTTTGCTTGTTTGTAAATAAAATATTTATAGCTGAGTTTTCATCCCAACAGTCACCACACGATTTAACTCTCCCAAAACCAAATGCATCGATATATTTCGTATTCACGAAAGAGCCATTTTTCTCCGAGTTGTTTAGGCCGAGTAGGCTTCCAAAACAAGTCATTACAGTAATATTTTACCCTATCATCATATACATGATCCGTAGCTCTTTTGCAAAAACCTCAAGGGTTATAAACAACAATGGCCATAAGGCCTCCTCCTCCATCCTTAACCAAATTAAAAACTCTCATCTAATATAGTAAAATGAACACCACGGTAAGTAGGCGTAAGCACCATTGACATCACAGCAAATATAAGCAACGAAGGGCACCCTAAGGATGGGATCGAGGCTTACTAAGCCTTTGGAGTTCATACCCTTCACCTTCAGAGCAAACGCCTTTGATTTTTTCGACTGTGCAATACCAACCTTTGGAAACATAATAACAAACAGTAAAAACATTTAGAATATAAATTGGTAAAATTTATAAAATTAAAGAAGAAAATGATTGGAATCTTCGAGACAACTTACCAGTGTAATCGTTAAAGCTCACAGTCGCAAATGTGAACCGTAGTTCAGTCTTGTTAATGCCCAAGCAATCAAAAGTGACTTATGGGTAAACAATGAACTCAGGAACAACTTCAGGTAAGGAACCAGAGTTCTAAATCTGCAAATGCCATGACCAAGGTCAAGAATTAAATAATGACTAAGAACCTACGCCTTAAAACCTTCTATCACCTCAGTCAACTCGAAGGACAAAAAAAATTAAAGGAACCAAAGCTTCAACACTGATAACGCCCTGGATGAAATAAAAGGGACCACTGTGAAGGCATTGAACAAAAAAGGAATGAGCTAGAGCCAAGAACTTCCCACATTTTAATGCCACAGGATTTTTAAATAAGGTGACAAATATTGCAGAGAAGGAGAAGAATCAGTATAGTGAACCTACCATTACCACAACCAAAGTAAAACATTAACAATTACTGTAGAGACCGAAGAGGATGAAGGCCCGTCGGCACCACTCCTCCTCCAAAAACAGTAAACAAAAAATGAAACCAAGCATTCTTAGAGCAAATGTTATGTTTTGTGCTTAGGGTTTCACACCAAAACCTTCCTAGAACGAACAATCCCCACATGGACTCCACTAAACCTTTAATATTTCATGCACTTGATATAGTTTGTGCCTACATTACATGGTTAAAGTGATACCATTACTTTGTCAATAATAAAACGTTTTCAATGTTTTGCATAGAATACATATACCTAGTTTAGTTTATATAATATGCAATGAATTTATGCCTAGGTTAGGTTGTATGACATGCATTGTATATATACTTAGGATAGTATATATGTTATGCATCAAATATTTATATGCATAGGCTAGGTTTGTTTTTATTTATAGTCAGTATATAACTTCTAAACAAAAATAGTGATGATAATGTTAGAACTTAGGAAGTTCTAGGTTTTAGCACGAATAAATTTCATAGTTATAAAATATATGGAGAGTAATAGGGTTTCCAGGACCTGCAACAACTAAGAGCATGTTCATAGTTACATCCCATCAAACTTATAACTTAATTATTAAAATAGATAAGCACACTATCAACTCCAATCTGTTGTCTAGATAGAATAGTCTTAGTTATAGGACTAGGAGTTTCTTACACTTCGATATTATAGACTGAAAATAAAGTTAAGGGTCTTCTTTCCTAACTTACTCATTTTAGTATTCCAAACTTTAAAATTTATACCTCGTAACTTGGAAGTAAAATTTTACCTGTACAAGCATCGAATCTACATTAGCTTTGAGAAATCTAAGTAAGCCTCGAGCAAACCTCAAGCCCCTTCAGTAGGACAAGAAAACAACTATCAGAATCATACACTTGCTGGAAAATAAAAACAATTGATCTGAATTCAATAAGTTTCTAACTCATTAACTTTCAAGACTTAAAATCAGTATAGTATAAATATGTTTGGTAACATATGGCTTACAAGTTAGTAAGTAAAATTCTGTAGTATTAGTCACAGTTAACAAAAGATAAATTAACTCTTAAGCTTCTCTTAATGTCCTGTCCTGTAAATCTAACTGTTAATTAAACTAGAGTTAGTTATTAAACTAAAATTTTTAGGCTATGACTTAAACATTAAATGCCACATAGAAAATTTTAATTTTTTGTGAATTTTGGGGTGTTACATCCCCAGCATCAATTTTGAAGGAGACTTGCGGTACTTGATTTTTCACACCAAAATTGATGAAAGTAGCTACAAGCATTACTGAAAGCTCTTGAAACTTAAAACTTGAACAAAATAATATCAGATCAGATCTAAATAAGATCATATCAGATCCAAATAAGTTCATGTTAGATCCAAGAGTTTGCTCCACCGAGAAGGTAGATGCACAATTTTGTCCTTCTTCAGAATTCTGAATATTGGTGCATGCAATCATGTAGGAATTTGCTGGAAGCTCAAGATAAGTGAGATTGAATGGATCACTCCTACAATCTGAAATTATTTCCAAAATATCCAAAGATTTACAAAATATAATATGAGCAAACTCATGAGAGAAAACTGACATCAAATCCCCAGCAGAAATTTTGAAAGAGATTTTTGGTACTTGTTTCTTCACACCAAAATTGATGAGAACAACTACAAGTAGTACTGAAAGCTATTGAACCCTAGAACTAAGTAATATCAAATCATATCTAAATAAGATCATATCAGATCCAAATAGGTTCATATCTGATCCAAGAGTGTGCTCCACCGAGACGGTAGATGCACAGTTTTCTCCTTCTTCAAAATCTTGAGTATTGCTACATGCAATCACGTAGAAATTAATTGGAAGATAAAGATCAATGAGAGTGAATGGATCACTCCTACAATCTAAAATTATTTCCAAAATATCCAAAGAATTACTTATCTACACACCAACAACATCATTAGACACAGAGATATCAAATTCCTCTCCCTTTCTTGGAGCAATCACCGGTAAACTATGCACATAATTTATAATAGAAGAATCACTGGAGAATTTTTGCATAGAATTAAAGGATGTCTTGAAACTGTTGGGATGTAAGGCCATCAACTCTTTCTCCAAAATGTGTCCCAGAAGCTCATCTTGATTGCCAAACAAGACTTCAAGCTTCTCCCAAGTTTCTTTGGGAGTCCTCAAACCTTCAAGGTGGAAGAGGGGATATTTGGAAATATGAGTACATAGATATCCAAAAGCTTCATCTAAGCAATTCAGAAACCTGCTTCTCTCATCTGGATGATGAGGCTTAGTCTCCCTTCCCATTATTATCCTATAGTATCCTTGTTTGCACAAGGCCAATTGCATATCTTCCCTCTAATCAATATAATTGAAGGGTGTTAGGATCCAAGGTGTGAAATATTGAGAATCCATAATTCTCCCACTGATCAGATAATATCTCCAATCAAGCTACATATCACTGCAAAAACAAAAATACTCGAACTCTGTTAGAATCATGCCTTCCTTCCCGACAAGAACATGTTTTTAGGGTCTTCCATGCCTGCACCGCCACTCTGAATAAATTAAGATGAAGCAAGGTACCTTTTGTGGGAATTATGTGGAAACCCAGCTGCTTCTGATGTTCAATGGAGAGAGACAAACATGAAGCCGACTTGAGATGGCTCTGATACCATATTAGAATTGTTGTGCCATTTAGATCTTCAAGCAATGAGTCAAATATTATTGATGCAATAAAAGGAGAATGAGATACACACTGAACAAATCAAACCACACAAGAAACATATGAGTATAGCTCAGATAATTACAATATCATTGTCATTAATTAAATTCGGTGTTACAATAGTTTACATAGGAAAAGAATTCGAATCATTAGGTATGAATTCAAATCTCCCTACTGGATGTGACTATATCTAACTGACTAGCTAATTAAATATGTCTAAATCACTATCAGAGTCCAAGTGGTTAACTCTAGATGTCTAATCAAGTCACACAATTAGTAATAATCAGTTAATTGGGTCTAATTGAAGGGGTAGGTGAGCAAAGGTGCCTTATCCACATGCAGCCATGCATATTTGGTGCTAACTGAACTGATTGTGATCTAACTGAATGTAACTGGAAAATAACTAAGCTTAACTAGTTCCAACTCCAACTAACTAAAGGAGGTTGGTGTCAGGACTCCCAAGGGCTCCTAAAATGTAGGGATTGGTCTAGGATGTGCCTAAACTGATGCATGCAAGTGCGGTTAGTGGCAGTTATCCTCTATCGGTGTTCCCCACACTCTAGTAACTAGTACATGTGGCCCCAATAGGCCAAGTCGACCCAATGGTACTAGTGGAACCAAATAATTAAATAAATCTCCTAAGTTAGGCTAAAAATAATCTAATAGACAGTTTGGTCAAGGGAAGATTATAAATCCTAACATTTTTGTATTGGCTATGTATATTTTGAGGACTTAAAACCCATTTTTGTACTATGACACCATATTTTGGGAACTTTTATTCAGAACTAAAAACTTATATCTACTGGTTTGATATGTACACAAGTGTCTAAATATGAATGTGAATGTTTTATGTACATTCTTCTTTAATTATGCAACAAATTCCAATCTAAAATATAATTTGCATATGAATCGACAACTTGATTTTAATGTTTAGGCATATGAATGTATGTAATATAAACAAAATATTGTTCCAACAATCTTACCCTTAAGAATATTCTCAGCAATATAGGATCTCTAACATGTTACAAGACATTCAATTGCAACATAATCAACTGTGAATCCAAGGGAACCTATAGATATCGAATACCATTTGAAATGGCATCACATAATAACTCAATTACTACACTATACTCATCCATGTTATTCGACGATGGTTGGAGGCATACTCCTCCTGAAGACACAAGTTGACCCTCAGGTGCATAATGTTTGGGTACACAGGGTACTCCCAAAAGACCAAACACCTAGAGAAACCACTTCACACAAATAGATCACAGATCAATACATCGATGTTTGTCAGGTGGTTAAAACCCTCGAGAGGGAAACAATCCATGGCCCCAGCCAAATAGCTACTTGGAGAAATTTATTATGCAAAAGAAAGAAAGTTACAAATGAGCTTCTCATAATCGATCAACTAGCCAAGGACTCTCCATGCTATTTAAATAGAGATCATGGACCAATCGGATGTTAAGCCATGGATCAATGGTAGGTATGATCTAAGATAATTTGAACCATCGGATCACTTTATGTCTAGAACATATCGTGACTGTCAGATTAGAATATTTACAAATGCATACTAAAGAAACACACTTTACCTAATGGATATATTACACATGTTGATCTTAACTAACTCCTAAGTGTCTAAATATCCTAACATCCCCCCTTAAGAACAACTTGGGATATGATTGAAGGATTTACAAAAGTGACACTGTTAGGAGAAGGAAGGAGGCATTAGAGCCAATCCCCCCTTAATGACACATTCTTAAACTCCTAACATGGATCGAAGTTTATAAAACTTTGCTTCTGTAAGAGACTTGGTGAAGATGTCGGCAACTTGATCATCTGTAGGGAAATAGAGCATTTCAAGAACAAGATCATGAACAAGATTTCTGATGAAGTGCATGTGTAGCTCAATGTGTTTTCTGCGTTGATGTAGAACTGCATTTTTGGCAAGCTTGATGGAACTTTGATTGTCGCACCAAAGTGGAGTAGGATGCTTCTGCTCGAATCCAAACTCTAAAAGGATCTGTCAAAGCCATAAAGCTTCTTGACTGGCATTAACTGCGGCTCGATATTCTGCTTCTGCTGAAGAAAGAGCAAGAGCTTGTTGTTTCTTAGAATCCCAAGTGACAGGTCCAGATCCCAGACTGAAAACATAACCTGTAGTAGACTTTCAATCATCAGGATCGTCAGCCCAATTTGAATCAGTGAAACCAACCAACAAAGGTTCCCCCCCTATACTGTAATGAATCCCAAACTGAATTGTACCTCGAATATATCGAAGTATTCTTTTTGTTGCTTTCCAGTGACTTTCATGAGGTGTTTTCATATAATGGGAAACATGAACAATGACAAAGGAAAGGTTAGAACGAGAATGAGTCAAGTATGAGAGACTACCAACAAGATGATGATACAAGGTGGCATCTACTTCAGGTGAAGTACAAGTGCCAGAAAGTTTGACTCCAAACTAAAAGGGATAAGGGGTTGGTTTATAATCTTCCATGTGAAAGCAATGAAGAAGGTCACAAGCATACTTAGACTGGGAAATAAATATTCCTTATTTGCTTTGTAAGACTTGGAGACCAAGAAAATAATGCAAATTTCCTAAGTCTGACATTTCAAAATTTTGCTTAAGACTGGATTTCACATGGGTTAAAAGTTTAGGGTCACTACCAATAAGGATAAGATCATCAACATAAATAAAAAGCATGGTGAGATGGTTTCCTACTTTCCTGGTATAGACATTGGGGTCAGAATGGCATCTAGAAAAACCAGTGTCAAGGAGAAAGCTATCCATTTTGCCATACCAAGCTCTAGGAGCTTGCTTAAGGCCATATAAGGATTTTTTAAGGCGACCGACAAGGCTAGAGTTATTCTGATCATATCCAGGAGGTTGTTCCGTGTAAATTTCCTTCTGTAAATCACCATGTAAGAAGGCAGACTTGACATACATTTGATGGAATTCCCAATTATGTAAGGCTGTAAGGGAAAGAACAAGGTAGATGGAGTTCATTTTTGCGACAGGAGAAAATGTTTCATTGTAGTCAATCCCTTCAACTTGGGAAAAACCTTTGGCAACTAACCTTGCCTTAAGTCTTTCACCATGTAAGAAGAAGAAGGAACAATCGTCGAATCAGGATCGCAAGACAAAGATGGCACACCCACCAAGTTAGGCTCGCAAGCCAAGAGATTTTCATCAAATTTAACATCTCTTCTAATGATTCTATCATGAGAATGTGGCTGAAGAAGTCTATAACCTTTTACATCTTCAAAATATCCAACAAATATGCACTTTTCACTGTTAGGCTGTAATGCTTTCCATTTTTCATCCGGAATGTGAGCCCATGCTTCACTACCAAATACATGGAAATGACTTACATCTGGTTTAATTTTACACCATGCTTCTTCTGGTGTTATACCTTGTAAAACTTTAGTGGGTGTGAGATTAACTATGTAATGTTCACAATTTATGGCCTCGGCCCAATATTGAAGGCTTAGTCTCTTAGATTAGATCATACAATTAGCCATTTCTTTTAAAGTGTGGTTCTTTTGTTCAACTACACCATTTTGTTGTGGTGTATATGAAACAGTGTGGTGTTGTTGGATTCCTTGTTTAGTGCAGAAAGTAGTGAACTTTTTGTTAACATATTCCCCTCCATTATTAGATCTTAACTTAATAATTTGATGACCAGATTGTTTTTCAACAAGGGCCTTGTAGGCCAAGAACATGTTAAATACTTTGCTCTTATGTTTTGGGAAGTAAACCCAAGTGCGTATGGAGTAGTCATCAATGAAAGTTAAGAAATATTTGAAACCAGAAAAGGAACCAAATGGAAGAGGACCACACAAGTCACTATGCACAAGCTCCAACATAACTAAGGCATGCCAAGAGGCACGTTTGTCAAAACTATCCCGATGATATTTTTCGAGTACACAACTGGAACAAACACCATCCTTGCAAGATACCATCAGAAGACCAATTACCATATTGTCTTTACATAGTTGTTGCAATGAGCGATAATTTAAGTGACCAAATCGCTCATGCCAAAGTTTGCTCAAGTTATCACTATGAGCAACAAAAACTGAAGGAAAAGTTGATGACCCAAAGTTGTTAAATTTGTACAACCTGGTAATATCATCAACAATTCCGGTAGCTAGGACATGTTGAGGATCTTTAAAACACTTGATTACAACTTGGTGAGGTGTAAACGTTACAGTTTTACCTTCACCAAAATGATTGATTTGATATACTGGCAACAAATTGCAGGAAATTCTTGAAACACATAATACATCACTAAAATGACCATTTTCTACTGGAACTGTTCCAGATCTTACAACACTTAGAGAACTATCGTCACCAACAAATATTTGTTTGGTGTTACATTCATGCATAGTAGAAAAGATGGCTTGATCCTTAGCCATATGATAAGATGCTCCAGAATCAATGAGCAATTCATTTGAAGTACAAGAAGAAGATGCAGTATAAGAGTAACCATAAGCACAAAGTGCATGTCCATGAGAGGTAGATTCTGAAGACGAATCTAGGCTGATGTGGTGCTTCTTCATTGCTGCTTCCAAGGCTACCATCTTCTTGAAATACTTACATTCATCATGATTATCTTTCCCACAAAAAATGCAATGACGCTCAGTCTTCTTTCCTTTTGGCTTGGATCCTTTGCCATTTTTTAAAGAAGGAGCTGACTGAGAGTGTTTAGGACCCTTGTTTGGCTTATTATTGCGAAAATTTTGTTTCTTGGGAGGCTTGGACTTTTATTTTTGTTGGGACAATAAGGCTTTCCCAGATGTATCTGCATTGTTAATTATTCCAAGATGAATGAGCTTATCTTGCTCTCTAATTAAGGAATAACGAAAGAATTCAAGACTAGGCTCTTGATAGCTAGCTGCAGTCAAGGATTCTTTCATGGAGTAAAATGTAGATACAAAAACAGAATATGGAGGTCCAAGTTTGGAAAGAATATGATAAATACAGTGTTCTTCTTCTTTCTTAATCTTGCATTCTTCACATACCATGTTCAGGTACATAGGGTACTCCCAAAAGACCGAACATCTAGAGCAACCACTTCACATAAGAGTCTAAGAGTTTTATACTTAGATAAATAGTCTTGAATGCATGAAAAATCACTTGGATTCAAAGAAATCAACTCATTCTCAAGTTGATGACCTCGAATTTCATTATGTTTACCAAACACAAATTCCAGTTTTTCCCAAGCTTTATCAGGTTTATCAATTCCAGATATGTGGAATCGCAAATCAATAGAGATTGACATCCTAATCAATCCACGAGCTTCATCACATCTATTTTTCCATTTTATTTTCTTATCATCATTAGTGGGTTTTGTTTCTTTCCTTGAGGTAATTCTAAAAATTCCCCTACTTTGTTAAACATCTCCATACGAGATTTCCATGAGAAATAGTTAAAGCTGGTAAGTATAATATCACAATGGGCAGAAATACTATAAAATAATGGCTGAAAAAATAGAAACTAACTATTTGGATGAAAAGAGCTTGAAAAAATACGTTGTTTAAAAAAAACGGCATTGAAAACTGATTCTTAATGATGAAGTTATGCTTGATCAAAGAAAACGTTGAAGATGTGCCCAATAGTGACATGACAGATATTAACTTGACCAACTAAAAAAAGAACCCCCTTCTTCCCAAAATGAACCTTTGACAATCACTTACAAGAAAGTTGCTTTTAAGTGAATCACTTTTGTAAAATAAGTGATGTTCATTTTTACAATAATGTTACTTTGAATAGTGTGGCAATAAATTAAAAGACTTAAGTGCCTCCCTTTTTATTTTATTTTATTTAAGTGAGATGCACTTTACAATAAAGTAACTTAAAAATAGAAATTGAATGCACTAAAAGGTAACTTAATAAGACTTGAACTCAAGACCTATTAAGGAATAAAACAACTTTGAACCAAGTGAGCTAAGTTTAAAAGGTACGCAAAATAAGGGAATGAGGAAGGGGGATTTTTTTTTTTTACTCTTCTCTCTCGGTCTCTGTGCTTGCCTTTTTTTCCTGCAAATCACAAAAAAAACCAAAAATAAAATAAAATAAAAAAATTCCACACTATGGGGTTAGATCTTGGTTAGCTTTCTTAAAAGTCTACATTTTCAAGTTTTCTCGTTGTTTCTGATTCGTCGAGATCACACAAGGTGTACAACAAAGAGCATACATAGACGAGAAGACAAAAAAACTTTTCCTTTCTGTTTTTCATTCGTCATGATTGCACAACATGCACAACAAAGAGCATTCGCATCCAGGGAAGGTAATAGTCTGAGACTAAAACAATATAGATCTAATTATAAAACTGATAAAATATGAGAGATTTAAAAAAAAAAACAAATCCGTCACTGTAACATTATACCTTCAAATTTACCGAAATGGGTGTTTCTAGATCAAAAGAAAACGGTTTTTGATGAAACAAAAACTATTTCCTAATGGAAATGGTGCTCCGGAAGTAATGGAACATCTCCCACATGCCACAAATGCATAGAAACTATAGAACCAGAAACCCTTTGAAAGTTCCAGCAACACCGGTTCTAGAAACACAATTTACCTAACGGATATATTACACAAGTTGATCTTAACTAACTCCTAAGTGTCTAAATATCCTAACACATAAATAACCCAAGTGACAGAAGCTACGATTTGTATATGGCAGTTGGCACCATATGTAAATCCCAAATATATCGAATACTCCATCGACATCTTCCAAACAATAGGAAGCATGTCAACAAATAGACGACACTACAAGGAAACCAAAAACTATGTAAAATTATACAATAGTATACAAGGTACCATCCTAAGCTATAAACTCAAGTGTAGTACTTCTTAAGGTAGATCCCATTTCTAGTCTCTTTCATGGAGTTCCCTTCGTAATCATATAACTCATAGGCCCCTTTTTCCAGGACACACCTCACAATGTAACGGACATGCCACATAAGATTAAAATTTCCTACCCTCGATGGTTCACTCACTTGATCAAATAAAAGGACCAAGTCACCTTCATTATAACGATGGGGACAGACACACTTGTCATACTGGGCCTTGACACAATGCTTATTCACTTATAACACCACCACAACATCTCGACGTTGCTCGTCAAGGTGTTCCAAGTGGACTAATCATTCTTCTAAATCAGAGGTGTCACATAAGAGCTCTATGGCTAGTTTCAAGGAAGGGATTTCACATTCAACCAGTAAAACCAACTCCGCCCCATGAACTAACTGGTATGGTGAAAAACCCATGGAATTATTAATCGTGGTCTGGTAATCCCACCAAGCAGGGTACAACATGATATTCCAATTGGTTTTGTTTTATTTGATGGTATTTTTCAGAATGCCCTTAAGATATTTGTTAACATCCTCGAGCTGGCCATTCGCTTGGGGGAAATAAGAAGAAGAATGGTATTGCTTAAACCCCAACTTCAAACTTAATTCCACCATAATATTATTCTAGAAGTGGCTTCCATGGTCAATGACAATCTCCTTTGGGATTTTGAAACGTGTGAAGATATGATTGAACACGATGTGAGCGACCGTCTCACCATCGGATTTGATTGTAGGCATAGCCTCTTCCCATTTTGTGAAGTAATCTACGACCACAATAATATGATGTTTCCCCCTAGATGACGATGGGTTATAGTCCATATAATCAACCCCCCACTTTGTGAAGGGAATGACAATTATAATAGGGTGTAACGTGGAAGGATGCAAGCACATGTTTCTAGAGAACACCTGGAAAGGGTGACATTTCTTGACCACATTAACACAATATTTAAATATTGACGACCAATAATAACCCACTCTCAAAATATTTTGAGTTGTAGTAAGCTCGAATAAATGACCAACACACGCCTCATTGTGACAATCATTAAGCACGACCTCATCCTCCTCGTGAGTCAAGAAATGACTCAAGATAGAGTCCACCCCATGGCGATACAAAGTGTCACCGATGATAAGGTAGTTCTTAGCATTATGATGTAAGTGTCATCACTCATCCATCCATAGATGCAGAGGGGTCTTCAAAGTCCATAGATAGATGATGATATCTCCATACCAAGGGTCCATAGATGAGATGAAGAAAATATACTCATTGACAAATGAGTCTTCATGAATCATGTCCTCATCCCGACTAGGGAGATATGACTTCAACTTTGCGAAAGCCAAAGAATTATTAGATTTTGATGAAACAAAATCAAGGTCAAATTCTTATAAGAGTACAATCCATTTATTATATTCCCACCCTATCATTATCCTAGTCAGAATGAACTAAAATGGATTGATATGAGCTATGACCGTGGTTTGGAGAAGTAAGATGTAGTGTCTCAATCATTGAACTACGTGAAAATTCACTAAGTCCAATTTCTCAACATGAGTATATCAAATTTTTTCATCGATGAGATTTCGACTAAGGTAATAAATCACGTGCTCATGGAGCTCATCATCCTCTTGAACCGGAACCATACCAATCGTCTCTTGGGATTCGACCACATGCAACAAGAAATCTCTACCAGAGTCTGGTGGACTAAGTAGAGTGGTAAATGCCAAGGCTTTCTTAAGAGCTCCGAAGGACTCTTGGGATCGCTCATCCCATAGGAACGGAGTATCCTTCTTCAATAACTATATAAAACCTTTGGTCAAATTGGCTTAATTCACAACAAATCGATGCAATAAATTAGCCATCCCTTCAATAATGTGAAGCTATCTAATTGTCCTCAGGGGAGGCAATCAAAGTATTGCTTCTACATTCAATGGATCGACTCTAATCTCCTCCTTTGATACAATGAATCCCAATAATCGAATAGTCTTAACACAAAAGATGCACTTCCAGGGGTTCAAACAAATTTGATAAGGACGGCATATTTCAAAGACCAAACGGATATGTGTTGGATGATCCACTCTCATATGAGAGTGAGAAGCGAGGTTGTCCATATACACTTCAATAATATGCGTAAGGTCATGAAAGGAAAATGTCATTGCTTGTTGAAAAGTAGCTCTGACATTTTTCAGTCCGTAAGGCATTTTTTGGCATGCAAATGTACCGCAAGGACATATAAATGTGGTCTTATGTTGATCCTCGAGTTTAATTTAGACTTGATTATATCCCAAAAAATCGTCCATAAATCAAAATACCTCGCTTCTTGCACACTCATCCAAAATATGATCAATAAATGATGTGGGGAATTTGTCTTTAGGATAGGCTCTATTTAGATCTCTAAAATTAGTACACACATGGATGGTCCCCTGCTTCTTATCCATAAGAACAAGATTAGATACCCATTCGGTTAAGGGAATTGGGTAGATGAAACCATCCTTGAGCAACTTCTCTACCTCAGCCTTGATGGCAGGTGCCTCATGGGGATTCACAGCATGTACACACTATCGAACAAGTTTAGCATTTGAATACATTTTATTTCATGCTCAACAATACAGGGATCAATCCTTGGCATTTATTCATACGACCAAGGGAATACATCAAAACATTTCTTAAATAGCTCAGTGTATGTTTGAATTTCTTTGGATGAACAATCAACGATATAAACGTTCTCTATCTTACCAGGGGTTCAAGAAATGTTGATTAAGATAGTTGGTGATATTGTTTCCATGTTCCCTTCGAAATATATACCATGAGTGCCTAATGGATCACATGATGACCAAATTTCTTTCTTAAGGTTGTCTGAAACTCATCACGCTCAATTTGTTCGAGCTCCACTGGAGGAAGTAGGATCGATTATGCATCTCTTCCTAGGGATGTTCCGGACTGGTCATGGCCTCGATAGTAGCTTTGTCTGAAGGTTAAGTGTCATCGAGGCAGTCATGTGATCATGACGAAACATCCACCCAAGCGGATGACACTAGGTGATTCGCCTCTCCCATCCACGAAGGGGAAATATCAGGGCCTATAGTGATATTGAATATGGCTTGGTAACCAATCTACATTTCAGACAATGGCATTTATGCGCTGGCAGGTGCTAAATATTCGTCTAAATTACTCAAATAAGGGAGAGTCTAAGGATCACTCAAATAGGCGATACAAGACAAGAATGGACTCAATGGTGATGGAATGCCACTGAGCGTAGGATTAATAGCTAGAATTGGTGTCAAAAAATTAAAGGTTCCCATTAACGAAGGATACATTTTGACACCAATGTTCCCAATTGTCGGCTGAGAATTGTCAATTGTTGGGATAGTGGGACTCAGTGATGTTGAGGAACCAAAATTATCAAATGACAATTGATCGATCGTCATGATTCTATATTCATAGGGAAACACACAACACAAAATACTGACGACATGGTCACTTTCATGTCATAAATCCAATTCCAACCCAGTAACATATTATAGTCAAGGGGTGCATCAAACACCTCAACCTCGACTGGCACAGTATCCTCCCCCCAGCTGGACCTTAAGGGAAGGAATAATTCCATGTGGTTTAAAGGAACGTCCATTAAAGGATAACAGCATAGTCATGGATTTAGAAAACATAGGAGAGCCAAGGCCTTTCCAATAGGCAAGAGACATCATAGAGGTCACAACACCTTCATTAATAACTGTATGTCTAACGGTGTTGTTCAAACACTCCACATGGAATTGAAAAGCTACATGGTAAGGAAAGTGAGGCTGGACACTGTTAGTATCGAACCAAATGACACTAGGGTCATTTGGGTCAGTTGCCCCTAAAGAAACTAACAATTCTCTACTTTGTGAGGGACAATCATGAACCACCTCTAAATCCGACATCGAACATGGATTCTGTCCCAAATCCTCAATGATATAATAGTGTTTGGCGGCTCGAGCATTGGGATTTTCCTTTGAATGCTTCAAGACCCCTTTAGGAATGCATGGTATAGTCTCAGGCGTGGTATAGTCTCCAGGGGTGGAGGCTCTTTGACTGTGGTTGGTTGCGATGAACCATAATCATGTGAACATGCCGCAACATGAACAACCGACATAATATTGGTACAACCATGACCACTTTCCATGCTTTGCGGGTTTTGACTACCACCAACACCACTTCCGGAGGCTATAGTCCTTGAAGTCATGTTTTGATTATGTGGAAGGGGATAACTCAGCACAACTGTGCTCTATGTGATGAACTTCAAGGCCTCTTCAATTCTAGGGAACCAATACGTAAGATGGTCTCCTCCACAAATCTTACAAGGGGATTTTACCTTATGTTTAGTCTTCTTATCCCCCCCAATGTTTTCATCATTCTTGTCATAATTAACATTCTCCTTTTTATTCCCACCCTTCTTATTATTCCTCCCCTTTTCCCTATCCTGTATTGGTTATTGGTTACCCTTCTAGTTTGATGATTGCACAGAATGTACATCAACTTATTGGGTGGGGGTGGATGAAGTTGCAGCTTGTCCAGTCATAGACTGGTTAAGAGAAAAATTCTGCATTTGATGTGTGTCCTGGTCCATGGCTTTCACACCTGCAGAGCCAATGATGCCATCGTCATGTGGCTCGAGTTTAAACTTGTGATCATGATTTGACCTTAGAGCGTCAGGGATAATATCATAAAGGAGACTATACTGAGCATAAATCAGGTCTAACATTTGAGCTTGGACAATGGCTTGTTCCTCGGTTTCCACTCCAGACATCGAAACATCCTTCCTGATATAAGGCAGTAAGGACTTAAGGAACCATTCCAATTAGAATTATGGTGGAATGTTGGCCTAATCATCGCTTTCGTCTACATTACTCTTGGATATGGTCAGAAATATGGGTGGATTTGTCTTGTCAGAAGGTCGAAAATAGTTCGGTATCAACATCATAGAGAACCAACAAATGAAAGTGATCAAGGAAGACCAAGTCCAAGTCATTAAAGGTCTGGTATGTGCCCCCATGAAGCTCTATATACCATTTCATGGCTGAACCCATGAGAGTGCATTGAAACAGTCGTAATCGAACAGAATCATGATTCAACAAATTCGAAGAGCACCATTGATGAAAATTCATAACATGATCACCAGGATCCTCGCCATTCTTACCTTCAAACTTCGGACCATCTAAAGGAATTTTGGTGGGAACAAGAGGCTATGCTATATCATGACACACCGGGACGTTAGTGAGTTTGGATAGATAAGGAAAGTTCAACATAGCTCAAAACAGAAGCCTAGGTTGTGCCATTTGATTCCATGCTCTCTGGAAAGATTGGTTTTGATATAATGTGTTCTGGTAAAGGCCATGACCTTGACCAGCTGGATAGTAACCTCCTCCCATATGACCCATATAAGGGTGCACATGAATTTGTATTTGGGGCATTCCTTGAGAAGGGGAAACCATATAACCAAAATTACTCATCTGGTGTACTAGATGACCCCTTGACACCTAGGAAGGCATGTAACCTCTACACATAAGGATGTCAGATGATGGGGGAACAATGTAACCAAAGGTATCATACCTTCCCGATGGCCCAATTGGAATATAGGGAGGATTCGTCATGAGAAATTCATTCGACGGAATAGTTCTAGTGGACAATGGGATGAAAGAAGGGATGTAAGCCATAGACCCAACGCTAACATATCCACCACCACCCTTGACATGATGAACACTAGTGTGAGGACCGGATGAAGGGGGTGGACCTCCCCAAACAAATGAAGTAGAACGAGGAATATGACCACTTTCGAACTGATATGCAGTGAAAGGGGTTGATGTGCCCCCCAGTCCAACACTAAGGTTTGCACTACGAACTTGGATGGATGATGGAATACTAGCTAAAACATTTGGCATGCCAAACATAAAAAGGACTCGAACTAAAGGGAACAGACTGTGTCTTAGTGCCAGACCCTCCCGAGGAAAATTTTGGGATAAATATCGTTAAGTCAAAATAATTTGTTCCTAGAGGGTGGGACAGACCAACCACATGAGGGTTAGTATAGACCGAAGTCCCAGGAATCCATAAAGTAGATGAAGAAGGAGCCTCATGGAATCCTCCTCCCAATGCGGATGCCGGTGATGGAGGGAACGCCATTGTCTCAGAAGTGGTACTCATAGTAAAAATACTATGGAGGCCTCAATGGGAAAGAAGCCACCTGTAATGTATGGCCCTCTTATAAAGAGGTTGCGAAGGGTCAAAAGGTGGTAAACCTGGTAAATGAGGAGAATGGCGAAGTGTCGAAACTCAATCCATGAAGACTCCACAGAAAAAGAGACCCGGGTAACTGTGATACCTAAGGACAACTAGAAAACACAAAGCACACTCCTAAATAAGTTAGGACATATGCACACAAGCAAGGAGTGAGGACAAATGAGCTCCCAAAAGAAATAGGTATGTCTCTCCTAACAGAGGCTTGAGACTCGCATACACTACAAGCGGAGTTGTGTAACCAATTATAGTGTCCCTCAGCTTCAACGCATAAAGAAGTTGTGTCATCTAACCCCTACCTGGCCAGGACACTCACAAAATAACATTTCCAAGTACCCCCTATGATACCTAGGAAAAGCAACTAAGGTCACCTCAATATAACCAATGATCAGATAGACAGTCACAGGCAAGATCTACTGTATGGGCAAGGTAACTAAGCCCGAAGCTCGAAAGCACCAAAGGTACCTCAAGATCCCCCAAATATGAATAAGATCCTAGAAATTTATCCAACACTCACTGAAGGTAGTGGAGGGATATCCCCACCATCAATGTGTGTGCTTCCTTGTGATTAACTCTTGTGTAAGAGGATCTTCCTGAGAACATCGATTATAGAAAGGATTTCTTCTCTCAATGGTGAGACACCTAAATTGTTTATGTTTTATAGACTTGGAAAAGTTTACTCACAAAATCCTATTCCAAGACTATAAAACCTAAGCTTGTTGGTGCACCCTGTAAAATTAAAATTGTTTTAATCAATTTTAAATAAAGCATTCATTTTAAGCGGTCGTGCTTACTCAAGGGATATGGTCATGAAACTAGTGATGTTATGACTCAACAATAAAATCAAATATGCACACCTAAAAACAATGCCAAGTGCAATCTTGTTTTCCAAATGAAAATATGGTATGCCACTAAATGGAATGCACAATAATTCCTTTCCCTTTCAAATGCAAATGAAAATGCAATCTTTCCTAAATGAAAGCCTAAATACTAATTTCATCCCAAGCAAACCGATGCAAGTACTTACTTCCATGCACATGCAAAATGCAAATGAATATGCACCAATGCAAATATTTTTGTATTTTCAAAGTAAATGAATGAAAATGCAAAAAAGAACCATGAAATTCTTAGTCCCTACAGCAAGCAGCAATACACAAGCCAAGCAAAACATCGATACTTAAGGACTAATGCACTAATAGCAAAACAAAAAGGGAGAAAATAACAAGAATAACTTCCTAAAGAAAAATTTAAAAAAAGAGAGTAGGTTTCCAGTAGCAAAAAAGGCAGTCAACAGACAACATAAGGACCCTATAAGACTTAGCAACACTCACAACCCACCCAACAATCTCTCAAACCAACATACCAATCAAAATTTGACGTGTACACAACTGTTTAGAGAATAACAACGTATGTACGCAACCTACCAAAGGACATCTCACGTATATACACGACCGTAAAAACTGACCTACTTATACAAGGAATAAGGTGGTAAAAAGGAAAACTAAAGGATAAACCACTCCAAGTAATTGTCCACCAACGACTTTGAGCAAAAATGCACTCAAAAACCCCAACAAAAGAGACTCCCCAGTATGGTCACCAATTTTGTTATAGAGAAAATATTTCTATGGTTTGGGGTGGACCATAACAGACAATATGATACCATAAATCACATCCATTCTCAAGTATGCTAGATAAATTAAGGAAATTAACAACTAAGGGATAGAAACCGTACATGAACCTGATGTTTGAAGACGACCATCGTTGAGCTCACGATCAAAATCTTGTCCCTACAATTTTCCAACGACAACAAATAGATATCCAAGCATAAAATATATTAAATGTTAGTATTCAATCTAGCATAATCCATTTAAACGTGTATAAAGAAATTACAACCATGGATAAATATAAACAATTGCACATGAATTTGGACGAGAAATGGATATTTCTATTAATATAAAAACATAGATACAATGTGACAACCTCTGTCAGCACCTCATCAGAACCGAGAAACTGAGTCCCTGCACCTAGGCCTCCACCACTTCAATCCACCTGTTGTAGCTGCAACTATTTTCCCCAAAAAATTTTAATTTTTAGGGGCCCCCCCTTATTCTTTTAGTATTTAGAAGGCTTAAGAAATTCCATGACTTTACCAAAGTTTGCCCGTGACTTGATTTTTTTTTGAAAGAATTGACTATTTGTCTGTTTTTATCAGATGCATAGTTGACTAGCTTTCCGACGCATCGGATGCACAGTTGACTACCTTTCCGATATGCCCATTAGGAGTCTTCCGAGGTTTTCCCTGATATATCAGATGTCATTTCATCTATTGTATCGGAGGCAGTTTTTCGATCTTCTGGAAGTGTAGTCTGGAGCGGTTCCGATGAGTCGGGTCTCCATTTGCTTGTCCTTCTCCAATATCCGATTAAGTTGGTGAAATGTTCTCGCCGTCGGTTGTGTCTATTGGAATAAGCCGAGGATTTAGTGGTGTTGTCGGCCAATGTTGCGGAAGCGTAGTGCCAAATCTATCCGTGACTTCATGTTTTTATCGCCGATACCGAGATAAGTTAGTGACTTTGTCTGCCAATGTGTGTTTCCATCCGATGTCCCGGGTATGAAGCGCTGAATTGATCCGACGTTGCGGGTTTCCCCAAGAGTATGTTTCTGATGTTGGGTTAACTTTTCTTTCCCACCAGGTTAAATTACCCCTCTTACGATCGAGCTTATAAATCCATAGAGTTTGTATGAAGTGTCATTATCACCGTGTTGGTTTCCCATTAGAGTATGCGTAGCTGTCGACTGTCTGGACGATTTGTTTACCTATGGAGGTCATTGTTTGTCCAAATCATCTGCAGAGTTTTGCAGGTAGGATTCGCCTAATTATTTTATTTTCCCATAATTGTTTCCATTTTCCGATCTTCTGGAAGTGTAGTCTGGAGCGGTTCCAATGAGTCGGGTCTCTGTTTTCCTGTCCTTCTCCAATATCCGATTATGTTGGTGAAATGTTCTCGCCATCGGTTGTGTCTATTGGAATAAGCTGAGGATTTAGTGGTGTTGTCGGCCAATGTTGCGGAAGCGTAGTGTCGGATCTATCCGCGAATTCACGTTGTTATCGTCGATACCGAGATAAGTTAGTGATTTTGTCTCCCGATGTGTGTTTCCATCCGATGTCAAGGGTTTGAAGCACTGAATTGATCCGACGTTGCAGATTTTCCCAGGAGTATGTTCTAATGTTGGGTTAACTTTTCTTTCTTGCCAGGTTAAATTACCCCTCTCACGATCGAGCTTATAAATCCATAGAGTTTGTATGAAGTGTCATTATCACCATGTTGGTTTCCCATTGGATTTTGCGTAGCTGTCGACTGTCTGGATGATTTGTTTACCTGTGGAGGTCATTGTTTGTCCATATCATCTGCAGAGTTTTCCAGGTAGGATTCGCCTAATTATTTTATTTTCCCATAATTGTGTCCATTTTACCCGTATGTCCTGATGGGGTTAGGTCTTTTTTTTCCCACGGGGGTTTTTGCAAGGAGCAATGGTGGGTTTCTCTTGTCTATTTTTTAACGTAGTTTCATTTCAGCTGGCCCTTTTCTCGCCTAGTTTTTGTGGTTATTTTTCATCTGACCATGAGTGCATCTTTGACAGTTGTTTGGAAAGCAAGGGCAAGGTGCAAATGAGCGTTTCTCTGTCTGTACCACCCCCTTCCTTCTTGCACCATTTTAAACCCCAGGCTGCGCGACCATTTTTGGAGCGGCGGTAGGTTTCTGTGGGATGTAGGAGGAGTGCGTAGATGAGAAGGGGTTTTGTGGTTTTAGCGGTTCACAGTTTTTATGGGTTTTTCCTTGGTTAAGATTTCTACCCATAGACATAACGGTGTTGTGAAGATTTAGGGTTTTCCCTAGCAGAGGTTTTCGTAGAATGGGGCAGATAGTTTTTGCAAGTTTCTTGTTGTTTCCTCTCGTACCAAAGGCCCATTTATTTGATAAAAGAAAGTTATTCCGCATGCATATTGATGGGATGGTAATATTCTGGTTTTTTTGTTGTTGCTTTCAATACATAGCTTGCTAGTAGTAAATAGGCTAAAATCATTTTGCATGATTGTTACAGGCTAATCATCAACAAAGCAATATGCCATGAAAGCATAAAAAGAAGGCCCAAGCAGCTGAGGAGGAACCAGAAGTAGAGATAATAACCTGAATATAATAAAGCCATTATTGGAGTTGAGTCGGAGTATAAATGGGGAGAGGTATACAGAATGATTTCAAACCAAAGTGTTCCATAAGTTGGGTTCGAAGATCTGCCTATATATGCCAACATTGAGAGATCATCCATTATGAAGGTGGCTACCAGACCTGAACTTTTCCCTTGTTTAGAGGTGATAGGGTGGATTCTGCCCTGGGCAGATGTAACGAGGATGATATTGGCTAACACTGAGAGGCAGGGTTATGCTACATATAGCCCATCCTATGTATCCATGGCTTATAATTTACCAACACCACAAACCTATTTGACTGAGAGTTGGTTAAAAGAGCTCAACCTAGATATGGTGGAAACAGTTAAAAAAATGATGATCCCAGGTAAAAACTTCCGTATGAGGCCTTCCGGAGAGTACGAGACATCAACCCTCCGCACTCCATAGAGGTTCATTGCATTGATGTTAAACAGAATTTTTGTGAGGGCTAATAGAAAAAGCTTTAAAATCGGTTGGGTACCAGTGATATTTTTGTGGCCACCCATGGTACAATCTTTAATTGGGAAAATATAGTGTCCAACAACTTGTCATCTTGTATAAGTGCAGCATTGGGAGGAGTGTCCCAGAAGAAGACAAAATTTTATATGAGTTCAATATTGATTGAATGCATTTTATGTACTCAGCCATTCCCAGCATTGAAGTGCCAATGGGATAAAGACCGGGCCCCTATGTATGCTACCTATAAATTATTCTGGGTTTACAAATATTATAGCTAATACAAGGAGATTTGTGAGAATTTCATTATGCCATTGTATACATTGATTTTCTTGGTTGAATGTAATTGTATGTCAGAGGAAGCTCTGAAAGTTGTGCAAAATAATGGGAACTATTATTTGACAGAAGATGGCTTGTATTTAAGAATGTATGGTGGTTCAAGGGCTCCTTCCCTTCTACCTAGGTATGCTACAGACTATGTGATCCATTAAGAGGCTGTGAGACAGTTGTACATTGACGGAGTGGGCAATTTTCTATTTGAGAAAAAAAAGGCAGTATACCCTGTAGTCCCCTTTTTTATAGGGAGTTACAAATTTTCCAAGGTAAAGACTGCAATGGAATTTGTTAAGGAACTAGAGTATTTTCACTTCGGTGAAATGAGTTTCCATAGAAATGACTCTGAGGATAAAGTTGTTGATTATTGCACAGTAGCTGGAGAGCATTTTGAGTATACAGATTTATGGGATAAAGATGAAGAGGTCTTCTGGAATGCTCAAAACATGACAAATTTGAGGAGAAGATTCAAACAAAAGATAACTATTGTTGGTGGGAAATGAAAAGCTTCTGAGAAACTTAAAAGGCAAGAAGAAGAAGAAGTAAAGAAAATGCAAGAAGAAGCTCACAGGTTAGCACAGGAAGCAGAGGACTGGTTGCGAGTCGAAGAAGAAGAAAAGAGAAAGACAGCTGAAGAGGCGGCAAAGAAGATAGAAGAAGAAAAGAAAAGAAAAGAAGAAGAAGAAATACAGAGAAGGCAGAAAGAAAGTGAGGTATTAAGATTAGACGATGCTAATAAGGAAAAAGAGCGAGCAGAAAAGGCAATTGAAGAATTGAGAGAAGAGACACGAGAAGAAAAAGACCCTGTTGATCAAGGACAGACTCAGTCTGATGCTAATCCGTTCGAACCTATTGTTCCATCTAGTAGTATATAAAGAGAGAATCCTCTGACAGTATATGGAATTGAACTAATTCCTTTTACTCCCACAGAAGGAGAAGAAGTGCCCGATTTAAACACCATTTTCTATGACAAGGTAAAAAAGAAGATTGTTAAAAGAACAAAGAAAAAAGTGAACACTGGAGGTAAGACAGGAGTGATGGTGACCGATAACAAATATCCACGATTAATAGCCAGGGATGGGGTAGCCCTATCCCTAGCTACTGAAGGTAATGTGGATAGAATAATGACAGATTTAGAGCAGTCCCGGAAGAAGGTCATACAGCTGAAAGAGGCCTTAAAAAATGAGAGAAATGAAAGTTAGAATTTGAAAAGGAAATATGAAGATATGATTAGTAAAATTGAGGTATCCCAGGCAGAGTGCCAGACTCTACAATCGGATAAATATGCTTTGGTGCTATCCACCAGTAATATAGAAAAGGAGTCTAAGGACATCTTGGCAGATTTTGGGAGACTCCAGCAGAGACATCAAGTTTTGGAGGCAGAGAGAGATAATCTGAAATTATCAATTAAGGAGTTGAATAAAGAAAAGGGATAGTTAGAGGATAAAGTGACCGAATTGGAATTGCAAAAGACTACTGTGGAAGGGAAAGCTAAGTTGTATGAGACTTAGGAAGCAGCCTTGGAAAATCAGAAAAAATTCACTAGAAGTCTCATTAAAGACAACTATGGAGAAGAAATCAGATATTGAACCTTTGAAGAAACATTCCCTTACACTAAGGAATAAGATTCATCAAACGAAACTTCAGATGGCGGAATAGAGGTCAAAGGTCCAGAAGGTAGAAATAAGATTGGAGGAGATTATAAATACAACTTCCTATTTCTTAGATAGGACACATGACATCCTAGAGGCCCTACAAGGACGAATGACATGGTTAGAAATAAATAAGGAACCTCCAGCAGGTGTACCTATCAAGGACCTAGAAAGCAAGTAAAGCAACAGAAGAATTAGTAAATATGGTTAAGAGGACAAAGGGTGTTTGTACAGAATTCTGTAGGAAAGTTCTCCTAAATTATAATCGGTGTCAAACCTATGCTAAAAGGAAGTTAGAATAGCTGCCCGATCATGAAATTTTTTTGAAGCAATTGCAAGAACGATGGTAGGAGGATGAATAGGCTATTCAACTAGTCAAGGGATTGGATGAGAAAGTGCTCAAAACTGCAATAGCACAGGCAGCAGTCAGTAATCACTTATTGGAAGACCAACTTCGACTGATCTTGGCCAGAATGGTGAATATAAAATCTCAAGATGCTAAGCATGAGATTACTATCAAATTTCTAGAACCTTATGGTTTTGAAAACATAGCAGCAGATGCCAATGCGTGGAAGAAATTTATGAATGAGCAAGCTGGGCCATCCTAGTTGGACTATTTATTAATTCTGTATATATTGTACTTATCTTTTTTGAGTCCCTATGCTAAAGGACACAATTTTGTAAAGGAAAGGTTAGGGGAAGCCCAAAAGGTAAAGAGGGTTGTTCAAGAGTTTTTGTTTTTTGTATAAATAGAGGAGAATTAGATGTAAAGGGGACCTTTTTTCAGACTATCTTTGTGCAATGTTATTGTAAGAAGAATTATTTCATCTTATAATAAAGAGTTTATATTGTCGGCTGGAGAAAGCGCTGTGGAGTTTCAAATGCTTGCCATAGACTGGTTGGATGTGAACTACTTATGTTTCAGCTTGTTTCTATGAACTGTGAGATCGTTCCAATTCACGAATTATTTCATGTTGTGAATGTTTTCATGTTTATTTCTGTGAAATTTCCACATCATATCTGAGTAATGAATGTTTTAATTGACAATGAGCTATCTATTTGGTTATTTGTCTACTTATATTCGTGTATTTGAAATATGAACAGTTATCTGTAGTATTCTAAATGCATGTTATACATTACATTACTCATTATTAATTATAGTATTGCTCCCTAGGGATAGGCTAGATAGGTTTGTTAGCGCTAGTATATTTTGTTTTCTTGTTCATGATTTAGAAACGAAAGAGGTAAGACGAGAGATAAGAACCTGCGCATCACATTGTGACACTCTTCGTTATCTCTATAAACTGCACTTAGTTAGGCACTTGCATATCATACATAAACATAAAACTAAAAAAAAATACACGGTGGATCGGGCCGCAACCGGTAAAGAAAGCTTTGACCGTTACTTGACCCATGGTAGCCGGACCATAAACCAGACGGATTCCCCATACCAAACAATAACGAGCTAATTGGGAACGCTCATTGGGGAGAATCCCTACTATTGTTACCTGCGATTTTCCAGGCCTCAACACCACCATACAAGGAAAGTCCATTAAGGAAATGGAGATCCTGGGAGATGAACACAAATGGTTATATCAAGTATATGACAATGGGGGAAAAAATTATATAGTCTCCTTACTCTCAAAGTTTCTCCTTCTCCAATGCTTCACAATGGCTCAATATATATCCCTCAAATGAGAAATGGAGGGTCGAATCAGAGTGTTTCTCGACAAATGGAAGGCCAAGTATCAAGGCATTTGTTTTTTGATGGGAAAACTACAAATATTTTTTGTTTTTTAGCACAAAACCTGATGTACATGGTATGTAATAGTGCAAGATGCATATACACGAGCTGTACAACCGATGACCCGCGTATATCTTCAAAAATGTATTTTTAAGGGTTAAACTGAAGTATCAGGGCTATAGTGATTCTGCATATGGACAAGGGAAGGCCATCAAGGCATGATGCATGAGGTGTGGCAAATCATGTTATAACATGAAGAATAACCAATCAGAGTAAACTCTGAGATTATGGTTCCTAAGGTCATAATAGAACCCAATGTGTTGAGAATACTCAAGATTGGTGCTTTGTTCAAGGATAACATAAGTTGTTGCCACTACACAACAAAAAAATGAAATCTCCCCCCCCCTCTCTCTTTTTGTTTAAAATATTTGTTTTTGGGTCTTTTTCACATTATAAAGTCTAAAAAGGAATAAAAGAGTTCTATAGTACAGTGCAAAACAAAATGCAAAAAGGGCGTTCGGCAAGAGGTGCACACTTGTCAGCATGTTTCTTTCAATGATACAGTCCAAAATGAAAATACAATGGATGCAAGTGAAGAGCAACATAATGAATGGAATTGTAGTATGAAAGTTGCAGTGGATCATTAGACATAACTATGCAAGTAGTAGTGAGCGAAGATAAATGCAATGTGCATAATGAAAAAAAATGGGAGCCTTATAGGGATTGTTCAGAAATATATGACAAAGAGAGGCATGCAATTTATCAAAGTCATGGAAAAACTAAAAAGGCTCCCAAGATTATGACAAAAACTCAGTATGGGAACCACAATGACAAGAGGGTGTTGACTATGGTGTCCCATGTTAGGAAGGCTCTTCTACATGACTAGTGCAAAATGTAGATAGAGATGGTTGGGGCACCAATATCCAACATGTTCAACCCTGTAGCTAATTCGAGTGGTAGAAGCTTCAATTGCATCGTAATAAAGGGTAGGTCTAAACCTATATGCAATTTTTTGAAAATAATTGATTGGATCCATCAACGTGCAACAAATGATCCCTAAGAAACCATGAATCCAGCTTAAAATCTTGTATGAAAGAAACAACAATACCGTGATCATATCTATTTGAAAACAAATATATGATTACACAGGTCACTTTGGTAGGGGTATTTTCAACTTCAATGTCTTCAACAATATTCATTACTAAGGTAGAGTATACCAAAGAAATAAGAAAACCCTTTAAAAAGCAGGAGGATTGGAGGGGAAGGGCATTGATTGATTGATTGATTCTTCTTAGCTTTGAAGGAATACTAGTATGATTATGGTTAGGGAAGAGAAGAGAAATCATTGGCTATGGTTTATTGGTTATGGGCTTGGGGGCTCTTTGTGTCTCACTAAGGGATTGGCCGGGTGGAGAGTTTTCCCCCACATGTGGTTTTCCCTCATGACTTATGGAGGTATAGGTTACATTCTTTCCATTTCTCATCGGATCCAAGTATTCTCCTTCTTATTTTATTTTATTGTTGTTATGATATCTCGTTTATTATTTTAGATTTATAAGTTTTTAATGATAATGAAGTTGATCTTAAGTTAATTGTACGAAGTAATCGTTTCCTAAGTAGTTGTGTGCTTAAGGTCTATTGAGGTCTTAAATTTGGTATCATAGCATAGGTTCTAACCCTAAGGGCCTATGGACCCTCCTAAATTAAAATCAATTCAAATATATAAAAATACATCTACTTAATCTAGAAATATATGAAATCTAAAAAAATTGTACTAGAATTGTCCAACAAATAAATCTATATAGATCTAGATTTAGATATGAAAATCATAGGAATGTACAAATTTATTATAGAACTTAAAAATAAAATGATAATTTAAAATTTGTCATTTATGTCGTATGAATTCCCTACTTTCACCACCCGTACAAATTGATTCTCTATATCAATTTATTGTTATTATTGATTCTTTATATCAATTGATTGTTATTGATGTTGATGAGCTGTTGGCCAAATTTTGCTTTGTTTTCCATACCCCAAAGCCATTTTTAGGGTAGATTAACCTTATTTGATCTCAATATGTAGAATTATGAATAATGACATAAGCATGTTTGTTTTCCATAAAAAACCTCACAGGGCGAATGGCATTTTTCTCAAATCGAGTCCACCACAAACCATTGCCGGATTCAAAGAATTGCCCTGCTAGGATGTGAAATTATAGTCCACAGGTTTTGTTTGCTCATTTTTCTAGATGTAAGGCCCTAGACGGTTTCAGAGAATTATTTTGTGCATATCTCGCATCTTTGGAACTCACCAATTAAAGGATGGATTGTCATATTTGATGAAAGAAATTATGTAAATTTCATTTATAGCTAGAAATATTTAAATTGGTTTGGAAGCACACAACACAGGGTTTAGGATGCATAAAACAATCGATTTTGTGGACTAATTTTTGTTTGTATTACTCACGGTTGTTTCCATGGATCGCGAAGGAACTGTATTTTTCACGTGAGTATGATTGAATGAATTGTCTAAATTTAAAGATCATTGAAAGAAGGAATAAAAAAGAATCATATAACATTTTCATAGATTGGGTAGTCTGTCGTGCCAAGCTTATTTGGTTCTACTGGGTAAGTTATGTCCTATGTATAAAGGTATCTATATTTGATCTTCCAATTGCCACTGTTGCTATCCTTATAGCCTTGCCACTAGTTTTAGTTGATGTTTTCCTTCATCCAAGGTTGGGATTGAGTTTTTCGGTTGATGTTCCGAATTCTGGGGGTGAGCAATTGGAGGTCTAAGGTTAGGTGGAATTGGAGAAGCCTGATCATAGTCCCGAAAAGTGTATGATTGTAAATCACATGAGTATTGATTTCCTTCTCCTTTGTATAGAGTATTCTGATATGTTTTATGCCTTGTATTTATGTGATCCTAAACAAATGGTTATCATTTGCAAAATATATTGTTTTCTTTAGATTCGTGATACAGTATTTTCCATATGAGGGTAAGTACTACCTAAGATTAAAAGGAAATCCCTGAAGTCTATTGTGTGTAGCAAAATAATTTGATCTAGTTTGAATGCTTGTCTTTAAGCAATTCTTTTAGGAACCGATGCATAATCAATATTTATTAAAGTAGTCTATGGAATAACTTACCTCTAGATAATGATAAACTATATCGTAGATCTTCTCACTTAATATATATCTTAAAGATCGCTAAAGTGAGTTGAAGAGTGAACAATCTCCATCCACACACATATATTAAAGATCTTTGAAGTGAGTTGAAGATCCAACAATCTCTCTCTATATATATATTAAAGATCTGAGTTAAAAAGCCCCTATATATATATAAGAAAATAGTCAATGAATAGTGATATTGGGAAATTTATTAAAGGAATAAGCTAGCTATGGAGCAAACCTCCCTCCATCGGAAGGAGGAGGAGCAAAGTCAACGTTGACTTTGCTCCTCCTCCTTCCGATGGAGGGAGGTTTGCTCCAGAGCTAGCCCACGCCTTTATTAAATAGTCAATGAATAGTGATATTGGGAAATTTATTGTGAAGTAGATCGAGCTGGAATTGCGTATAAGGTCATTGGTTCCTCCTTCTCTATCACTAGTAAACTCGGGGTTCACTCTCATTTATAGCGAGGTTGCTTTAATTTTCACAATTGTCAAAATAATAGGGCAAACTTCCTTCTTCTTCAAACGGCGGTCGTGGCATTGGTCTTCGAGCACTACTCTTCTCAGATTCAATCCTTGCTAGTGCAACACTTGATACCCAATTCTCCAATAGTAGATCATGCTTTCTACGCTTACTTCTTCAATGTCTTTTCTCCCAATGTATGATAGAAATATTCATTTATGTTTGTCTCTTCATCCATCAACTAAACCTCTATACCCGCAAGAACAATGATTTATATTTTGCAAAAACAACTGGCAGATCTCACAGCTGATCTGAGAAAATGAAAACCCAAAGAGATATACAAATACAAAGATTATATGCAAATACAAAGATTATAGGGAGTATAAATTCCCCTTCCAGATTATATATTCTTATGCTTGCACTCGTGATTGTGAAGGAATGCGACGAGTTTTGTTGCTATTGTTGTTTATAAATTTGGATATGTATTTGAAAGGTAAACAAGATTTGGATCTATGTTTGCAACTTTCATTACATATTCTTGGAGACGTGACTGGAACTTGAGGGTTACTCTGAATTTATTACTTGGCTATATCGAAATGAAAGGAATATGGATAGGATGGGCAGGGTGTTTCGAAAAGATTATGTCGGCGGGATCAAGACTTGTCTCCCGAATTTTAAGCATCTATGAATGAAATACACATATATGTTTAGCCATTTCCATTTTTTTTTAATGGGAATTAGTTCTTCAATGATCGAAGAGACAAGAAGGAATTGTCTTTCGGTCTCTTCCAGTCATAATAATCCTTAGAGGTGCCTTTGTTTCCTAAATTGATGGACTGGTTGTCTTTGCTTTGGAAACATTTTCTTCCCCTCTTCATAAAGCTCGACTCTTTCCTGGTACCAAGATTTCACTACGCAAGCTTCTTACAGGCACCCCATAAACCTTCTTATAGCATTGGTTATGTTTTCATCAATGGCAAACCAGTTCATTGTAAGGTTTCTCAACTGAAAGCTTTGGAAAGTATATATAGAATTCATATTTGATTTTCCACTCACTGTTAGATGTGATTCCATTTCAGTTTTTTTGAAATCCACATGGTAAGCGAAGGCCGAAAACAATTTGCCCATCATCTTTAGACTCTATACTTAGAGTATAAGTTGCATAGCAAGACATCTCCATGATGGAAGAAATTTGTTATTTTAAATTTATTTTCACATAAAAGTTCAAAGTTCAAAGATTATATAGGAGCAATTGTAATGTCCCCTACGTTATCAACCGGTCTCAAGGACGTATCATTAGCTGGTCTCAAGGACATATCATTAGCTCTCTCAGAATAATTAAACAATTTTAGCACAATGGATTAGTTAAATAAATGTTTAATTTCATTTTTTATGAATTGATTACCAAAAACTCGTTTTAATTACCAATAAATTAAAATAAATTCAACAACTATTTCAACAACTGATCAAATGGTTTGGAAAGATTACTAACACCTTTTAAGAACATTAGATATCCATTCCAAGCCAAATAAAACATAAATTCCACCTCTAAGGGCCATTTACTCTTAATCATGCTAGTAATTAGTGTTCTGATTATGATACTTACCGACACTTAGCACACAATTGAGGGTAGTCAACATAATTTCATTTGTTTATCATTTAATCATTATTGTCAAGTCCCTTGGCTGATTAACACCTAACAACATGTAAATAAGGCCTAAATATTGTTTTCTAATTAACTAAACACAATACTTACGAAAATGATTCCACGAGAACTAGTTAACTAGTTGTTCAATACAAATAGTTAGCATTTCACAAAATCAACTTGTAACCATGCCATTGAACCAAAAAGTGAACCTACATCCATTATACACATATTTATGCATGCATGTACAACAACAACAAAATTATATTTGCAGGTAAGATCTTTTCACATAAAACGCCGATTCTTCCAACCAATTTCCAATTCAACTAGTCAACATGTATAGCATGGAATTAAATCAAATCGAATGAACCACAATGTAAGCATTCATAAGTAAAGGATAACACCTAAAAAGTAGTGACCTACAACACAAATAAAAATGTCAAAGAATAGAGCATATGGTTGTACATTCATCCTTTCCCAAAAACAAAGATTTGAATCCCAAAAACTAGTTACCAATTTCAACTCAATGTACTTAGTTTCCAATTTAACTTTCCAAATTCCAAATAAAGAGAAATATATGACTATTGTAGCTCATGGACAACGTAGAAGGGGTCACCTACAGTCATATGGTTGTAGCTTTCACCCATATACAGTCCATTAAATAACTCACAAAAGTAGCTAATTATATTCATCCAAATTGATTACAATAAACTAATCAACTTGTGTATGTGAACAATTTTTAATTTCAAGTTGTAGAACATTAGTATTTTTGAGTCTTTGCTTGATAATAAAAATGTATGTTTTATTATTACTGTTATTATTTTGTGATTATTCATTTAATTGTTATTAATATATTTTTTTAAATGGATTTACATAGATGATGGAGTGTCCAAATTCTTTACTATTGAGACTAATAGTCTTTAGAATGATTTAATTGATGCACTTAGTGACACCATGATAAAAAGTCACTAACAACTCGTACATATTATGACTTGTGCTAATAAGTAGATCTAATAGATCTAGATGCAACTTCGTGGATTAGATCCAATATTTAAGAGTCGGATGGATCCATGATAGATTGTATGGTTACGAGGGTGTTCCCTCTTGAAGAAGGGAAGAAAGGTGGCATATGATTTTGGAAACATGTGATAGGAAGGAGTTCAATTCTTGTTAAGTAGAATATCAAAGTAACTAGATTTGTACCCAAATTTTGAATCAACATTGAAAATGTGCATACATAAGTGACTTGTCATTGTTTTGATCCACTTCATGAATCGGCTCATCAATATGAACATTACTTATACATGCTTGTTGGAGTTCTTCAATGGCATATTATCAAGTTTAAATGGTTGGAAAAAGACTCAATATACACCGCTATACATTAAGACTTAATTGTATAATAAGAACTAAGTGTGTATAGAATACTAAGGACAATGTTCTACTCAACTCAACTAGGTGTGTGTAGAATCATTACGGATTCATGAAAACAAACCAGTTATTTATAATAAATAGGAAATATGGTGACCATGTAATGTTGTTGGGAGTGACATCTATAGTTTGAGATATCTTGGTACATATACTTGTCATTAAAGGAAACAAGGATAAATTATGGGTCACAAATAAGAATGAGGAATTTCAATGATAAAAAATAGTAAGGCTAAAACATTCATGAGTTTTGGTGGATAAAGAATGATAGAAACTTAAATCCAAATTGCTTAGTACTAATTGGTATAGTTGTCCTTAGAATGAATAAAATCTAAGGATTTCCACTAGTAGTATTATGATAGATGTTGTTAACTATGTGTTGCTAAATATCATTATCCAAATGAGGATGTGTTTCTCTAGCTATTGATGATTAAGGATTCATTGAATGTTGAGTAGTGAACTTGGATTATAAAAACTAAAATAAAAAATTTCCACATCTTATTGATATATTGACTAAATCTGCCTCATAAATTATTATTCATGGCATGCATGAAGCTATTTCATGATGAAAATGTTTGTGTCTATACAATCTAGATTGGAAAACTTAATCTTATACTTATACTAGATGGATGTTCAGTGAACTTTCTTGACACCAACATATACATACATGATTAGTTGTTTGGATCAACCAATACTATGTGTTGAGTTAATTAATCATAATATGGTATTGTTCTACATATGTTATGTGCAGAGATAATTATCATATTCATGACATTATAATGTGTTTATGTTGATGAAATGTTGTGATGATTTCATGATGGCATTAGTAAAGATGTAATGACATGACATGTGAATTGTTGCGGAAAGATAGCTTATGACTAACATTTGGGTATTACAATGATATGATAACCTAATGGTTTGTGTTGACATGTGGTATTTTATTTTATGATTCTTATGATAGCATGCAATACATAGCATGTGGATATTCTCTAATTCGTAAGGATTGTGGTATTTTATTTTATGATTCTTATGATAGCATGCAATACATAGCATGTGGATATTCTCTGATTCGTAAGGATTGATGAAGTAAATGACTATGGATGCATGTGTTTTTTAAATGATGATAAAATCATAATGTGCTTTTCAAGGTAGCTTGGTAAAATTACTTGACATTCATAATGCTTAAGATATGTAGACCATGTTATTATGATAACAAGTTATTATATATTATTCATATACAGTTTTATGTTGGTGACTATCATCGTATGATGGAAAGAGGTAACATGCAATTGTTTACTATTAATGGTTCACTATGGATAGGTGGTGTGTCATAAAGCCATGTTCTCTTTATGGAATGTGGTAGTATATATTCATAATGATATGAATAATGGATTGGCTGCATGTTATGAGGAGGTGATTTGTAAGAAATCCACTCATGGGCCTTGGGCTAGTTAATTCAAGGACTTCGTGGGGACCCATAACTATGAATGAGAATGTTTAGTAACATCTTATGGGTAGGGGTTAGCTCAACTAATAAGAGTGTGCCAATAATTTTGTGGAATTCCTAGAATTCCGTAGGTCCATGGTGGGAGGTATACAAAGAGGGACTATCGAGGCCTCAAGGCCGAGTGTCATTAGGGAGTATAGGGAGAAAGTTTGTTCGGACCTTTGAGTTTCTTGGTAGTACATATAACCATATTCCTGGCTTAACGTAGATGAGACCTTTAAGGTCGACAAACCAGAAGGGGAGGGTGGCTACAACCGATAACTTATTGGTAACTTTTAATGCCTACTGTATGATCCACAAATAAGTTACAATAGAGGGTGTTTTTGCCAGAAATTGTTCCCAGACTACAAGAGAACAAGCCAACACAATCTCAATAAACACAATAAAGTAAAATAGGGATTTTTAGGGTTTTGGTTGAACAGTTTGAATACAAGAGGGAAAACATTCATAAGACCAAAGCAAACACTAACTCATGAGCATTTGAATGACTGAGATGCATAACATATAAATCATAATCCAACATAATAAACACAATACTGAGTTTCACCCACAGTTAGCAAGCATTTCAAGCATAAAAACATTAAACAAGAAATGAATATACCAACTGAGTAATTAACACAAATTATAAATAAAACCAGTCAATAATCTAAAGGGCATATAGTTGCATATATTTCATAGTTCACTCATCAAAAATACATAAGAGTCTTTACACTTAGCTCATAAACAAAGCCTGATAGCCTCCTCTTGTCAGCAAAAATGGAACCCCCCTTTGTTCTCTTTCAGACTTACATTTATCCCGTTCTTTAAAAAACAATTGCATAACTGAACCCTAACTACTTTTCAAGTTATCTATCGGACTATTAACTATAAACTTTATCTTTATACAAAATGGAATTACTTTTCAAACTAACTAATAACTACTCTTGTCAAAATGTATTTACAAATCTTTTGCTGCTTCAGCTAGAAGAGCAATTCCCTCTAATGCTTGAGCTTTCCTTCTAGCCTTCAGGTGGTCTGCTTCCAAGTCTGCAACTTTCTTTATTAATTCTTCATTCTACTAAGTCAGCTCCTGGATAGTCTGCCTTAATTCTGTAAATTGATTCTATGTCTGTCAGGTGTCGAATTGCATGCCCCAATCTTCTTTGACCATTTTGACCACTCCAGACAACTGCTCCTGAAAGCCATAATTTCAAAATTCCGATTACCAAGCACTAATTTCTTGCCACGATCTCCACCTGCTCTACGTGCATTTCAGGAAAAAATGTGATTTGAAACGCCTTTGTATCATTATGCTCTGCTATCATTATTGCATCAGCTCTGCTAGAAACTGCCATGATTTGCCTTCATGGTGATATTCACACCTGTCACAGTAATTAATATTTGAATGTTGTCGCAGTATCAGTGTCTCCCATCACTAACAACTAATCTTTCCTAGAATCGGCGATCGAAACCCCAAGATTAAATGTTGCTGCAGTGTCGGCGCTTTAAACCACTAGCTTCGCGATCGGCGATCGGAAGCTCTAGAAACTATCTCGTCGGAGCTTTATACCAGAATGTTGCCATAGTGTAGGTGACATAAACCACTAGCTTCGCGACCGGGGATTGGAAGCTCTAGCAACTATCTTGTCGGCGCTTTAAACCACTAGCTTCGCGATCGGCGATCGAAAGCTCTAGCAACTATCTTTTTGGCGCTTTAAACCACTATGCTGTCGCAGTGTCAGCGACATAGAGAACTAAATCTCCGAAACTTTGAATGATGATTTTTAACTTGCACGACTTTCTTGTAGCGCCTATGTGCATTTGTTTTTGGCTTGTGCTACAAGAAAATTCAAGTTAATGATTTTCAAAAATCAATTTCGTGATATAGGTTTAAACTTGGTTTAGGAGTCCTAATTAAACTTTCTATGTTATTTTTTATACTTTTTAATCCATATAAGCCTTATATAAGCCCTTTGATTATGAAATCAAACCAAAACTTGTAAAAATAAAGTAAAAAATCAAATAACATGAAAGCTAAAGGGAAAAAACTCAAACTATCCCAATCAACAAAATTTTCTAGGAATAAAGAGTAAAACCAAACTTCAAAACATAAACAAAAGTATTAAAAGATGGAAAACAAAAACATGACCTAACATCTGGCTCCTGCTGCGGGATGAAGTACTCCCTATGAGGCTTCAAGAACCTGTAGACCAGTGCCTTCTGTACTGCTACCTACTATTCTGCAAAACATCCATTGGGCTATGGAGTCCTTATTATGTTATTCACACACTGATATATACAATGAGATTCAAATATATTTGCTTCAAATACTGTAAAAGTATTTGAGGAATCTTCCATTTACTGAATTAAATTGTAATCCCATTTCCAATGTAACCAGGCAAAAATTTCATCAACCCACCAAAACTTGCTTCCAACTCCAAATATATGTATAATCAGAAATATTGGAAAACATGAAGAGTAAAGATCTAGCAACTTGTACTCACTTTCATCAAATGATATCTCTAAGATAATAGATTTATAATTTAGTGTTGACTCTAAATAATCTGCCACTGGATCATCAAAATTTCCAAAAGTTACCTCTTCATGTTCTATGAAAAAGATAGGCTGTCCATAAGAATATTTTGTTCCATGAATATCAAGCAGGCATTGGCAATAAAAGACATTGGAATCAGCCTGAATTTGCTCTGGAATTTTTTGGACAGTATCATCAATAATGTCAACAAGCTGAACCTCCTTTGCCACACTGTCTTCAAATGGATAACTATCATACATTGGCTCTGGTTGTTCAAGGATAATGGACTGAATGTATTCCTGAATCTACTGTTCAGATTGTGCCATATCACACACCTCACACATTTTTGGGTCTTTCTTTTCAATTTCATCATCATATTTATAAAAAATTGGAGCATCTTCATAATGGTTTTGAACAACAGATTTATCATAACCATGAATATAAGAAACTTCTGATATAATGTTAAAAATGTCAACATCCTGACTTTCATCAATTTTAATATCAAAACAAAAAGGACTAGAATATAATTCATCACAGAATTCTTGTCCTGAAACCCCAATCTCTTCATCATAATGAGGAGCATTCTGAGAAATTTCAAATGATGATGCTGAAGGTTCATGCTTTTCTTCATTATAAGGCTGATTTTTAACACAACAATGATTTCCAATAGTTTATTGAACAAGAGATTGATCTTCAACAGGATTAGCATTCAAATGATTATTAAGACTGTTGAAATCATTATGAGAATATTCCAAACTATCTCTGTTGATCTCATCACTAGAAAAATATTCAACCTTACCTAAAACAACAACTTGATTATCGTAATGATCATGGAATTCTTCCTTGACAACAATATCTAAAAATGTTACCTCTTCATCTTCAACAAATTCTGAAACTACAACTTCTTCATGATATGTTTTGAATCCTTGATTATACTTATCATCATGATTTTTTGAATCAGAAATTGTATTATAAAAATCAGCTTGCTCACAACAATCTTTAAAAAAAAATCAGCTGAGAACACATACTTACAATGTTTCCGAAAACATGTGTGGAATTCTTTCAGTGAGTGAATACATGAACATCTTCATGAGCACATCTTCATGCTGTATATTTAACTGAACCATATATTGATGAAATTTGATAAGGTGATCTAAAGGATTATCCTCTTTGCTTTCTCTAAACTGTGGAAGATAATCTCCCCAAACATCCATAGTAGGTACTGGATTTGGAAAACCTGGAACATCGGAAAAATTGAAAGGTGCAAATCTTCGAGCCAGAATGGCTTCCATGGTCTTCAGCCTCTGCATCTTGAAATAGTGGAGTTCCCAATCGATTTGTCAAGATAGATTTTGATTTTCCTCCTCGGAAAGTGGAAAGGGTGACAGTAGGTCAAATTAATAAGGGCTGCATAAAGCTAGGGATGACTGTGATCTCCTAATTTTCCTAGATTCTTTCAGAATTTTCTCTGGGTCTGAGACACCCAGGTGCAATGGTGAACTAGGTCTGTTTCTTGTCCCAACTCCCTTAGTAGCCACTGTGAAATACTGGTGAAAAGTAGTCTTTAAGATTTGCCGGTTTAAGTTCACCTCTCAAAACCAGTGAAAAGATAAGTATCCCAGGGAAAATAGGTTTTCAACTTTGTCCCCGGCAATGGCGCCAAAGATGTTTGTGCCAGAAATTGTTCCTAGACTACAAGAGAACAAGCCAACACAATCTCAATAAACACAATAAAGTAAAATAGGGGTTTTTAGGGTTTTGGTTGAACAGTTTGAAGACAAGAGGGAAAACATTCATAAGACCAAAGCAAACACTAAATCATGAGCATTTGAATGACTAAGATGCATAACATATAAACCATAATCCAACAAAATAAACACAATACTGAGTTTCACCCACAATTAGCAAGCATTTCAAGCATAAAAACATTAAATAGGAAATAAATATACCAACTGAGTAATTAACACAAATTAGAAATGAAACCAGTCAATAATCTAAGGGGCATATAGTTGCATATATTTCATAGTTTAGTCATCAAAAATACATAAGAGTCTTTACACTTAGTTCATAAACAAAGCCTGATAGCCTCCTCTTTTCAGCAAAAATGGAACCCCCCTTTGTCCTCTTTCAGACTTACATTTATCCTATTCTTTAAAAAACAGTTGCATAATTGAACCCTAACTACTTTTCAAGTGATCTATCGAACTATTCAATATAAACTTTATCTTTTTACAAAATGGAATTACTTTTCAAACTAACTAATAACTACTCTTGTCAAAATGTATTTACAAATCTTTTGCTGCCTCAGCTAGAAGAGCAATTCCCTCTAATGCTTGAGCTTTCCTTCTAGCCTTCAGGTGGCCTGCTTCCAAGTCTGCAACTTTCTTTATTAACTCTTCATTCTGCTAAGTCAACTCCTGGATAGTCTGCCTTAATTATGTAAACTGATTCTCTGTATGTCAGGTGTCGAATTGCATGCCCCAATCTTCTTTGACCATTTTAACCACTCCAGACAACCGCTCCTGAAAGCCATAATTTTCGCTCTATTTCAAAATTCTGATTACCAAGCACTGATTTCTTGCCATGATCTCCACCTGCTCTACGTGCATTTCAGGAAAAAACGTGCTTCGAAACGCCTTTGTCTCATTATGGTCTGTTATCATTATTGCATCAGCTCTACTAGAAACCCCCACGATTTGCCTTCATGATGATATTCACACCTATCACAGTGATTAATATTTTAATGTTGTCGCAGTATCGGCATTTCCCATCACTAACAACTAATCTTTCCTAGCATCAGCGATCGGAACCCCAAGACTAAATGTTGCCGCAGTGTCGGCGCTTTAAACCACTAGCTTCGCGATTAGCGATCGGAAGCTCTAGCAACTATCTCGTCTGAGCTTTATGCCGGAATGTTACCACAGTGTCGGCAACATAAACCACTAGCTTTGTGATCGGTGATCGGAAGCTCTAGCAACTATCTTGTCAGCGCTTTAAACCACTAGCTTCACAATCGACGATCGGAAGCTCTAGCAACTATCTTGTCGACACTTTAAACCACTATGTTGTCGCAGTGTCGGCGACATAGAGAACTAAATCTCCGAAACGTTGAATGATGATTTCTAACTTGCACGAATTTCTTGTAGCGCCTGTGTGCATTTGTTTTTGGCTTGCGCTACAAGAAAATTCAAGTTAATGATTTTCAAAAATTAATTTTGTGATATAGGTTTAAACTTGGTTTAGAAGTCCTAATTAATTTTTTATGTTATTTTTTAGACTTTTTAATCCATATAAGCTTTATATAAGACCTTTGATTATGAAATCAAACCAAAACTTGTAAAAATAAACTAAAAAATCAAATAACATGAAAGCTAAAGGGAAAAACCTCAAACTATCCCAATCAACAAAATTTTCTAGGAATAAAGAGTAAAACCAAACTTCAAAACATAAACAAAAGTATTAAAAGATGGAAAACAAAAACATGACCTAACATCTGGCTCCTGCTGCGGGATAAAGTCCTCCCTGTGAGGCTTCAAGAACCTGTAGACCAGTGCCTTCTGTACTGCTACTTGCTATTCTGCAAAACATCCATTGGGCTATGGAGTCCTTATTCTGCTATTCACACACTGGTATATACAATGAGATTCAAATCTCTTTCCTTCAAATACTGTAAAAGTATTTGAGGAACCTTCCATTTACTGAATTAAATTGTAATCCCATTTCCAATGTAACTAGGCAAAAATTTCATCAACCCACCAAAACTTGCTTCCAACTCCGAATATATGTATAATCAGAAATATTGGAAAACATGAAGAGTAAAGATCTAGCAACTTGTACTCACTTTCATCAAATGATGTCTCTAAGATAACAGATTTATAATTTATTGTTGACTCTAAATAATCTACCACTGGATCATAAAAATTTCCAAAAGTTACCTCTTCATGTTCTATGAAAAAGATAGGTTGTCCATAAGAATATTTTGTTCCATGAATATCAAGCAGGCATTGGCAATAAAAGACATCAGGATCAGCCTGAATTTTCTCCGGAATTTTTTGGACAGTATCATCAATAATGTCAACAAGTTGAACCTCCTTTTCCACACTGTCTTCAAATGGATAACTATCATACATTGGCTCCAGTTGTTCAAGGATAATGGACTGAATGTATTCCTGAATCTGCTGATCAGATTGTGCCATATCACACACCTCACACATTTCTAGGTCTTTCTTTTCAATTTCATCATCATATTTATCAAAAATTGGAGCATCTTCATAATGGTTTTGAACAACAGATTTATCATAACCATGAATATAAGAAACTTCTGATATAACGTTAAAAATGTCAACATCCTGACTTTCATCAATTTTAATATCAAAACAAAAAGGACTAGAATATAATTCATCACAGAATTCTTGTCCTAAAACCCCAATCTCTTCATCATAACGAGGAGCATTCTGAGAAATTTCAAATGATGATGTTGAAGGTTCGTGCTTTTCTTGATTACAAGGCTGATTTTTAACACAACAATGATTTCCAATAGTTTGTTGAACAAGAGATTGATCTTCAACAAGATTAGCATTCAAATGATTATTAAGATTGTTGAAATCATTATGAGAATATTCCAAACTATCTCTGATGATCTCATCACTAGAATAATCTTCAACCTTACCTAAAACAACAACTTGATTATCGTAATGATCATGGAATTCTTCCTTGACAATAGTATCTGAAAATGTTACCTCTTCATCTTCAACAAATTCTGAAACTACAACTTCTTCATGATATGTTTTGAATCCTTGATTATACTTATCATCATGATTTTTTGAATCAGAAATTGTATTATAAAAATCAGCTTGCTCACAACAATCTTTAAAAAAAAAATCAGCTGAGAACACATACAATGTTTTCGAAAACATGTGTGGAATTCTTTCAGTGAGGAAATGCTAGCAGCAGGAAGAGAAAAATACCATTCTCATGCATCTTGCTCAAGTGACTACATGAACATCTTCATGAGCACATCTTCATGCTGTATATTTAATTGAACCATATATTGATGAAATTTGATAAGGTGATCTGAAGGATTATCCTCTTTACTTTCTCTAAACTGTGGAAGATAATCTCCCCAAACATCCATAGTAGGTACTGGATTTGGAAAACCTGGAACATCAAAAAATTTGAAAGGTGCAAACCTTCAAGCCAGAATGGTTTCCATGGTCTTCGGCCTCTGCATATTGAAATAGTGGAGTCGCCAATCGATTTGTCAAGATAGATTTTGTTTTTCCTCCTCATAAAGTGGAAAGGGTGATAGTAGGTCAAATTAATAAGGGCTGCATAAAGCTAGGGATGACTGTGATCTCCTAATTTTCCTAGCTTCTTTCAGAATTTTCTCTAGGTCTGAGACACCCAGGTGCAATGGTGAACTAGGTATGTTTCTTGTCCCAACTCCCTTAGTAGCCACTATGAAATACTGGTGAAAAGTAGTCTTTAAGATTTGCTAGTTTAAGTTCACCTCTCAAAACCAGTGAAAAGATAAGTATCCCAGGGAAAATAGGTTTTCAACTTCATCCCTGGCAACGGCGCCAAAGATGTTTGTGCCAGAAATTGATCCCAGGCTACAAGAGAACAAGCCAACACAATCTCAATAAACACAATAAAGTAAAATAGGGTTTTTAGGGTTTTGGTTGAACAATTTGAAGACAAGAGGGCAAACATTCATAAGACCAAAGAAAACACTAAATCATGAGCATTTGAATGACTGAGATGCATAACATATATGCCATAATCCAACAGAATAAACACAATACTGAATTTCACCCATAGTTAGCAAGCATTTCAAGCATAAAAACATTAAACAGGAAATGAATATACCAACTGAGTAATTAACACAAATTATAAATAAAACTAGTCAATAATCTAAAGGGCATATAGTTGCATATATTTCATAGTTCAGTCATCAAAAATACATAAGAGTCTTTACACTTAGCTCATAAACAAAGCCTGATAGCCTCCTCGTATCAGCAAAAATCGAACCCCCCTTTGTCCTCTTTCAGACTTACATTTATCCTGTTCTTCAAAAAACAGTTGCATAACTGAACCCTTACTTCTTTTCAAGTTATCTATCGAACTATTCAATATAAACTTTATCTTTATACAAAATGGAATTACTTTTCAAACTAACTAATAACTACTATTGTGAAAATGTATTTACAAATCTTTTGTTGCTTCAGCTAAAAGAGCAATTCCCTCTAATGCTTGAGCTTTCCTTCCATCCTTCAGGTGGTCTGCTTCCAAGTCTGCAAATTTCTTTATTAACTCTTCATTCTGCTAAGTCAGCTCCTAGAGAGTCTGCCTTAATTCTGTAATTTGATTCTCTGTTTGTCAAGTGTTGAACTGCATGCCCCAATCTTCTTTGACCATTTTGACCACTCCAAACAACCGATCCTGAAAGCCATAATTTTTGCTTTGTTTCAAAATTCCGATTACCAAGCATTGTTTTCTCGCCATGATCTCCACCTGCTCTACGTGCATTTCAGGAAAAAACGTGATTCGAAACGCCTTTGTCTCATTATGGTCTACTATCATTATTGCATCAGCTCTGCTAGAACCCGCCACGATTTGCCTTCATGATGATATTCACACCTATCACAGTGATTAATATTTGAATGTTGTCTCGGTATTGACGTCTCCCATCACTAAAAACTAATCTTTCCTAGCATCGGCGATCAGAACCCCAAGACTAAATGCTGCCGCAGTGTCGGCGCTTTAAACCACTAGCTTCGCGATCGGCGATCGAAAACTCTAGCAACTATCTTATCGGAGCTTTATACTGGAATGTTGCCGCAGTGTCGGCGACATAAACCACTTGCTTCCCGATCGACGATCGGAAGCTCTAGCAACTATCTTGTCGGCACTTTAAACCACTGGCTTCGAGATCGCCGATCGGAAGCTCTAGCAACTATCTTGTCAGCGCTTTAAACCACTATGTTGTCGCAGTGTCGGCGACATAGAGAACTAAATCTCTGAAACGTTGAATGATGATTTTTAACTTGCACGACTTTCTTGTAGCGCCTGTGTGCATTTGTTTTTGGCTTGTGCTACAAGAAAATTCAAGTTAATGATTTTCAAAATTAATTTCGTGATATAGGTTTAAACTTGGTTTAGGAGTCTTAATTAAACTTTTTATGTTATTTTTTAGACTTTTTAATCCATATAAGCCTTATATAAGCCCTTTGATTATGAAATCAAACCAAAACTTGTAAAAATAAACTAAAAAATCAAATAACATGAAAGCTAAAGGGAAAAAACTCAAACTATCCCAATCAACAAAATTTTCTAGGAATAAAGAGTAAAACCAAACTTCAAAACATAAACAAAAGTATTAAAAGATGGAAAACAAAAACATGACCTAACAGAGGGCATGTGCCATGGCAAGCGAGACCATCCAAATTCTAATGTAGAGGTTTATGGCGGTTGATCAAATGGTATGATTCTTAGGTGGAGGGTGTGTAAGGGAGGAAGTAAACTATACATAAAAATAATAAAGAAATCTAATAACAATAACTGGTAAAAATATGAATTAATAAGATACATTACTAAAATTATTATTAGTACAAGCAAAGAATGACTCGTATTGGCCACATGAATGACTCTCATCTGTGCAATTTTTTTTTAACATAAACGGTTGAGTATTTTTGTATTATTAATGATAAAAAAAATAAAGTTTACATCATGTCAAGGAGGGATTATTCCCACAGGGGGCAGCATCCAAAACTCCTTGTTCATTTATGCAATATTACTAAATATATATATACAATTTAAGTAAAATGTAACTTTGAGACAAAGTTCCTTGAAGGTGGGTAGTATGGAACAACCCAAAAACACTATCAAAATAATTATAAATAAAACTAAATTAAATATTAGACTAAATAAATTAATTAAATATTCAGTAAAATGACTCAAAATTAGTATTTAAGTAATTCCAAATAAAACATGGGAAAAGTAAGTAATAGGTGTATTAAATATTAAAATAATATTTTTTTATAAAAAACAATTGAAGAATTGTTAATAAAAATTAATTAAATATAAGTGGATCAAGTACCAAAGAAAGAAGAAAACCCTTTAAAAAGGAGGAGGACCGGAGGGGGAGGGCATTGATTGATTCATTGATTCATTCTTCTTAGCTTCGAAGGAATGTTGGTGTGATTACGATTATGGAAGGGAAGATAAAACATTGGCTATAGTTTATTGGTTAGGGGCTCGCGGGCTCTTAGTGTCTCAGTGAGAGGTTGGTTGGGTGGAGAGTCATCTCCCACACGTGGTTTTTCCTCATGGATTATGGAGGTCTAGAGGTACATTCTTTCTATCTCTCATCGGATCTAGGTATGTCTTATTCTTATTTGATTTTATTTATGATATCTCATTTATTGTTTTAGATTTACGAATTTCTCATGATAATGAAGTCGATCTTAAGTTAACTGTACAAAGGGATCATTTTCTAAGTAATTGTGTGCTTAAGGTCTATTGGGGATTTACACTACGGGAACAAACTCATCATTGCAAGAGTCTAAGAATCCACTAAAATATTCAAACTCAATAGGAACACCAACTTGCAACTCAATGGTGGAGTCCAAAGATTAAAAAAAGCCACCGCCTAAGGATCCACAAATAGTGAGATCAAACTCAAAAAGTAAATCATGGATGGATTTGATTTCAACTAGGTCCAATCCAGGGAGATGATCTTTGTAAAGGGCATAAACATATGAAGGAATGTTAGACTCTATCATAGCCTCTAGGAGAGCTTCATCTAACGGAAGGATGTCATCCTAGAGAGAACACATGTCAGAATATTCACTTGGACCAACAGGGTAGGCATTTGGCTCCACTACCCCCATTGGATAAATCACTTGGTCAACTACCGAAACCAAGTCCCACGAAGGTGAGCATGAATGCAAAGGCTTATTCTCAGTAGCAGTTGGACATGATGTATATCAGGCCACATAATTCACCCGTAGTAGGGTAGTGTATAACAAAACACTAGAGACATACAAAGGGGGTATTTGGTCTAAAATCAAGTAATGAGGAGGATTAACAAATACAAGTTGATCAATAGTGACAATGTTTCAGTTGTGAGGAAAATGCATCACATGAAAGAATGTAGACACCAAAACATTCATAGCATTAACATAATCATGCACGAGGAGCATATTGAAGTCCAATGGGCCCTCCATAATCATGAAATCGACTAATACATTCTTCCCACCTAATTTAATATGAAATTGAGAAAGAAACCCCAAAGGTTAACTAGGTTTTCTACCAAAATGCATCGACTAACTGGTAGACAACACAAGGTTGGGAGAAAATAAAGCTTTCCAAGCATATGTAGATAAAATACTAATATAGGTTCCTTCATCCACAATACAAAGAAAAAACGTATGGTGTTTAACTTAAACCCTTATCTGGAAGGGTGTATAAGAAGGAAGGTGATTCCCAACTAGACTATTCCAATTAAAGGAAGCAATCCTATAACTTGGTGGGAGCTTATTCAAAGTAAATGGAGTGCTCCCGTGTCCATAGAGTTCTAAACTAGCAGTGAAGGAAACTTGAGTGATAGTTACAACAATTTCCAAAGGAAGAGTTGGTTGAACTGAAGATTGCATCGGTATATTTTCACTCATAGGGGAAGAGTGTGATCGACCAAAGATTGATTTTTTTCGACCACTTGAATTTTGTCACTCGCCAAGGGAAGAGTGGGATTAACTAAAGATTGCATCGGTTTGACCACTTGATCTTTTCACTCTCTAAGGGATGAGTGGGATCGACCGAATATTGCATCGGTTCGACCACTTTATCACCCAAAGCTTGAATGGGTTGTTGGAAACTATAGATAGCTCAGGAGAAGAAGATCATAGTGACATGGATCCCACTCTTTGTACCTCTGGAAGTGCAAAGCACATATGAGTAAGTTAATATCCCTCATAATATTGTAAGGGAACTTAAACTTGTGTCCTATTCATTTAGATTTTTCCACAATATCAATACACTTAGCATGACTAGCATGCGTTGGTAGTTTCCCCCCAACTTGAATTACAACGTCTTATTGCTTAGAAGCATAAGATTTTTGATACAAGGACCACACTCTTTGTACCTCTGGAAGTGCAGTGCACAAATGGGTAAGGTGGCCTGTCTTGTAAATATTACAAGGGAACTTAAGCTTCTTCCTTATTTATTTAGGTTTTTCAATAATGTCAATACTCCCAACGTGTCTCGTAGTGGTTGGTTGCTTTCCCCCATTATGACTTGCAACATTTGGTTGCTTGTATGTAGTATGATTAGCAGTGATGGTGGCTTGTCTCCAGTATGATTTGTAGTGACTAATGAATTTTCCCTATCCCGATTTGCATTGTATGAGGAATCCCCCCTAGCATTACTTGTAGTGGCTGGTGGTGTGCCCCCTTTCCCTCACATCTTCTTCTTGTTCTTCCTCTTTCATTTTCTTTCGGATTGTTGATTAATAGTATCTAGACTTTCACCACATGAGGTAGAAGGAGGAATACAACATGTCACTGGTGAAGATGGAAAAGGGTTTTGATGCTCTTGAAAGACAATGCCTATTTGAGAAGCATTAGGATCACATAGGACATTTGGAGTGGAATACAACCACACCAACAACCCCAAGATGAATCCAAAAAGATTCAAGGTGGCCATCAAGGGAGCACCAATGTTTCCAATGAATGGAAAACCACAAGGATCCCCTTGCACATGGGTCCCTTGGTTTCTCTCCTTGTGAATTTTATCCATATACTTTGATTCAAAGGACATAAATCTCTAAGGCCTTCTATGGGGGTCGAAAAATGACCATCAATACACTCTTATAAAAGACTCTCTAAGACACAACCAAGCAACTCACTCTCCCAGAAATCAAACCAGGTTAGTGAATCCCCAAGTTCAATCAATGAAGAGCTAAACATGGGCCTTCCGTAGGTCAACTTTGGATGATTAGGGCCTAAGTACAACCAACAAAGGTGTGAGCGGCAATTATAGTAACCCTCATGCAACAATCACCCAAGGTGCAAGTACCCTCATGAATATGGGCATGGAGTTGAGACGAATGCTATGCATCTGTCTCAAGTACCACAGCCACTTACCACTTGTAGTCACCTGGGTGAATCCTAGGAGAAGAAACTATGGATACCACTTCATGCTAGGTAGTCGGGCAAAATGGTCATCTTAAAGGGATTCTACAAATGGGAAGCAAACAAGGGACTAAGTCCTAGACTCGAAATTCTCAATATAGTAGTGGTGTCACCCTGAGGACTTGCCACAACTAAAGAAATCCTAGACTTGCGCATAACCCCACTAACTCAAGTGACATGGGATAATCTAACCACTTAAACTAGCTTAACTTATTGCTTGATTCTTGTGTTAGAGGCACTTTCTCGACACTTACTTCATGTTACTTATGGATTTTACAATATTTAGTCAAATCCTAGTTTCATTTTACATGGCCTTGGAGAAGTTCACTCTCTAATCCAATAACCAAGTCCCTATAACCTAGACTACTGTTGGTTTTCTATCAAAGAAAATAAGTTTAGTTCATTTTAGTTATATTGCTTTTAAAGGTTGTTATTGCTTAGAAAGATGTTGAAGTGAGATGAACAATATTGGCTTTCTCAAATTTAATAAACATGAAAGAAAGCTTATTCATTTATATTAAACTTCCATCATCATTCAAATGCCAATGAGATTTTATGATACACCAAAAAAACCTCCTTTCATGCAAAGTGATGGCAAGATGAAAGGACACAAACTTGTGGTATCCTACTGAAGAAGGCATAATGAAAGCATACTAGAGTGGAAAGTGCAACTCACAACTACACCTACAATGCAAGAAAGAAAATCAATTGTTGACTCAGTACAATGCGTAAAAGGAACACTCAAAAATTGTCTTTTCACCTACCTTGTACTAGACAACTTGGGAAGAATCTCCCTAGGGGTTTCTCTTAGACTCAAGAGGTATGGTCAAGCATACTAAGAAATCAAGTTATTGGTACCTATTTCACCTAAACTAGGAGGAAAAATAGAGGCACAAGTGGGTACTCATGGTCTTTCTTCACACCAAAGTGTACAACAATAAGTGCAAAAGGAGAAACAAGACACCAAACATTTAGAGGGGAAACCACACAATAATCCTTTTTATCCCATTCCATGATATCAATCCATACATTCTTCTTATATCTACTGAGTACCCTAGGAAGGGATTCAAACTCTCAATTCTCCTTCTTTGATATATTCATACAAAGCTCTCATATAACCTTAAAATGAAAAAATCCATTATACAACCCTAACTCTCTCATTTACAAACATATTTATACTGGCATCATGTCATTACAATCAAATCATTCAATTCTATAATAATCTTAGTTTCTATTCTTGTAGTGCATAGGAAAATGGATACACTAGTTTGATGGCTTGCTAAACATCTGACATGATAATTAGACTGGCCATGATGACTTAAACTACATGCATGCGCCCAAAATATGCAGAAAAGGGAGCTAACATTCATATTCTTGATGACCTAGGATAGGATTTGGTTGTTTTCATTGTTGATATCAACAATGAAATGCCGCATGATGTTCCTTCACCTACATTGTGAATGGAAGAATAAGTAGACTTCCTTGAGTTTCTCTGGCTCCTTTGATTGGACCTTTACATTGACGATAATAACATTGGGTTTCATGTCAATGATCCATTTCCCCATATTTGTGGAATCTTGTGGCTTCAAGGTTGAATTTGGAGTTTGAGGCTTTTAGCTCAACCAATAATGATTGTTTAGTGTGGCATTCATCTTTTTTGTGCCAAGGAATTTTGTGGTGGTCACATGCTTTCTCTTGTCCTTCTTTGACATTCAATTCTTCTTATTTACTTGCAACTTTGACTTATAGTTTTGACATGGGCTATCTTTACTATATACTTTGTTACGAGAGTTAGGGTTACTTTTACACTTGTTGTGTTGTGGTTGATTTCCATCCCCAAACTCTGTCTTACCCTTCTGCTAAACTTTTTTGCTAAATCTTAACAACATAAGGATAAGTGGCTCATAGAAAATAGGTGTCAAGAAAGTCCATTTTTGTTTGGATGTGTTTGTATAGTCCACCACAATATTTTAGAATCAAGTAAGAGTCTTGAATATCCACTTTTGTACCCACGATATGAAAGACATCGGTGTACTCTTTCACATTCTAGTCTTTACATTGGGACACGACCATCCATCTATGTACTAGTGTTCATAATTTTCACCAAGTAAATACTCCTTAAGGGTGTCAACAAATACATCCCAAGTGGGTATGGTTGCTTATAGTTCAAATTCTCTGGTGTGTTACACACAATAAGTATCCCACCAATATTTGAAATGGGTAAGAGCCTTTAGGTGTGCAAAACAAATCTTCTCAATGTTGAAAATGTTATCAACAAAGAAATAACCCTAGCATATTTAACCATCTCCCCAAAGTTTATACATCTAACTTTCCTTCAAATAGAGGGATATCAAGCTTAATTTATACCTTGAAGGGTGGCGTTCATCCAAAATGATTGCTTTATGGTGCCTCTATCATATTAGAAGTTTTTGAAGGATATTGGCCAAATGGTCCATCATATCATCCCTCTATTGCTTAGAGGATTCTTGAAGAAACATCTTGATATGATCTCCAACTTTGTCATATTTCATTACTTTGTCCACCATGGGAGGTTGTTCAGGTCAATGAGGGAAGCCTTCAATAGGCTTGCTTGGCTTGAGGTCCAACTCCCTATATCTTAATCTCATCAAAGACATGCATAAAAAAAACAAAAAGAGTAGATTTGTATGATCTAATTGATCCTGAGCGCTGTAACACCCCGGTTTTGACCCCATGGTATTAACATCGTACATGATGTATATATTGTATTAAATCATGGCAAGGAGCTTAAGGCCAAGGCCCTGCCATTGATTTAGTGTTTTGTGTATAGGTATCAAGGTTGATACCTATGGGTATAGTGCTAAGTATGGAACATTACATTTTGATGATATCATGTAAATATACAATTTAATAAAATTACCACAACTAGCTATGTACTGCAACATGAAAGAGATAGGGGCATGATTTCACAAGGAATAGGGAGGGGAGTTAGTCAAACTCATGAGCCAATAGGGTGAGACTAGATGTCAATGGGGAACCCATAAACCCTCAGCTACATTTTTGTCCTCTAACCTCAATCATTCAATTCTTCCAGAAGAACGGTCGAGGCAGATAATGCCTTGGGCAGAGCAAGGCATGGCAGTCGGTTTCATGACTGAGCTTGCCTACAACCTGTAGTAAGGGAAGCCACATTCTTTCTTTTGATGCAAGGAAGCACGTGATGCATGCCATTCCGTCTTTCCTCAGTCGGGGAAGGTTTTGTTGTTCCCAGCGTTGTATTCATCATCCTGCATCGTGGACGAGCGAGTTCATTTTGGTGCAATGGGATTCTGTGTTGTTCACTGTCTGGAGTCGTGAAACGGGTTGTTCTGCAAGTATTTTCCTTTTCCAAAACCATGGTTGATGTGTTGCATTGTTATCCTCAACTACATAGTGGTATGAGACCTTGTTTCTCTATGTTACATAGGAAATCCCTGTGGTTTGTTGTGATGTGCACCCTAGTTTGGGTCTGAACTGTATGGAAGACTTAAGAATGGAAGAGATGAGGAATGGGCTTGATAAACCTAGTGCAGAGAGGAGCCTCACAAAAAGATAAGAGTGGCTGGTGAATCTTCTATGCACACCCTGAAGAGCATTGGAAGGGAAGGCATAGCTCGAGGGACTGTGGAGCAGAGAAGGGGATGCTTCCTTGTGTTGGGTGTGTAGGTATTGTGGTTGTCAGGCCAGATAGATGTTGTGGCGGTGTCCCTAGCTCTTGAATGAGCCACTAGCTTATCCATTCTACCTTTCCACTGCTTTAGCAACTTGTGAAACCCAAAGGATATTTTCTTGGTTGACAGCCTATGAAACCCAATTGTATATTGGCTTGTTGGGCAGCCTGTGAAACCCAATTGGATATTGGATTCACTAAGCACCCTGATAAACCCAACTGGTAATTGGCTTGGCTGTGTCCTGTTGTGCATTTGGCCATGTGTGGCCCTTGGTTGGACAACCTGATAAACCCAACTGTGAATGTTGTCTTGGTTGAATAGCCTGTGAAACCCAACAATGAGATGGCTTGGCTGAGTGCCTGATAAACCCATATGTTGGCTTGGCTGGTCCTTAATGTAAATGTTGGCTTGGTTGTGTAGCATGTGAAACCCATCTGTTTGGCTTGTTTGCCTGCAGCCTGATAAACCCAACTGTGTGTTGGCTTGATTGTGTGTGATATGATCTGGATGTGTGTGAGTTTGTTGTTCCCTAGTTCCTTGTGCAAGTCATGCCCAACTTGAGGGTGGCAGTTGTGTTGAGAGATTAATGAATACAACTAGCCGAAGGTTGGGTGGAACGTTGCAGTGACATAGCTAGTTGTGGGACAACTTCATCTTCAAGATACGCATTCTCTGTTATTCTTATTTATGCAATGTATTTGTTTATGAATGAATTGAATATGTTGAATGCTTGTTAATGATTTCAGTAGAGTTTACTATTGTTAAATGTTCCTACATTTGCATATGTATATGCCTTGTATGTTTCAATGTATTCTGCTTATGATCATGGAGGCTAGAAGCTTGGTTATAGAGTCAGAAGGCATCTGACTTAAGTGTTTCCGCACCCCGAAATCCGCTTGCGGAAGGCGAAAGGCGGGAAGTGGAAGAAAGAAATTGAAACAGGGAAGAATGCTTGTTTTCCGCACTCCAGGATCCACCTACAGAAGGTGAAAGGCGGAAGGTGGAAAACATGAAAAAGACAAGGAAAAATATTGGTTTTATGCACCCTAGAATCCGCCTGCGAAAGGCGAAAGTCAAAAGCGGAAAAAGAGCCGGAGATTCTAAGGCTAAAGTGTGTTTTTTGCACCCCAGGATTCGCCTGCGGAAGGCGTAAGGCGGGAGGCATAAAATGAAAAAAAAAAATTAAGGTCGAAAGTCAGTCTTCCGATTTCCGAGGTCCGCAACGAAGGGCAGAAATGAGGAAATCGAAAGGCGGAAAGTTGTTAAAGGATGTCGTCGTTTGATCAGTTTTCCAATTCCCGATTTCTGCACTGGATGGAGGAAAGGAAGAATACGGAAGGAAAAAAAGTGGATAAAGTATTCTGTCAAAAGTTATGTTCCCGATTTCCGAGTTCCAAAGGCGAAAGGAAGGATGTGGCTTGAATGACTCCATCACACGCTATATTTCCAATTCTCGATTCCGCAGCAGAAGGCGGAGGGTGGAAATGAAAGGTTCAATGCGAAAAAGGAAATTTCGGTCATAGAAAGGATCTATCAAGGGCAGAACGACTGCTACAGTGGGTTTTATACTTAAGCATGAATGTTGAAGAGTGTTTTCAAGGCCATGCCCTGTGTTTCAAAAGAAGAACAACGACTCTTTATGAAATTTTTTAATTATGCATGATAATCGGGGTATGGGTACGTGACATTGTGGTATCAGAGCCAATGGTTACAACATTAGGCCTAAATGGGCCAAGTTAAATAGATGCAGAGAGAAAGCTGCAAGAGGACAGAGTGTTATTTAGTAGAACCGCTAAATCTAACTAACCCGACCAAATGTCTCAGGCGACACTCGTTAAAGGGCAGACTTCAAATTGACGGTGAACCCAATTACTTAAAGATTTCATGCTCCATAAAGTGACTTGAATACCTCCAATCTTCGAGCGCGATATCCAATGGAGAGGGGACATGTCATTTATGGACGTTTCCTTTCGCGCATAACAAAATTTTCTTTGTCCGCACTAGTTCTCCCAGCAAAATCGCTGTCAACCGTTGATCTGTTCGGGGATCAACTTTGTTCATTGATCTTAATCTTCGTCGTGGCGATTAGTTTCCATTTTCGCAACTCAACGCCCTTTTATCCTCCTTGTTCTTTTATTTACGAAATTCACCTTCGTCATAGATCTGGTTCTACCACGATCTTGACCGTCCACACTTCCAGTGAACAGTCGGTAAGTGATTTTTGAATTTTGAGATTCTCTAACAACATGTTTATTAACACATTTTTGTAGAGTCATGGTGCAAATTAGAAGAGTGGGCTGTGGCTCAGCCATGAGAACCTAAACATGGATGATGCACATGATCCCTATGGGCATGAGACAAATGCCATTGGGGGAAACATTCGAGTTGGAAATGATGAAACAAAGTCTAATGGCAGGAGATATGAAGATACTCCCCCAGATATTGCAGCCACCATGAGAATCCTAAGGGTGGAGATGCAGAGTTATAGAGAAGACAATGAAAGAATGATTAAGGCTCAGGAAGAGCAGAATCAGTTGAATGCAACCATGCTGCAAATTTTAATAGACATCCAGAGGCGGGTGAACTCTAGGCATCAGACAATACATCCAGAAGAAGAAAGAGATCTTCTAGTGGATCATCAGACTCAAAAGGATCCACTGGGGGTTCAAGTTCTTCATCTCACAAGGATAAGAGGAATAGGCACTACTAGAACTGTTCACGTGATGAATTTAAGAAGGCAAGGCCTCCTACCTTTAATGGTGAGATAAAGACTGGTCAAGAAGCTGAAGCTTGGCTTCTTGGGATGAAGAAATATTTCCGAGTCTAAGACTATTTGGGAAATATGAAGACAAGGGTAGGCATTTTCAATCTGAATGGAAGAGCATCTATATGGTGGGAGCACCTCAGGAAAGTGAGGAAGATCAAGGACAGAAAGATCGTGTGGAAGCAGTTCAAGAAGTATTTCAAGCAGAAGTACCTCTTTGGCATGTACTATGATGATAAGATCAAAGAATTCCATGAGCTGAAATTGGGACATCTGACCATGGAAGAATATGCAAACAAACTCCTGGAGCTATTGAGGTATGCCAGGTACATCACGGATGATAAAGTGAAAATCCATCGTTTCCTAAGTGGATTACCTCAGTCATACAAAGACAGAATTGAGTTTGTTGAATCTAGAACTCTAGAAGAGGCTATCAGGAAGTCTAAGTATTGCTATGATCAGAACAAAGGCAAACCTGATATCCATAAGGCATGGAAGGAAAAGAAGAATGAAAATTTTGACCAAAGGAAGAAAGGTTTCAAACCTTCTCACTTCTGAAATCAGAAAAGGCAGCCATCACAAGCTGTGACTAAGCCAGCCAGAGTGATGGGAGATAGGCTAAGAGATCCAAAGGAGATCAGAGAACCTCTTCAATGTTGGAGATGTGGAGAAAACCATATGCGCAGGAACTGCCCACTTGAGAATGAGTATGTAAGGCAATCTCACAACATCCAAGGAGATGAAACAATGGATCAAGTAGCAAGGATCGTCCCTAGAATTTACGCAGCGCTAGAGGATCGCCAGGCATATCATCAGTCAATTGTGGTTGAAGTTGCAGGTAAGATTTCTGAGCAATCTATTTTTGTTTTGATTGACCCTGGATCTACTCACAACTATATCACTCCTACAATTGTTGAGATTTGTGCTTTTAAGAAGTTGAAGCATAACAAATCATGGTTAGTTCAACTAGCCACTGGAACCAAGAGAAAAATTAGTGAAGTGGTAGAGAAATGCCCATTAGTCATGGATGTGTTAGTCACTTGTGCAGACCTGAACGTTCTGCCACTTGGTTCCTTCGATATTTTCATTGGAATGGATTGGTTGGAAGTGCACAGAGTTAAGCTTGATTGTTACAACAAGACTTTTGAATGCATGGATGAAGAAGGAAACCTTACGGTTGTAAGATGCATTCCAAAGGTTATTTCTGTTAGGCATGTTTCAGCAATACAGGTGAAGAAGTTCTATAGGAAAGGTTGCAGTTTGTATGCAGCTCATGTTTTGGAGGCATCAAAGAATGAAACTCCTAGGTTGGAGGACTTTCATGTATTGCAAGAATTCAGGGACGTTTTTCCTGATGAAATTCTATGTCTTCCTCCAAAAAGGGATATCGATTTTACAATTGACCTTATGCCTAGAGCAACACCAGTGTCCAAGACACCCTACATGATGAGCACACCAGAATTGCTAGAGTTGAAGATGCAGTTGCAAGAGTTGTTGGAAAAGTATATCAGGCCTAGTGTGTCCCCTTGGGGAGCACCAATTCTATTTGTGAAAAAGAAAGATGGTACACTCAGGTTGTGTATTGATTACAGATAGTTAAACAAAGTCACTGTGGTCCAGAATAAATATCATTTACCTCGAATTGATGACCTTTTTTTATCAATGATGAAGATATTCATAAGGCAGCCTTCAGAACAAGGTATGGACACTATGAGTTTGTAGTGGTACCATTTGCTCTCACAAATGCACCAACTATATTCATGTGTCTCACGAATAGTGTTTTCAGCACGTATCTGGACAAGTTTTATCTTGTTTGCTTAGATGACATTCTTATTTATTCTAAGAATGAAGAAGAGCATGAAGAACACTTGAGACTGACATTGCAATTGCTAAGGGAGCATAAGTTGTATGCAAAGTTGAGCAAATGTGACTTTTATAAAGATAAAATTCACTATTTGGGTCACATTATCTCAGAGGAAGACATATCTGTGGACCCGAGAGGATTGAGGCCATTATGAATTGGCCAACCCCAAGAAATGTGACAGATGTGAAATCTTTTATGGGACTTGCAGGATACTACATGAGGTTCATTGAAGGATTATCCAAGGTTGCACATTCAATCACTTCTTTGCAAAAGAAGGGGATAAAGTTTGAATGGACACCAAGATGTGAAGAAAGCTTCCAGTAGTTGAAGAATCTTCTTACAAGTGCACAAATTCTGAAAGTTGTAGACCCAGAAAAAGACTTTGTGGTGTATACTGATGCATGTAATTAAGGACTTGGAAGAGTTCTTATGCAAGACAACCACATGATATGTTATGAGTCAAGAAAGTTAAAGGAACATGAGAAGAACTATGCTACTCATGATCTAGAACTTGCAGCCATAGTACATTCTCTCAAGATTTGGAGACATTACTTAATGGGCATAAAATTTGAGCTAAGGACAGACCGCTATGGTCTGAAATATTTGTTTGATCAACCAACTTTAAATGCTAGGCAAGCTAGATGGCTAGAGTTTTTGTGTGAGTTTGATTTTGAAATCAAACACATAAAATGAAAAAAAAATAAAGTGGTTGATGCACTTAGCAGGAAGGTGCATGTGGCATCTCTTAGTATTTTCCAATCAAATTTGAAACAACAGATTATTAATCATACTACTGAGGATGAAATGTATGTGCAGATAAAGGACAAGTTGCATCAGTAAAGTCTTGAAAAGAAGTATGAGGGATATAAATTGGAAGAAGATGGACTTCTTATCTATAAGAACAGAAGTTATATTCCAAATGTAGCAGACTTGAGGAGAATTGTTATGGATGAAATCCATCAAGCTCCATATTTTGGTCACCCAGGATATCATAAGACAGTTGCTACAGAGAGAAAGTAGTACTTCTGGCAAGGAATGAAAAAGGACATTGCTGAGTATATTTCTAAGTGCATGAAATGTCAGCAGGTGAAGGTTGAGCATCAACACCCAACAAGGTTATTGCAACCTTTGCCAGCCCATAATGGAAATGAGAAGTTATTTCCATGGATTTTATTATAGTATTGCCAATGACTTGGAGGCAACATGATTCCATCATGGTTGTGGTGGAAAAGTTGACAAAAACATCACATTTTATACCGGTCAAGTTTACATATAAGACTGATGTCATTGCAAAAATATTCATGAAGGAGATTTTCATATTGCATGGATTGCCCAAGGCAACATCTTTGACAAGGATCCCAAGTTTACTTCCAAGTTTTGGAAGGGTCTGTTTGCAGATTTGGGTACCAAGCTGAACTTCAGCACCGCCTACCATCCTCAGACCGATGGATAGACAAAGAGAGTAAATCAGGTGTTGGAAGACATGCTTCACATGTATGTGATGGACAAACCATCCAAGTGGTAAGATTATTTACACTTGGTAGAATTTGCATATAACAATGGACATCAAGCATAATTGGGAATGAGTCCATATGAAGCCTTGTATGGAAGAATGTGTAGGACACTAGCGACTTGGGATAATCCAGTGAACATGATTGTGCTTGGTCCAGAATTTCTCAAGGAAATGGAGCAAGTGGTTGCAAAGATCAGGCAGAACCTGAAAGCAACCCATGATAGACATAAGAGCTATGCACATAAACATAGAGAGAGTTCAGTGTTGGGGATCATGTTTACCCAGAGTGAGGCTAAGGAAGAGTTCCTTGAAGCTTGGAAGTTGTGCTAAGTTGTCACCTAGATATTGTGGCCCTTTTGAAGTGCTTGAAAGGATAGGGTCAGTTGCATATAGACTTGCATTGCATGCCAGCACTAGAGCTCATAATGTTTTTCATGTTTCTCTGCTTAAGAAATATGTACATGATCCTAACCATGTGATAAATTGGGATGTGATTTAGGTGGAACTCGAGGGAGAGTTCCAAACTGAGCCATTGCGCATCCTCGACAGGAAGGTCGCAGTGCTCCAGAATCGAGCCATTGGACAGGTAAACGTGCAATGGAAGCACTACGGTCCGGATGAGGCTATGTGGGAGCTGGAGGATGCCATGCAATTATCACATCAATTTTTGTTCAATTTTGTAAAGCACTGGAGGATGCCATGCGATTATCACATCAATTTTTGTTCAATTTTGTAAAGCACTGAGGACAGTGCTAATGAAGGGGGAGGGGAATGTAACACCACGGTTTTGACCCCATGGTATTAAAATCATACATAATGTATATATTGTATTAAATCATGGCAAGGAGCTCAAGGCCAAGGCCCTGCCATCGATTTAGTGTTTTGTGTATAGGTGATCAGGGTTGATACCTATGGGTATAGTGCTAAGTCTGGCACATTATATTTTGATGATATCATGTAAATATACAATTTAATAAAAATACCATAGCTAGCTATGTACAACAACGTGAAAGAGATGGGGGCATGATTTCACAAGGAATAGGGAGGGGAGTTAGTCAAACTCCTGAGCCAATAGGGTGAGACCATATGTCAATGGGGGAACCCATAAACCCTTAGCTACATTTTTGTCCTCTAACCTCAATCATTCAATTATTCCAGAAGAACAGGTGAGGCAGTTACTGTCTTGGGCAGAGCAAGGATTGACAGTCGGTTTTGTGATTGAGCTTGCCTGCAGCCTGTAACCTGCAGTCTGGGAAGCCACATTCTTGCTTCTGACGCAAGTAAGCCTGTGATGCGTGCCAACCCGTCTTTCCTTAGTCGGGGAAGGTTTTGTTGTTCCCAGCGTTCATTATTCATCATCTTATGTCGCGGAAGAGTGGGTTCATTGTGGTGCAACATGATTTTGTGTTGTTCACTGTCTAGAGCCGCGGAACGGGTTGTTCTGCAAGTATTTTCCTTTGTTGAAATCCTGGTTGATGTGTTGCAATGTTATCATGAACTACAGAGTGGTATGAGACCTTGTTTCTCTATGTTATAGAGGAAAGCCGTGTGTTGTTGTGTCTCCCTGTGGTTTGCTGTGATGTGCACCTTGGTTTGGGTTTGAACTGTATGCAAGACTTAGGATTAGAAGAGATAAGGAATGGGCTTGATAAACCTAGCGCAGAGAGGAACCTCACAAAAATATAAGAGTGGCTGGTGAATCTTCTATGCACACCTTGAAGAGAACTAGAAGGGAAGGCATAGCTCGAGGGACTGTGGAGCAAAGAAGGGGATGCTTCCTTGTGTTGGGTGTGTAGGTATTATGGATGCTAGGCCAGATAGATCTTGTGGAGGTGTCCCTAGCTCTTGAATGAGCCACTAGCTTAGCCATTCTACCTTTCAACTGCCTTAGCAGCTTGTGAAACCCAAAAAAGAATGGCTTGGGTGACAACCTGTGAAACCCAATTGTATATTGGCTTGGTTGGGTAGCCTGTGAAACCCAATTGGATATTGGCTTGGTTGAGCCGCCTGGTAAACCCAACTGGTAGTTGGATTGGCTGTGTCTTGTTGTGCATTTGGCCATGTGTGATCCTTGGATGGACATCCTGATAAACCCAATTGTGAATGCTGGCTTGGTTGAATAGCCCATGAAACGCAGCAGTGAGATGGCTTGGATGAGTGCCTGATAAAACCATCTGTTGGTCTGGCTGGTCCTTAATGTAAATGTTGGCTTGGCTGTGTAGCTCGTGAAACCCATCTGTTTGGCTTGTTTGCCTGCAGCCTGATAAACCCAACTGTGCGTTGGCTTGGATGGACACTCTGTGAAACCCAATTGTGTGTTGGCTTGATTGTGTGTGATATGATCTACCTGTGTGTGAGTCTGTTGTTCCCTAGTTCCTTGTGGAAGTCATGCCCAGCTCGGGGGTGGCAGTTGTGTTGAGAGATTAATGAACACAACTAGCACATGGTTGGGTGGAATGTTGCAGCGACAGAGCTAGTTGCGGGACAACTTCATCTTCAATATAAGTATTCTCTGTTATTCTTATTTATTCAATGTATTTTCTTATGAATGAATTGAATATGATGAATGCTTGTTAATGATTTTAGTAGAGTTTACTGTTGTTAATTGTTCTTGCATTTGCATTTGTATATGCCTTGTATGTTTCAATGTATTATGCTTATGATCATGGAGGCTAGAAGCTTGGTTACAGAGTCAGAAGGCACTGACTTAATTGTTTCCGCACTTCAGAATCCGCCTGCAGAAGGTGGAAGGCGGGAGGCGGAAGAAATAAGTTGAAACATGGAAGAATGTTGGTTTTCCGCACTCCGGGATCCTCCTACAAAAGGCAGAAGGTGGAAAACAGGAAAAAGACAAGGCAGAATGTTGGTTTTTTGCACCATGGAATCTACCTGCGGAAGGCGGAAGCAGAAAAAGAGCCAAAGATTCTAAGGATAAAGTGTGTTTTCCGCACCCCAGGATTTGCTTGTGGAAGGCGAGAGGCAGAAAATGAAAAACAAAATGAAGGTCGAAAGTCGGTCTTCCGATTTCCGAGGTCCGCAGCAGAGGGTGGAAAGGCGGAAATCGAAGGTGGAAAGTCGTTAAAGGATTTCCTCATTTGATCAGTTTTTTGATTCCCGAGTTTCGCACTGGAGGGCAGAAAGGAGGAATGTGGAAGGTGGAAAAGTGGATAAAGTATTCCATCAAAAGTTATGTTCCCTATTTCCGAGTTTTGAAGGCGAAAGACAGAACATGGTTTGAATGACTCTGTCACACGGTATGTTTTCGATTCCCGATTCCACAACGGAAGACGAAAATGAGAATGCGGAAGGCGGAGGGCGGAAATGACAGGTTCAATGCGGAAAAGGCAATTCCGGTCACATAATGGATCTGTCAAGGGCGAAACGACTGTTACAGTGGGTTTTATACTTACGCATGAATGTCAAAGAGTATTTTCATGGCCATGCCCTGTGTTTCAAAAGAAGAACCACGGTTTTTAACAAAATTTTTAATTACACATGATAATCGAGGTATGGGTACGTGATAAACGCATTGATAATGAAATAGAAAAACACACATATTGAGAAAGAACAAAAATATAATATTAAAAGCAAAGTATTATACTGAAAGCTATCTTCTATTATTCAATAAAATGACAAGAACGCTAATATATATATATATATCAATATAAAATGTATTGAATAGTGATAACTTATTTGCATAAAACTTGATAAGCACAATCATTAAAAAAAAATCAAATAATAAGAGATTGAAACTACATTATAAAACAAAGTAAATCCATATTCTAATTTCAGTGATCAAAAATTTGAAATTAAAAAAATTATACTAAAATGAAAACAAAGATAAAGATGGAAATAAGACTTCCAGGTCACATGGAGCTTCAAACATCGTCAAGAAGCACAATCCAAATTCACACCAATTTCAGAGCGTCACCAAAAGGACAGATAAAAACTTCCACAATCCTCCTTTCTTTGTGTTGTCTTTCTGTTTCTTATGGCAGAAAATAAGAAATAGAAAGCAAAGTTCTCTCAAATCAAGTTCTTCCAACCTCATTTGAAATTGTATGACCTACTTCGTTCAGAGGACAGAATTAGGAAAAGAAATCTATTCGCCCGGAGGGCAGGAATAGAAAAAGAAATAGGGAATGGAGGGCAGTGGGTTCGAATCGTTGGAGGAATGGCTGGAGAGTATGAGCAGTTCTGGGCGTACTTCTTCATCATCAACAGCAAACGCTACAGCAACATCAGTAACAGCAAGGGAGATCGCCCAATCATGGAGTGCTCTCAGGGATTGCCTTCAGAGACGAGGAGGAGTTGTGGAGGCTGATCATCTTCTTGCCCTGCAAAAATTGCATCAATGCAGACGCTCCCTACACGTGGCCGATCCTCAAGCCAAGCTGCTCATATCATTGCTATCCTCAGCCCACCTGGGGGCCTCCGAGCCCTCTACTCTGGGTCGGGCTCGCGCCCTAGTAATGTTAATTCTCGCTATTTGGGTTCGCAAATCCTCCAGAGGATCCCAATCCCATGAGGCCTCCATCCTCCAGTCAGTCGTCGATTTGGCCTGTAAATTAACAACGGACAATCAATCATTGTTCGTCTCCGAACGAATTTTGCTGTTGGGTTGTCTCTCGGCTGCCCCACTTGTTTCCCCGGATTCCAGAAGGTTCTGCCAGGAAGTGGTGGTGGAGTTATTGGGCAAGGAGAAGGAGGCAATCATCGTTATGTCGCAGGGTCGAATCGCGGAGGTGCTCGCAGGTGCAGGATATGCTCTCTTTTCCTGTTCTCATGCCTCTCTTTTTCAGTATATTTTGACGTCTCTGCTCTCTCTGTGGACTGCCCACGACGGGTTATATGCCTGCGTCCCGCATGGTCTCATGCTCCTGCATCTCATGGAATGGACGGGCTTAAATCTTATCAAATTGCAAACTGCAAACCGTGGGACGATGATGGGATTTTCTGTGGTCGACAAGATGAATATGTTTTGTGTTGAACTACCGAAATTGGCAAAGCTAAGGGTAACTGCCCTGTCTTTTGCAGCTGTCATGGCGGCCGGCGGTTTACTTAGGGCTTCCTATAATAAATGGCCCGAGGATTTTACTTTCCTTGAACAATTAAAATCGTCTATGGAAGAGACCATTGTTACTGTAGCAGGAAACGTTGTTCTCAATTTAGGGCTGATGACAGAAAGGCCTGGAAGTTTTATGTTGGGATCTGATTCTGTACAATTTACCGTATGGATTTTTGGAAAAGAAAGTGCTGCTGGACTTGTTCCCGCAAAGAGACTTATCCTGCAATGCGTAGCGGTAACGGTATCTCGTTGCCAAGGGATCTCCTATCATGCTAATATTCTTCTATGCTTGGTGGTTTCCCTGCTAATAGAATCTTTCCCATTGCAAGTTATTTATTCCTCCAAAATTATGAATTTACCAGAAATTTCAGCATTTGGAGAAATGGAGGAACTAGGCAAACATATTACCAGTATATTGTTCAAGGAGGCCGGGACCATGACTAGGGTCATGTGCAATCAATACTGTTCAGCCTCTCGGGATTTAAAGCAGTTAGTTCAGCATCTGATGTGGGAATTTTCACAGGCATTGTATACGAAGCATCGGACTTTCAAGATTAGGTTAAACTCCTCTCAGCAAATGGAGGTTAGAAACCGTAAATATCATGAGGCAATGGAGAAGATAACAGAAACAGCATTTTTCATGCTTGTGATGTTTTTATCTACTGCTACAAAAAATGACTTTTCCGCAAGCTCCAGTGATTTTCAGGAGCAGCTTTCTGTCGTTGCACTGGATGCCCTTTCATGTGTGGAATGCTTCCGGAATATGCAACTTCAGGAATACAGTGAAACGGTTAAATGCACCGTTTCATGTGTGTCTAAGAGTGCCTCAGCCTGTGCTTCTCTTGTTCGTCGGTTGCCCTCCTACGACGACTTGACCCAGTCGACAGGTACACATGTTTATCCTTTACAAAATGCTTAAAAAGTGAGAGGCGTACCCCAACTGTAGTGGCCAATTTTTAACATTCTGAACTAGGCCCCAGTGATTAAGTGATTGTAGTAAACAACTGGTCCGAACTTCCCAAGTCTTGGTCAGAACATATTTGCGGAACAAGCATGGAGTTGCATTCAGCCCTGAACTTCTCCAGGTCAAAATCAGGAAAAAAGAAAAGGAAATGTGTTCATCAAACATTAGCATTGAATTCACTAAACATTTAATTAATTGTAAAATTGGGTTTTTTACATCAACTATCTGTCAGAAGTTATCCAAATAGTGAATAAGCACCGTACACACTTTATATTGTATGTGTCACAGGCCTAGGCTTTTCCAACCATCTCGAGCGTCCCATACCGTTTAAAAGCCTAGAGATGTGCAGCACCAGAGTGAGCTTGCTAGCTGGGCTTGGCCATCAACTGCAAGTTTCGCTTGGACTACGCCTAACCGAAACCAGCCTAACCGAACCTGAGTCAGACACCTTAGGGTCGTGCGGATTGTTAAATGCTCATTCACTGTAGCCGATGCAACCTGTTGCAACGCCACCCAGCCATAGACCATGCGGTCCGTCGCACGTTCACCCCCGAGCCAACACTTGGATGACCGATGACACACATTACTCGTGCTCGCATGCTCAACCTAGCCAAGTCCAACCACATGCTAACATAATGATGTGTTCATGTGACATCCATCAATGCCTATTGTCCTAACTGAGTGTTACGTCGCACTTATGTAATGCTTGCCGCATCATCCTCTGTCGAGTCCACCAAGCAGACACTTGTCGGGATGCAAGTCACTTGACTCAACATCATCCCTTGGTCCTCCTAGTGATCCAACATGCTAGTAAACCGTCCTGTCTGTCTCACCATGAGCCTACCACCAAGGCTATCAAAATCTTATGAACGCGTCGTGTGCTCTTGAATAGCGTATCCCCATGCATAGGCTTGTCGTGCGATCTTGAATAGCACATCCTGACGCGCCCTCCGAAATGCCTTGCCAATGGCGCTTAACATTCTCCCCCACTTAAAGATGTTGATGTCCTCATCACTGCGGCTCCATCGGCAAGTCCAATGAAAGAGGAGTTGGTGGTGAAGACACTTCCGCGTATGCCACAATCGAACGTGGCTCTGATACCATTTGTCATGGGCCTAGGCTTTTCCAACCATCTTGAGCTTCCCATACCATTCGAAAGCCTAGCACGCGCGGCACTGAAGTGAGCTTGCTAGCTGGGCTTGACCATCAACCGCAAGTTTCACCCGGACTATGCCTAACCGAAACTAGCCTGACCGAACCTGAGTTAGACACCTTAGAGTCACGCGGATTGTTAAATGCTCGTTCACCGTAGGCGATGCAACCTGTTGCAATGCCACCCAACCATAGACCATGTGGTCCGTCGCACTTTCGCCCCCGAGGCAACACTTGGACGACCGACGACACACATTACTCATGCCCGCATGCTCAGCTAGGACCAATCCTTGAGGGTGCCTTGAGGTGTTGTCCTTGCAACCTAGCCAAGTCCAACCACATGCTAACATAATGATGTGTTCCCGTGACATCCATCAACGCCTATTGTCCTAACCGAGTGTTACATCGCACTTATGTAATGCTTGCTGCATCATCTTCCGTCGAGTCCACCAAGCAAACACTTGTTGGGATGCAAGTCACTTGACTCAACATCATCCCTTGGTCCTCCTAGCGATCCAAAACGCTAGTACACCGTCCTGTCCGTTTCGCCATGAGCCGGCCACCAAGGCTACCAAAATATTATGAATGCGTCGTGTGCTCTTGAATAGCGCATCCCCACGCATAGGCTCGTCTTGCGCTCTTGAATAGCGCATCCCGATGCGCCCCCCGAAACGCCTTGCCAATGACGCTTAACTTAGGGTCATAACAGTGTGCTCTTCAGCGTCTTTGATTGTATCATTGTGCTGTCACAGGTTGATGATTAGACATATTTGACAGAATTACCGCTTATTTAATGATAACAGTTGAATGATTAATCCATTCTTGTTAGAATTATTCATTTTTCTAGTTCTTACTAATTTTAATTTTGTCTTTTGCTATTAGGTTCTTCAAAATTACACTGTTCGGAGTACTATTGGTATAAAGATGAGGTACAGACTGCACGTATCTTCTTTTATCTGCGTATCTTACCAACTTGTTTGGAGAGGATTCCTGATGTAGTATTTGGGATGGAAGTAGCTCCATTGATGTTTCTGTATCCTTCTATACTTCATCAGTAATGTTGGTAATTTATCTTAGAGATTTTGTACAAGCTGTTTGATAAGTTTAGACATTGTTGACTGTGCCATATGAGTTTTACATCTGTTTTATCCCTTAATTATATTGTTTTAGATACATGCAACATCCAGATCAAAAGATAGCACGTGGATCACATGCAGTCTTCGTCACATTTATGTCAGTGAACAATTTGAGCATGGATTCATCACATACGAAGAAAGATGATACAATATCATTAAAGGAGCAACTTGTTGTATATTATATACAAAGAGCTTTAGAGGTATGCATTTTGAAAATGTAGATGGTCATTCGACAGTGCTTTTTAAGTTTTTTGTTACAAAATGAGTATCTTGCAAGTTGCAACAGAGCTAGCAATATTATACAATGTCTTGGTCCTTGGAATCCATGTTGTTAATGTAATGCCTTCTAATTTATAGGCATCACAATGACATCTCTCTAATATTCAGGCATATCCACTCTTGACTCCATTTGAAGGCTTAAGTTCAGGAGTGCAGGCCTTGGTACGGTACCTTCCTGCAGGAAGTCCAGCTATTGTTTTTTGCATAAATAGCCTAGTGCAGAAGGCTCACAGTGTATATAATGCCAATTCCACATCTAATATGCACCATGATGCCGAAGTCGAGGGAGAAACAGAGTCTGCCAAAAATTTGCAAGGGCTTCTTCTGCATCTTATTTTTTTGGTTGATATACAGGTGCCTAAGAGTTAACTTGATCCTGTGATTTTATTAGCCAGTTTGCATTTGTTGCATTACTCTTTTTGGACTAAATATACCATGTGAGCATCATTTCCCTCTATGGTCCATGCGATGTTAGGATCCACACACAGGAGTGCATTTTTCATGTTGCTATTATACTTAGATGTGTGTCTATTCAACTCTACTGACTACATAGTCCAAGCAATGCTGCAAGCTTGATTGATGTTTTATTCATGTCTTTTCTGATCATGAGTTTTTTGGCACAGGTACTTCCTCATTTATTGAAACTTCTTGCTCAATTGATTATTGGGTTGCCAGAATATGTTCGCAACACATTACTTGGGGAGGCCTATGATCTTGTTGCAGGTTCTGATGATGCTGTAAGGAAGCCAATTTTGGTTCCATGGTTGCAATCTTTGTCTTTAATATGTTCTCAGCTCAATTCAGGTCCTAGTACGAGTAAAGAAGCTAGAGCTAGAGAAAGGTCAAGTATCATCAAAGATAAAGACGTGCAATTAAAAACTGACAGGGATAAATCAGGTGGTTTGAGCTTGAACCCAACCTGTCAGAAGCGTTTGGTGCAGCTTTCCAGACTATAGTATTCAGACTCACGGATGCCTATATATTTATATTCACACATCATTTTCTTATGAAGACTCTGATCTTGATGGCAAGATCAATATTGTCTTTGGTACCCATTCTCGTGATGCAAAGATGGCTGCAAGTATATTATTTGTTCTTGTGAAGTTGGCCTGGTCACATGGCATTCGATGGTTTAATATTTAGCTTCAACCTTGGTGACAAGAGGAGCAGCTGTACATGTGATTACCAAAAGGTTAATATATGGCAGTTCTGTAGGTTTTCACAGGAAATTCAATAATGAACGAGGCCATCTTGGTGGTTTGTATATTTATTGAAATACTGATAACTACAGAGCAGGAACAACGTCTTTTTTTTTTCCTCGGAAAAAATTCATAATTTTATTTCAAAGTAGAACAAAATTACATCTGTACATGTAATAGGATCACTAAGTATCCTTACATTGTCAAAAATTGTCTGTCACATAATATCAAAACTCAAAATTACATAACTGTTCCAGCCTGTAATCAAACTAGACCAGCTAATATGAATTGCTCATATTAACAGTATTACAGCTCACATATCTGTTAATTTCAAAATACCAGCCTGTAAAGATAACAAGCTTTCCTTCATGAAAAGGCCGATGTACCCAGCCTGTAGTATCAGCTATAAACATATGATGACCGACCACAAAATTCATTTGCAGTCACCCCATCTGAAAAATATATCAATCCCAAAACAGAGTAGAACACAAAAACTAAGCCAATGCTCAATGCTGTTCAATAACTACATCATGAAACATTCGATGACACTGTTCCATCATGAAAAGGCCGATGTAACCAAACTGTATGATCAGCTAGAAACAAACTCAGCAAAATATGACTACTGTCAATATTCCCAGCCTGTCAAAAATCTGGAAATTATCAAATGTATATGCTGTCACAGTTATAATCACCCGACTGAAAAATATATATATATCAGCTCGATACCAAATCTGAGAAGAACACAAAAAAAAAAAAATTGAAACCAAAACTCAAAGCTGTTCCATAACTGCATCAAGAAATGGCTGATGATAATAGCTGTATGAACCCTCGCTAGAGAAAACAGTGATCCTCCAGTTGCCAAAGTCTAATTGCCACTGCGTCGCTTCCTTGGATAACTGATCAGCCACCCCATTCCGTTCCCTATAGACATGAGAAAAAGAAATATGATTAAACTGTTGTTTAATGCGAATCACCTCCTCCAGAATAGGTAAAAGAATCATCACATGGCACTGTACAGTCTCTTTTGCCCATTCAATAACTAGCATAGAGTCACCAAAGACCTGTAAAGATAAACAACCCTGTTCCAAAGCAAATAAAAGCAGAAGCATGAGTGTCATTAATTCAGCATAATTGTTCGTTCCCCTTCCTAATCCAGCTGAGAAATGAAAATAATTTGTCTCAGATTTGTAAAGTACACCACCCCCACCACAAATCATTTGCCGAGCTTGAGAAGCTCCATCAAAGAAGCCCCAAGGGATAGCTTTGTCAATCAATTCCTCTCGCACAGGCCTATGCTTGTGAATCTTCTCAGGTTCCCTGAAATGTTGAATGATTGCAACTATTTGAGCCACAACAGAGTCCATCGGGATTTGACAGTCCTGAAAAATAATCTTGTTGCGAGTTATCCAAATCCCCCAAGCGAAGATACAAGGAACAGCTCGTAGCGAGTTATGACCCGACCACCAGCTTTGAAAAGCTTGAAGAGTAGTATCTCCCTGCCACCCCCCAATAAAACCCATCTGTTTACCCACTTCAGACCATATAGATTGAGAATAACTACACTGAACAAAAAGATGATGAATTGTTTCCTCAGCCTTCCGACACATCGCACAAAAACCTGGTCCTTCGAGAAATCTCTTTTCCAAATGTCCCATGTTGGAGCTTTATTTTCCAGAATAGCCCAAAAGAATAACTTGGCCTTTCCCGGACATTTTAACTTCCGCAGCTGTTTCCACCACCAAGTCAATTTTCGATTATGAACCAAAACATTGAGCTGAATATAACCATGTTTAGGAGTATAACACCCTGAAGGATGATAGTCCCAAACCAATTTATCAGCCCGATTAGTCAATCTAACATTTGATGCCCTTAACTGCCTTAAATATCCCTCCCACACCGCCTGTAGATCATCATGAATATCAAGTCTCTATGCACTGATCCAGCCTTGATGCCATAACGAAGAATTTTCCTGATCCTCAATATCAGCAATAAAAAGACACCCTCTTGCTTCCAAATGTAATCTCAGCGCCTTAGGAAGAAAACTATCCCTCCCACAGCCAACCCAAGGATCAATCCCAATACGAACCATTCTCCCATTACCTATTCTCCACACCAAACCAGAACCGACCAGATCAAAATGCTTAACCACCGCTTTCCATACCACTGAGCAATTTGTCCGAGATTTGCCCGCCAACCGAATCCACTCAATGAGAGTCAAAGGAGCAATATATTTATGATACACCACGCGAGTCCAGAGACTCTGTGTATGTATAAGTCTCCATGAGACTTTGGCTCCTAATGCCTTTGCGAAAAGGAAAATATTTTTTAACCCCCACCCTTCCAAAGCTTTTGGAACAACAATTTTCTCCCACCTCACCCACACCATAGCCCTATGATCATTCTTTCCTCTCCACAGAAAAGAAAAACACAGCCTGCGAATCTGTTCAAGAATCCCCTTAGGCAGCCATGCAAGAGACATCCAGTAGACGGATATCGCTTCCAGAACAGATTTTACCAGAACCAGTCTCCCATCCCGAGAGAGCCATTTGTGACTCCAACAATGAAGTCTTTTTTCCAATTTTGTTAATAACTAGTGCCAATCTGCCTTTAAGTAAGAGTTCGGTTTTAAGAAAAACCCCAAATACTTAATCCCAGCATCCAAATCCAAAATTCTAAAAGGCAAACGAAGAGCAATTCGGTGTGACTCCTGTTCAGATAAATTCGAGCATGATATAGTGGATTTTTCAATATTAACCACCATGCCAGTAGCAACTTGAAACAGAGTTAGTCCTTCAGACACCTTATCAATATCCTGTTTCGACCCATTAGTGAAAATCATAATATCATCCACAAAAAGTAGATGTGTAATATACAATACCTGGGAAATGGCAATGCCACGAAAGGTCCCTTCCGCTTTTGAAGTCAATATAAATCGACTGAGGCCTTCAGCAACAAGAAGAAACAAAAAGGGAGAAAGAGGACACCCTTGACGAAGACCCCTTCCCGCATGGAAAAAAGAGCTAGCAGCTCCATTAATGAGTACTGCAAAACTCACCGTACTGATACAAGCCATAATCCATCTTACAAATTCATAACAGAATCCCAAATGTGTAAGTAGCATCCTAAGGTAAAGCCAATTGACCCGATCGTAAGCCTTTGAGAGATCAATCTTAATCACTGCTTCTTTCTGTTTCTTAACTTTCAATGTATGTAGACCTTCCTGAGCGACTCCAATGGCCTCATGAATTTGACGGCCTTCCAGGAACCCAAATTGCTCACTAGAAATATGTTGGGATAAAACAGATTTGAGTCTCTTTGCAATAACCTTAGAGATGATCTTATATATACAATTGCAAAGTGAGATGGGTCTGTAATCCTCAAAACTTGCAGGTTTATCCACTTTTGGTATAAGAGCAATAAAAGTAGAATTGAGCGGGCCATGAATAAACCCAGCCTTACGAGATTCCTCAACAACTGACAAGAGCTCCTCACCGAAGAAATCAAAGAAACCCAAGAAGAATTCGACCGGCCAACCATCAGGCCCCGGGCTTTTATCTTTTTGAAAAGAATGAAGTACCCGAGACAACTCCTCCATCGAAACTTCCCCCATCAACATCCTGTTTTCCTCCTCATCCACAAAGCGGGGAAAAATCTGAGCCACCCAAATGACCTCAGCAATAGTAGCTCCAGATTGTGCAGAGAATAATTCCCCAAAATATCTCACACCCATATCAGCCAGCCCATCGAAACTGGACACCGGTTCCCCTTCTGCCGAAGACAACTCCCAAATGGAATTGGAGAATTTTCTCCCCTTAGCAAATGATTGAAATTTTTTTGTATTCTCATCTCCACACTGAAGCCAGATTGCTCTGCTTTTCAACCTCCACATGGCTTCTCGCTCACAGAGAATCACATTCCGCTTCTTTTCCAAAGTAAGAAGTTCATCCTTAGTCTGATCATCCAAAAACCCCATCCCCGGACTGTGAAACAACCTGTCAATAGCCAACTCACAATCCCTCAAGTTGATATCATCATTCACCCTCTTTACATGAGCCCAAGAGATAGTAGCCTCCTTTAAACGTTTCAAATTTTGGTAAAAATGTACCCCCGCATGCTCCAGAGAGTTTTGTGGACGAGGATTCCACAGCTTCTTTACCAAAGATTGAAAACCCTCTTCCTTCAACCAACTAGAGTTAAATTTGAAAGGACTTGGGGGCTTCCTCTGACGACCCTGGAATTCCAGAAAAATGGGGCAATGATCAGAAATCCCTCCTGTCCCAACCCATTGCCGAACAAGATCCATCCCAAGAGCCAATGATTCAGCCACCAAGAACCTATCCAATCTCTTGGCAACCCTTTGATCCCCTGCTCTCTTATTTCTCCAAGTAGGGACAATCTTGACCGGGAGAATGTCCAGAAGATCCTTCTTCGCAAAAGCTTGAATGAAAAAGTTTGACAAAACATCCGGAGCTGCTCTAGGCCCCCAGACCTCCGAGGCTCCCAGAGAAAGATTAAAGTCCCCCCCCATGATTAAATCAGTGTCTTCGAAAAGGTCCAAATTGAACAAAGAATCCCAAAAGCTAACTCTGTTCAAATATGGCCCATAGATATTAAGAATCGTAAAATTCTTCCCAAGCTCAGGGTCCCACATATCCAACCCCAAACCAGAATAAATTCCCCAAGAACAGTCACACTTACAGCTTTGAACCTTCCACCCCGAGGCCAAATCTCCAGAGCGGCCCCTTGCATCCACATCCACAAACTTCCAACCAGAAAGCAAAGTTTCTAAAACCCTTACAACCTCCTCACTGCACCCCAAAGTTTCCTGTAGCAGAATAACATCCGGTTGATTTAACTCCACCAGCCTTCGAAGAGACGATTTTTTGTGGGAACTCGCCAACCCCCAACAATTAAAGGACATAACTATCATTTGGGAGACCCCGCCTGGGCTTTCACTGCTCTAAGTGCCCATTCAATTGAAGATTGAGTCCCCATCCCTAAATCCACCTTTGCCCGCTCTTGTGCTTTGGACAAAAGAGATTTTCTGCCACGACCTTTCCCCCCCACACGCAAGGACAACTCAGGAAGACCTTTCCCCCCCGACCCCTCAAAGGATATCTCCCTACTTCTAAGGGCATATCTGATACTTCTTCCCTCAGAGCTGATAGAGGAATTAGTAGAAACAATGGAAGGGGAGAAAACACAATCAGATGACGGCAACGGACAAGAAGCAGCCGTACAATGGAAAACCGAGCTGGCTAAAGGAGAACCAAAAGACAAAAACCCCCCCATATCATCAGAAACAGCAGAAAGTACAGGAGAATGGATAAAAGACATATCCAAGGGATTCGAAGATGAACACCCTCGAATATTGGCCTGTACTGGAGTCTTCCTGGATCCATCCTGTGATGGCGTAACCAAAGCATTACCCCTTGCCCCCAGTCCATCAGCGAATAAGCCCCCAGGTACCATCATGCCATCGTCCACCCCGCGCAAAAATATGTCTGATGTAGAAGGAATTTTTCGGGAAGCATCCTGTACCTCTGGTACTGTATCCACCGCCCTTCCTTCCAAAGGACCAGCTTGCTTAGCCCCCACCTCAGCAGAAACCCCCACCTCCTTAGAAGCATCTATCCCACTTAAATCATCATCAAACAATGGCTTGCTGACCTTAAAAGGAAGCGGACAATAGGCCACCAAATGCCCATATGAATGACAGCGGTGACACCTGAACGACACACCCACATAGTCAAGAATTTGCACGTAATCCCCGTCCTTTGTCTGTACATTTATCTCAGAGGATAGTCCCAGACGCAGATTGATCTTAGCCAATATTTTGGCCACCGAATACTTACCAGTCTCCAGATAGGATAAATCAGCACAAACAAATTCACCCAAGAAATTCCCAATTTCAGTAAAACGAATCTCATTCCATAAGTGCATAGGAAAACCAGGAAGCTTTACCCACAACGGCTCCTTGATTATCTTCTCCTTTTGAGAATCAAAAAAGGGTGTCCATCTTTTCAATACAATAGGAACCCCCTGCATATACCACTGCCGCCCTAGGACAGCATCAACCTCCCTTTTACTGTGCATGATGAAAGAAAACCACCCTTTAGTCAAAACCCGGACTTCTGGATCTGTATCCATCAAAAGAGTCCACTGCTCAGCCGCCCACCTCCGGAGAAAACCACGGCCAAAACGTTGGCCACGGACATGCCCAACCACTGCTGTCATGGACATGTCCTCCGCCTCTTCCATAGAAACATCCACCCCCAGCACCAGCTTGTCCCGTCGCATCCGATTTTTAACAACCTTTGGACCCTTATGTGACCCCCCTTGCTGTGGGCCTAAAAAAGATTCAGCCTCCGGTAACTGTTCATAGTTGCCCAGAGCAACCACCACCGGACTACTGGATGAAATAGCCTTCCGAGGATACTCCCTACCTCCAGTACCCAGAGCTGTATCTAGCCCCCGACCAGCTTTCGACCCAACCAACGCCCCCACCGAGAAAGATCCCAAATCTCCCTCCAAGCCCTGATGATGAAAACCACCACCAATAAAAGGGGCAAAACCCTCAACTGGGAGCTCCGATGAAATTGTTGGGAAATTTGTATAGACCCCAGTCTGATTGGAGAGAGTACATCCAAGAAATCCAGCGAGAACGGGCCGGTCTCCTCCCAAACCCTCAGAGGGCTTGAAAAGATCTAAATCCACTTCCATACCCTCCAAACCTACCGAATTTGGCAATGAAATCCTGGGGATTGAAGGCCTTTCATAATCATTCCCTGTCAGTCCCACTACATCCACGGGCCCAGAGAAAACCCCTGTCCCCCTCCCTGACAACAGTGGTCCAGAAGTCCTCGGCCGATCCAAATCACCAGAAATACCTCCAACAACGAAGATATCTCTTTCATTGACCCCATCTGATGTGTAATCCACCTCCTCCTCCACCATACCTCCCCATCGAGCCACCCCAAAACCTTTCAAACCACAAACCCAAACCCCCAAAAAGACCAAAACCACCACCTAACCACCAGTCGCCACACCTAATCTATTCCTCCACAAACACAATCTCCAAGACGACATCCAAAAATCAGTTGCCCTGCACAGTCCAGAACCTGGAAATACAAGAACTTCAATACACCGTAACCTTCAACAATTCCACCAAACATGACTATTCTTCAGAGATCTCGAAGTGCTATCACGACTCAGATTGCCATTATTTTGAAGGTGCAGGTCCCCTCTGAAAGCTCCCTCCCAGGAACAACGTCTTGTAGGGTAGTTATCTTGTATTTTGTTTGCTGATTTTCCCACAAATTTGACATATATCTAACAAAAGAGGAATCCGAGTTATTAAGGGATTTTAGAAGATATTTCTATACTATGTCAGACTAATTGTAAGAAGTTCTTTGATCATTCTAATAGCTGGTCAAAGGAGGAGAATGCATAAATAAAAAAGATGCAGGCCTATTTTGTTTGGATATTTTGAAAGGGCATTCTATGACTAAGCATGTGAGACTATGCCTTGGATATGTTTGCCTGCTACAAGGTAGCTCTGACCAAACTATCTTCCAATTCCAGGCCCTTTCTGAAATGTAATGGGTGTGGAATGGCGGGTTTCAGGAGGCAATTTGCCAATTACTTAACAAGGTTGCATCTTCTGCCCATGCAAAGAAGATGGTATGCTTTAACAAACTGAAAAGGTCTTCCTGGAATAGAATGAGAAAATGAAATGAAGCTTATAGGCCACTCTTGTATATTCTTTGCTGTTGGTATCATGGCAAGTGAAATTAATTCTGTGATTGATTGTAGGCTTGGAAGAGGAGCTATGTTTGACTTTAGATAACAAGGCTGTACAAGAATATGTACAGGTGGAGGGAAATTCATTGTAGTTTTGGGCTGTGACTGGGTACAAGTGTTTTGAGATGCACATCTTGAATACCAGGCAGAGTAGATAATTCTTCGGAAGGTCTTTTTAATATTTTGTCTTGGGTTTTATTACTTTAATGCCACAAGAGTCCATCTAAATGTCTTTCATTGTATATATTACAGCTTCCAATTTCAGATCAATTGTTTTTGAATACTTCATTTATTTTTCCTGCTTGCAGCAGCACTCTTCAACTTGCTATGATGACTCCACTATCCAGGTACTACTCTTGGATCACGTTTTACCGTGATCCCAATTTTTTAACAGACAACTGGATGGATTCTGGGGTTCTCATATATATGATCAAGAACAATCTTTATATGATAAGAAACATGAAGAATCAGCTTATCAAATCTCTAGATCTTCCATTTTAATGGAGGATATCTCCTATGTTTTTCATCAGTTAAACATGGTGCATCCCTAATGTTTTTAATTGTTTAATGGATATGCCCATTCTGGTCTAATGATTTGTCTTGTATTTTAGATGTTTTAGCAAAATGATTATGAAACTTTCTGATATCACATTGTTTCTTCGTTAAGTACAAGAACAAATCATTTCCTATTGCGACAGGGGTCATGTAAGCATCTCGCCCACCTCTTTCTTTGTGCTACAGCCTACAAGTACATATATACAAAACACCAGGTTTGTTCATGTACTGAATTACCCTCGAGGACTATTTGGATCTCGTCTACTATTGCTGCTTAATTTTGGATCCTTTGAGCAATTGTTCATTTTTTCACCACAAAGTCTCATCAGCGGATTACTGATTCCTCCGCGATTCTTCATAGAAACTTGTTGATTTGTCTTTGTTAACAGAGAACCTATGACTACCTTGCCAAAAGACTAAAAAAAACCATCTAAGAGATTCTGACAGTGATGCATACAGGTTTGGAGATGGAAAAGATGGTTTGATTGCAGCATTGACTCTGACACATGCCACTCAGAATAATGCAGATCCTTTGCTTCAAGGAGCTTATGTAATTGCGATTCAGGTAATCTTTTTAGAAGGGTTCTTAGAGAAAAACATCTCTGGTTTTTGCAGTTTATTCAAAGTCTATTGAAACTGCTTGGCTTTTAGCATTACATCTAACCATTTTAATCATAAACCTTTTGTCAGACATATTATTTGTTCAATGCTTGAGCATGGATAGGGGGGTTCTAGTTGGTGTTCCATGCCTATGGGAATGACTATTATCTTTATTTAAGGTACAAAATACACTTGCCATTGATTTTATTGTTAATTAACAATCCTCTAGTACACTCCACTGCTAAAGAAGGATATTTTGTAATCACAGGCCTAGTGGCATAACTAGAGACAAATGCCAACTTGATGAAACCTAGGAAAGGCTAGTTGGTGGGAGCTATCTTCAATCAAGATTAGTCAAGTTATTCTAGTTTTTGCTACAAGAATGGGGAAAGCTTTAGAGAGGCTGAAGTTTATGCCCTCATAATTGGATAAAACTATTCATAGATGATAGAATTTAGAACTTGTGAGTCCAAAGTGATTGGATGCTGGTTGTAAGGCTAGCAGAGGGCAAATGGAGAAATTGCAAGAGAAGTAAATGACCTCTTAACCGAGGCAAAATAAATCGCTAAGTTGTTTGAAGAATAATGTAGGAGCATGCCCCTTAAAACCATATTTACTAAGTTCGAATTTGAATTTAAATATGGATAGGTATGATATGGAAAAAATGTGTAAAAAATCTAGCATGGAATTTTTTTGAGTATTCATCTAAATAATACAAATACATTTTTGGTGAATTTCAGCCATAAAATTCAAAGTCAGTCTGGTTCAATTTGGTCAAAAACTCATTGACTTCACTGAATTGTAACTGAGGTGAATAATTCTGCTGATCTGAATTGACCTGAACCTCCAGTTTGGATGAATTTGGTAACTGTGCTTAAAACCATGCCAAGTTGGTCGATATGTTGACATTAATGTTTAGTTGTAGACAACTTAAGAGTGTGAGTCATATTAGAATGTTGTAAAAACTAGTAAACCCTATGACATGGGAGAATAACAAAGCCATGGATCTAAGACCATGCAAAATAGAATACGAATGAATGAAGAGAATCGAGTACTACATATTGATAGGAGATCATTAGAGTATATTGTAAGGGAAGGTGTTGTATGGAAGAGATTTAAGGAATGTCTCAAGGTATATGCCATGGCACTTGGTGTAGAGGAATCTAACTAAATATGGAAAACTGGTGGAAAAGCCAAAGACAAGTGAATTTTATAAACACATGTACTCTATGTAATTAATTCATGGCCCTTTTATGAATTAGAGTGCTAGTTACTTGAATATCTTTTATGCTTTGTTGATATTGTGTGACATGGTTATGCATAAGTTATATTAGAGCCATGGAGATGTGTGAGTGAGCAAGTTTGACATGCTCCTATTTGTTTATGTTGTTTTTTACAGCTGTTGTGTAAAGCTAAGTGAAGGGCTTCTTGAGGCTATGGGAAGCCATGTGAACTGAACCATGAGAACATGTCAGCATATGAATTAGTGAGCACGAGAATAGAGCCTTGTTGAAAATGAGTGAGGTGAGATTTGTATATGAAGTCTGCTTGAGTGAGTGAGCAAGTTTGACATGCTCCTATTTGTGTATGTTGTTTTAGCAACTGTTGTGAGAAGCTGAGTGAAGGGTTCTTCAGGCTATGTGAAGCCATGGGAGCTGAACCATGAAAGTATGAGAGTCACGAGAACATATAAATTAGTGAACATGAGAATGGAACTTTGTTGAAAATGAGTGAGGTGAGATCTGTATATGGAGTCTGCTTGAATGATGTTCTGTTTGCATAAGAACTAAGTTTTGAAGAACGATTATGTAGGATTGAGATGCTTGTTAGGTTGTGAGGATTGTTGGCCTTTGTGAGAGAGAACTTGAATGCACGCATTGAAGTTTTTACGAGGGTAGAGCTGTGGTAGTTTTGAGAGCATTTTGAATGAAGCTTTTTGGGTGTGTTATTCTTTCCTAAAAAATTGCAGTGAGCCCTTGGAATATTGAAAGTTGTCTTAAAATTACTTGCAAAGTGAGGAAGCTTTGGTTCAACTGTGAAAGAAGTGGAGCTAGGCTCTCCACTTAAGATTGTCTCTCTATGTAATATAAATGTTCAACTAATGCTAGTCAAAGTACTAAGAAATCTATGAGAGTATTATGTATACAAACTAGATTTTTAAAGCTATTTTGAGAAAAGTTGTTGAAGCTCTGAAACAAAGGAGCACTAAAATATTCGTGATTGTCGATGAAAGCATTTAAAAGTCTACTACAACTGAAAAGGCCTCTGGAGTTGGATATATATCTAGTGTCCACATCTTGAAGCAGTTACTGAAGCCATATTGAAACTGCGTAAAACCCTTGAACACATTGCTATTCGAAATCAATGGACTTTCCTGAAAAACCTTTTAACTCCCTCTATATATGGCTATGACGAAAGATCTGCTAGCATGCTTTTTATAAGATTGCCGTGTGTTGATTTGTATGATGTATCTTGATTCTTATTTGCTATTGCATAATAACCATGACTGCATATTGTTAAAAGTTTTGAATGCACTATTGGTAAAAACTTGGGCGCTTGATCAGAATTCTTATAGTTTGTGCTGGCAGCTTCTATAAGGAGGCAACACTCTCAAGAGGTATCTATTTTGAAGTAGATCGTCAAGATGATAGCATAGAGCCCCAAGTGACATTAAAAAGTGAGTGAAAGTTTGTGTTGGTAGCCTCTATAAGAAGGCAAAAGTCCCAAGAGGTATCTATTTTGAAGTAGAACACTAAGATGATAGTATAGAGCCTCGAGTGACATTGAAGAGTGAGTGAGAGGTATTTAGAAGAAGCTCTGGTGCAGGAGTATCTCTGGCCAGGAAGTTATACTGCATGCATTTTATTTCATAGATAGGTGTGGGAGTCTTGGAAGGACTTCTGGTTCAAATTTCATGATATGAGCATGTTTACTTTGCCAAGGCATGCGTTTTAAAGCTCTTGTACATTTTCCTGAATTGTGGGAATAGGGGCAACATTATTGTAAGCAATTAGATATGGAGTCATGGCATCATACAAAAGGGGCTTGTAGAGAATTAAATATAGAACTTTTACAGAAACTAATTTGGATTCTTAACTTGTTTTTGGTGTGCAATTAAGCGACGATGGCATGCATTCCCTGGAAATGCCAAAAACAAAGTAAGAGGATAGGATTTGAGGGTAGCAACAACTTTTAAGGTTTAAATTAAAAAGTTGGAAACATAAAAAGATGAAGAATGATACATATTTTCCAATTGGAATCATTCAATTTGGCCAAGAAATGAAACCTGAGCGTGCATTTTAGTAAAACAAGACAATTTTGGTCAATTTTAGTGAAATTACTGACTTGGATGAGTTGATATGAGCCAATGGAGGTGAAGTCTAAAATTTTGAGATATGGATTTTGTCAGCAATAGGGAAATCTAGATTTCAAGTCTCACCTTTTCAAAGGGTCAACTGTACGAGTTTTGGTGTGCTGCCTTTTCACACAGAATTTTACTGTATTTAACAACAAACTTCAAAATTTTGAGAAATTGATGTAAATTCAACATTTTTAGTGAATTTTTATAAATCTTGGGAATATGAAGGGTCGTATTTTGAATTTGAATTCTAATAACTAGGATAGGTGAAAGGCCAAAAGCCAATGAGCACAAGTATAGATATAAAATTTGTGAATAAAAAAAATGTCTTTGGCTTTCCTTTGATTTGGGTTTTTAAGTGTTGGTTGTTGTGGGTTGTAGAGGCATGTGAATTGTCTTTATGAATGTAATGAGGCTTGAGAGTATTGGGCATTGACTAAATAAAACTACAAAGATTGCAATGAATGCATTTGCTAAAACTGCAAAGATGGTAATGAATGCATTTGATATAATTTTTCATGTGTTTATGGAATGTATGTTTTTTTTAATTTTTTTATACAGAAACTAGTAGAATTTTATATTATCAATATCCCAAATGCAGAAGCATTGGGAAGAGTACATCCAAGCCTTCAAGTCAGATAAAACTTTACTTCAAACATTACTACAGAGCTTGTCTGTGCCATATTGTCCGTAAGCTTCCCGTGGGGTGGGGGGGGTTGAGCAAGTGGTAAAGTTGAAATGTTGTAAATGGTTGTAAATGGAAGGTCTTGTGTTCAAATCCCCCCCAAGTTAACTCGTGCGCCATGGTTCAGGATCTGTGGATGCACCTAGGGGTATAGTGGTAGCGGGATTGGATCCCTGGACTCTGTGTCACATGAGTACTGGCCCTGTCCCCAGTTGTCGATTCCCTTAGTCTAAAAAAAATTATTGTCCATAAGCTGGAAAACAAGAAATAAATCTATGGCCCTAATAGCTATACGTTGGAACATACAGACAAACTGTCCTAAAAGCAGACAAAAAAACATCTCCTAGAACTTGATTATTTTCCTAAGGAGGTCCTTGGGCTTGAGCTATCAACAATTTTTTGGTTGGCTTCCACCTCTTTTCGAACGTGGGATTCAAAGACCATCATTCCAAGCTGAATTTCCACTTGAATCAGTCTATCTGAGAGCTACTCCTGGATGGCTTGAGTGTGCTCTCGTCGGTGGCTATCCGCAACTGCTGCCTGTTCCATTTGACCCACTCTGGTTTCGTGGATGTGCTCCTCCACTTGCTCCAGACGCTCTTCCATCTCACCTCTAAACCGACGCAGTTGACGCTTCTGAGTTTTCACACCTTCCTTTACCCTGCGCAGACGACAACCCATGGCTGCCATTTCATGTTGGGGGCAACAAGCACAAGCACGACTGTCATCGTTGGAGTCGATACCCTTTAACCCACCGACTGAGTGCATAACCTCTTTGAAGCCACATATTTGATGCATAGCGTGATGCTGCAGTAGAATTAACATAGCATGACACAAGGTGGTAGAAACAATGAGCCTATTCTTGCCTCCATTCAATATAATCAGAAGGACACATGCACTGGAATGATTACCGGTCCCCCAAATCCATTCACACGCTTCCATGACGAGTTTTGTAATCACTATAGTGTGATTTAGATTTTCCAGATCCTTGCTTACCTCATCCAGGGCTTCCATGGCGTCATCAAATATGCAAAACAAAGGGAGTGAGCTACCGACGCGACGATTTTGCCCGGCGGCAATCGTCGCGCCGGCACTCCGACCACCGGTTCCCCTTTCCTCCCCGTTGCCGGCTAGCCGTTTTCCCACAGTCGCCGTCACCCAATTCTCCATCTCTCCAGTCGCCGTTAGCCCTTTCACCGTCTCTCTCCGTCCATCCGTCCATCGCTGTCACCGTCCCTGCCCATGCAATTAATTTGCTACCCACCCCATCCCCCTTCTCCTTAGACGATTCAAACAACCATCCCGCCTATTCTGGACGCCTTGCTCTGCCTCTTCCAGACGCCCCCTCTTTGCGCTTGCCATGGAATGGAATGAGTTTTAGCTTCAAACAGTGTTTACTCTACAGCTGAGCATTAAATTGCCAAACAAAACCCCACAAAGCATTTATCCTTCCTTGATAACTGATATTCGATTCTCTTGGGCATAGGGCATCCATCGTTTAGATTGTAATAGACGTGAAGCAACTTGTCAGAGCGATGGGGTTAGAAGAGGTAGCAAGAGCTGTGAGAAATAAGAGTCGATTGTGGAATGTGTTGAGGATCGCCATTTTCATGATGAGAAGAGGACTGTTCAAGAGCACCGCATTATTGCAGGAATATTTTCAGGTTTTGAGGAAGAGAGGAGTTAAGGTGTTTGGAAAGAATTTGCAGCTGTTTCATCGACACCACATGTCCACATCTCCTCGTGGCTTTGGGCTTCTTGACCACGAATTCTCCTGCTCCAACAGCCCTGGAAATCCACCTTTTAATTTCACAAAGAAGAAGCTTAGCACTTCCCAGCACTATTTTTCATGCATCCGGCCTCAAACAGTTGAATCCCCTACTTCTGCTGCAGCTTCTTGGTTGCAACAGATGAATACCATCCAGTCTTCTGAGGGGGTGAGCAACATAGAAACCTACCAGCTGGCTCAAGGAGAGGACTTGAGTTCATCGACTACTGCAGAAGGAGCAGGGCAAGTAGATATAGAAGCTGAGGAATTCATTCATAGGTTTTATAGACAGATCAAATTCCAGCGCCAAATTTCTCTGTTGCAGTACCAGGAGATGCTCGCCAGAGGTGCTACTTGAGTTGAGGAGTTATATTTACTTGTGTTCATAATGCTGAAGTGCCATCTGTTAAAAAAATTAGTATACCGTTCGGCTGTAGAGGCATCCCATTTCAATGAGGATAATTAGGATTCTTAGAATTTCTCTTTACTCATTAGATCCCATTTTTAAATTGTTGAGGACAATTTGCATTGGCTATCCTTCCAAATTTTTACGTCATTGCTTCATTGTATAGATCACATGCATTTTGAAATGCCAAACACCTTGCAATGACTGTTGCATCTATTCTCTTTGTTCCGAGACGCTAGAAATCTGTGGTAACAAGACAATTTTTTTTTTATTGAACCCTAACATCATGTGCACAATTATGAGATGACATTGAACTTGTAACACCTATTATGTAATGTTATAAAGGGACTATCTTATCTTGGAATTGGAATTGATAGGTTCATAGATTGCTGTTATTTGTTGGTCAGCTTTGTTGAATTAAATTAGGAAAATGAAAATATTTTTGAATATTGGTTTCATCATACCTCGCTCGTGTTTCCAACGTAAGCATATCATGCTTACAATCTACAATACCTTTGTTTTTCTGTTATGCATTACAATAATGAATTCATTCTTCAAAGCAACTTGGAAATCATACTCTCCAAGTTTTACTTTAGCCCAGAAGGTGCCAACTACCTTCTATACACTTCCATCTTTATAACAATGGGAAGAAATTCATTCCTCAACATCTTATCTTGCTTTTCAAACGACCTCATCTCTACTCTTACAATAATTGTACACGGTTTCTCTTCTAACTTGTTGCTTTGCTTATCACCTTTGTTTGCAATGTAGAAACAGATTTAATCCTAGAAAAATCTTCTTATTTTCTTCCAATCAACTTATCATCCTCATCTTTTAGAAAACTTCTGAGGCACATACACACTTCATACACTTAAGTTGATTATGAACAATCTCGAACAGTCAAAATCTCCTAAGTATTCTCTTCAATATCTTTTACATAAACAATTCTTATGACACACATTTTCCTCAATATGCTCAACTAAAGGTGGTGCAACATGGTTCTTCTTTAGCATAAATCCTACAACTAACTTCATATTGCAACCAAGGGTATTCATACCTTCAATTGCCATGTTACTCACTTTGTTTTTATGGAAAATAATATACCTTTAAAGATGCTGGACAACTCACCTTCACTTCTTGAACTCTTCATCTTTTTAACTATCTTAATCACCTTTTTGTATGTCCTCCGCAAACAACTTCCTCATTTTATCTAGTCTTGAGTAAAATAAGTCCTTCAAAGATTCCATGCTCTTTTCATTATCTAATTGTGGAACAAAAATGCTGTCAGCATCTCTTATTCCATGGATTTCATGGGACTCTTTTCCTTGCATTTTCCTTGCATGTGCATCGTTAGACACTTCTTCTGTACCTACAAGCATAGCCCAAAACTGGTTTAGTGAAAACAACAGTCTCCGTTACTTATTTCTTCAATGTCATCCACAATATTCTGTTACTTATTTCTTCAATGTCATTCCCAATATTCTGTCCTTTCTTCTGATTTCTCTTCAACCATCCCCTCTTCACATAAGGAATGAGTTTTTGTGTTCCATCCTCTTCATAGCTATCATTACTTCTATAGTTACGTAATCTTTGCATATGACCTGTTATTATTGCTACATATTCATAGACTTCATGTCCCCTAGCCACCCCATTTATGATTCAAAATGGATCTAAAGTAAAGCCACATCAAAATGTTGTATAATTTAATTTTGGAAAAGTTTGTAATCAACTATCAACTTGAAGACAAAAGGATAAAAGGCTTCAAGAAGATGAAACATATTACCTTGATGGTTAGCATTCCGTGGAAGCACTATTAAAGGAAATTTTTGCTTGATTAAAAAGAAAATTAACAAAGAAGGGAGAATTGAAGCTTGGTAAGAAAAAGGGAAGCAGCAGAAAAAGAGTGCACTTGCAGGGAAAGGCAGGAGAAGTGCTATAAATCCACTTGCAGGGAAAGGCAGGAGAAGCGCTATAAATCCATACTTCTGTTGGAAGCTGCTTCTCCTTCGTTGCTCAACATAATACACTGCTTTTAGTTGAAGAAGGGATACAGAACCTTGCATGTGAAGGCCTCCAAGGCAGTGATCAATCACTACAAGTACCAGGCGTGGAGTGAGTTCAAGGCCATGTTTTGGAGGAGGGTGTTTGCCTACGTTGTTGATTGGAGGGAGTCTAGGAATCGTGAGTCCCAAGATCGAACTCCGGGACTTGGTAACAGGGCCATCAAACCCCATGGATCGGAAAATATGTTTTGCGAGGTGAATGACACTGCATTGAAGGAATATGCAGGTACAGTATTTTCTCTGAGTGATGAAGAAGAAGCAGGTCCCAACCTAGAATGACAATGAACGGTAAATTTTTATCTAGTTGTGTGTTTTGTATGTAAGGATATCTTGCAACAAAGTCTCCTTCTTCGCCGATCAAGCTTGCTGACTTTGGATTGGCCACCTACTTCACACCAGGTATGCATTGAGCCATTCGATCTCATATTTGAAATCAGGCTTATGGTAGCAGAATTCTTGTTGTAACATTTGGTTCAATTATTTTAGATTTAGGTAGGTTTGTATGTATTTTATTTTCTAATGGAGTCATGTTCTATGCCAAGTGTGCCGTATGAATATAGTCTTCTTGTTCTGCAGCATTTCATTTGTTTGAGTTTGAATTATTAATATTTTTTAGGTTCATCCCTAAATCTTCTCCGTTTGGAACAGGGCAGAAACTCAACGGAACTGTAGGCATCCCCTTCTATATAGCTCCAGAGGTTTTGTCTGGAGGATACAATCAAGCAGCAGATGTCGAAGTGCTGGTGTAATTCTTTATATTCTTCTCGATGGGATTCCACCCTTTTGGGGTCAGACAAAATCGAAGATTTTTTATGCGGTCAAAGAATCCAAGCTGCAATTTCCAAAGGATTCTTGGAGTGGTATATCTTCTTCTGCCAAGGATTTGATCTCCAGAATGCTATGCGCGGATCCAAGGAAGAGGCTTACCTCTGTGGAAGTGTTAGGTAAATTGGATATTACATGAAATCCTTGGGTATTTGTTAAAATTTGTCTAGCCCCATCTAGTTGAATGAGATGTCAGATTCCAGAGATTCCTTTTAAATTGGACTTATTATTAGTTTGATATTGCAGAGCATCCTTGGATCACTGGTCAAGTAGAGTGATCGGTGCATAACACAAATGGGATTAAACTTTAAAGGTAAACAGGGCATCCTCTGTAAATCTTTGAGGTCAGGGGAACCAAAGACAATGGCTTCATTCAGCTCAACATGCAACACCAAAACATATATTCTGTCATCTTTCTCAGGCAAACCATCTTTATCTGGATTCTTGATGGGTGACAAGGGATGTCAAGTGTTGGGAAGTTTTGCTTTTCATAGTTATCCCAAAGCAAATGGGTCAGAATATTCATTAGCAATCCAAAACACTCTGAGCTTTGCCTTTGCAAATGCTGATGGTGCATTTAACTCGGAACACTCTGTATCTTTCTCCGACAATAAAATGCAGCATCAGCTTTCTCAAAGAGGTAACATTGTTTTTTGTGATGCATATCGATTCCTTCATATTATTTCTGGTTTTTATTTTAATTTTAGGTTCGTGATCTAATGGAGTAGTTTTTATCTTTACCTGCAGGGTCCAGTTTTGGACATCTCTTTGCAGCGGCAGTCTCTAACAGTATACAGACTGTATCTTAGTATGTGATGTCAGTTGAAGAGGGTGGAGGCCAAACACAAAAGGAAGAAACTTCTAGTCCAAGGTACCTAATTGCACACAAAGAGAATCATACAATAGGCTTGGGGGAGCTTGAACAACTGGATCTAAAGGTTTCAGAATCTATAATACGATGGGCTTCATGTACTCGCTTGTCTGGTGCCACCTCATTTCAATCTCCATTAGTGTGTTGAAAGCTTCTGCAAACATCATCACTGTACCATTGGAAATCAAAAGCATAGCTTTGAAAACCTAATGATTATTTTACCTTTTGAAGGGCTGTTTGATGGAGTTTTTAACCAAACCTTTGGCAGTCTGTTACTCCCAAGATTTAATTCACGAGATATATTGATAAACTGATTTGTATCTTTATGGGTTTTATACTACACAGTGTTATGGTAAAGTTCAATGGGTGTCTCGTGGAGATCTATTCATTTTACAGAGTAAAAATGCTTATTCTTATGAGTGGATAATATAATAAAATATCGAGCATACCTATATTTTTATGTATTATAATTCGAGAATGAGATGTGAGATCTTGATTGTCTGCATTCAGGTTGTATAGATTGAGGAAGGTATATATATATTTTCCAAAATACATGTACAAAACAGAATCGAAATGGCTACACTTTTGTTTGAAATAATTACTCTCTTTCAAAGGTTTCATGTTGTTTATTATTTGCATGAACAACTCTTAATTCAGGGCTGGTTGAACCGCTTGTGGGATAGCTAATTTTAGATTTTTAAGCTGGTGAAGATCAATGTTCAAACATAACTTAGGCACCTATTTTGTTACACCATGGTTTAAAAATCGTACTGTCAATGAATGGGAGTTTCTTTTGTAATTAGACGTATCGTTTTAATATATATAGAGAGAGAGATAGTAAGTAAATACCCATCGGGATTTGAACTTGTGACTTTCTTTTTGCAACTTTTCATACCAATTATCTAACCCATGAGCATTTTACTTGAGATATATCTTTCGCATGAACAAATCTTAATTCAACACTGGTTGCTCTGCATGTGGGGTTGCTAATTTCAGAATTTTAAGCTGGTGAAGCTCAATGTTCAAACATAACTTAATGCTTGTTAGACACACATGTTCTCATCATGGCTTAATGCTTATTAGACACCTAGGTTCTCATCAAGTCTTAATGCTTGTTAGGCACCTATATGCTCTCATCATCTTAAAGTGACGAACTGTTAATAAATGGGGTTTTAAACTTTTATTGTGATTTAGATGTATCCTTTTATTTTAGATATATTATAAGTGCTCCTTCAATGTATAGAATTGCAAGAATGATTGACTGTCAAACTTAGCACTAGAATATCAAGGCATGCCAAACTGAAATAATTCGATCATGTCAATTTGAACCATCCTTGTAAGTTTGCATGGGATGTCCTGCATTTCATGCAGAAGATCTATTTGGGTAAAATGTGTTGTTTCAGGACAATATTATAGTTTCATTTTCCATTTTTTCTTTTAAGCTATGGAACATTTTTTGCCAGACCAATGATTTCATTTTCCATTACTTGATTTGTTATCATTTTCTATGTAATATTGACTCTTTTTTTTTGCCAAATAACTGGAGGGCAATGACCAGCCAACATTCACCTTATTAGTGGTTATTCCAATTCGAAACTATCAATAAACACCTAGTGTTTACAAATCTTCCCTTGACTTTATCAGGAAGAAAAATAACAAACTGCACATATTATGGTGACTTTGACTTGGCAAAACATCCTCCTATGAGTATGGCCACAATGTAACGACAATTTAGATGCCTTCTCCAAGTTGTGATTTCACATTGGTGTCCTTTTCTTTTTCTTTCCCTGTCATGATCTTGCTTTAGAGATTCTCCTACCTTCAGTCATACGTCACCCCGTTTTTATAATTGAAATATGTTAAAGATAAAATCCCTTAAAAGTTGGTAACGTTATTTTGCTAATTAAAAAAGTTGGAAATGTTAAACATGTGCGATAAATGAAAACATGTGCGACATGTTATGCAATGTTGTAATTGAAAAGAAATATAATATAATTTTCAACAATTTAGGTCTACAACGATTATTAGGTGGGAATAGCTCCAACACCTATTTTATTGGTCACTTTACTGGTCATGATTCTGAAATTATTTTGTAGAAGCAAAGTATGGATATCAAATGTCCTTACCCAATGACACATTAAGGATATCAATTATTCACTCTTTGTGGGACAAAAGCATAGTTCGTTCTCATAGTTCCTTGCTCTATGCCCTATAACATAGTGGCAGTGTACATCAATGTCTGTTTGGCCAGTGGATGGAACTATGGATTATACAAAACCTTCAGTATACTCTGATTATTAAGATGTAGTATGATGAGCTGATTCTACCTGTAATTGAAACTCTTAGTATTATGGCAGTGTTATGAACCTTGCAATTTTATTTGAAAAGAAAAAACAGAAAGAGAGTAATTGCAGAACAAATGGAACTTGATAACTTACATATAAAAGTTGACCCTAATAGAGATGCTAACAGCAGTAAACTCAACATTAGCAGAAAAATTTCAGTAATAACAGTAAAAATTCCAGCAATATTTAACAGTTTATTTATTGCAGAATTTAGAACACCTACAACAAAATAAAGTCCAGCAGCAGTGTGCCTGAATAGAGAAGGGGACATATTTATCTCTACAGCCCACCCTTTTAGCGGAGTATTTGGATAAAAAATTAGGCCATTTTTCAAGGTTGCTATACTGAGCAAAAATTCTCAATAGCTCACTTTTTTAGCAGAGTATTTGAACAAAAAATCAGGCCATGTTTTAGGGCTGCTCCATTGGGATAAAATTTATTCATTTATTGATGTCAGTTTCTTTTTTAAATTGGGCCATTTGCATTTTATTAATTGAACAGGACTAGAAAATATGGATTTTTACTCTTACTTAGGTGTTCAAGATATTGAATAGAAGAGCAATACTGTCAATGAAATCCAAGAACTGCAAAACATAGCAGTTTGGATTCAATATTAATTAAATGCAAGAATCTTCGGTGTTCAATATATTGAATAAAAGAGCAATACTATTAATGCAATCCATGAACTGCAAAACACTAATATCATATTGGTTTCAATTTGATATAAATGTTTGGATTCAGCATCCTGTGAATGGAATGTGAGAATTGCAAACTACAATCAAGCACTAATTAAAAATACAATGAAACCTAAGTCAGGTTCATTTACTTCAAAGGGAAGGGCTGTATAAATTTGTAAAAATGTAGGTCTTCTCAACAGTAAAGATGTAGGTCTTCTCAAGAGTCAGTTGAAACAACAACATTTCCCTGCCAACAACAACATATGAGAACCAACAACATTTCCACCTATTCTGATCCCCTTAAGAGTCCCATTTCATCTAGCATGGTGAATTGCTCTACTTAGTCCTTCCATTATCAAGAAAAAGAGAAGTGGATCTAGGGGACACCCTTGCCTCAAGCCTCTCCCATACCTAAAAAAAATTGAAGTTGCACCATTAAGAAAGACTGCAAAAGACATTGACTGAACGCAAGAGATGATCCAATCTACAATATATAGATCAAAACCAACTTGTAGCATCTTCAAATTCCACCCAGGCACAATCTAGAAAAATAAGGGACAACATTCAGGTTCCAATTCCACAGAGGGACCTCTTGCAGGATCATTATGATATGTCTTACAAAAGCACCCTTCCCCTCCATTCTTCATAGGAAGTACCCTAAATTCATTGCATTCCTTCACAAATTGATAAAGTCTTCCAAGTTTTTCCATCGTCTAATGCATCATGATAAAACTACCATGACCTTCCCAAGAAGAAATGATAGGGATCCATATGAATTGCATCACATAAAACCCCTGAGTGTAACCAACCATATGTCCCTTCCATAACCAAGAAACATTGTAGGATACAGTATCTCAATCCTTTCTCGAGTCCCAAATACAACAAAGTTGGGCATTCAAGCATTGTTTGCTCTATATCATCACCATAGCATAGCAACAAAGCTCTGAACCAATACTCTTTTGACTTGCAGCAAAAAAAAATTATTATGGAAAAATCACAAGCAATCCTCCATGTCTACAATGCAGATCAGGTTATAATTCTTGATTGTATGTATACTTATAGCATGCTTCACAATGCAGATCAGGTTATGGAATGCTTAAAGCTTAGCTCAATATCATCTTTATGTGACCACCAGTAGTTCTCAAATGAGGCTTTCCCCTGCTACCAAAATAAACCTCCAAAGCATGTCACTCATATAGGTAATCTGGTGTGTCCGGAACAAATAGTGGATTTGATGTAGAAGCAACAAGCGGACAATTATAGATATGTATACAGATAGAAAAGGCAAGACAGAAAGCAAAGCGGGCTCAATGACAAAAGATGTTGGGTCTTCAAATCTAAGGAAAGACTTACACATACTTGGAATTTTGCCATGCTGGAACTCAGCCTCAACCGGAACCTTGCCCCTGGCAATGTTCCAACCGGGGCAGAGTTCCAGCCAGGGCAGAGTTCCAACCGAGATAGAGTTCCAAAATATCAATACTGCAATATCATTAGGGCACGAAGGAATCGAACCTTCAACCTCCTGCTTGTTAAGCAGACGCTCTTCCATTGAGCTAGAACCCTTTAAGAATTGGGGAAATGAACAATATTAACACCAAGACGCTCTTCCAGCCATAATCTTTGCAACCCTCCACAAAAATGTAAGTAATAAATTATCAAAATTCTACCAAATATTCCTTAAATCGGCAATCTCTACATGATGGCTGTCATTCTATCAAACAGCATGACCTAATCAATCCCTTGAGAGACATCCACCCCTTATTCTTGTGCCATTAACTACTTCAATTATTTTGAATGCTCTTGAAATAGTTTGCTCCGTTGTCAATAAGAGCCTTTACAGTCTCTAAACCCATTTGATGGTAGTTTATACTTGCTTCTAGATGGCTATGCTTATAGTCTTCCTTTTTTCTAAGCCTAATATCGCTCTAGAATTTAGGTTTATTGAATTCAAATTATATTCATGTTGAATTCATACATAGTTAAGGAGTTGAAATCACTGGAAAGAGCATGGATTCAGCTAGCAAACCCATTCTAGCTAATACATCAGCTCTACATGCCAATATCATGAAGGACAAGATTGATGTTGATATTGTTTCCAGTACTACTGAGTTAGATCAATTTAACTGAAAATCAAAGAAAGTCAAACAAGAATAAGGACAACACTTGACAATTAACAATAAATTTGCTAAACATGCATGACATATAAGGATTATTTGTCACTCAATGTGTTCATATGGTACTCTTCTAATCTTCAAGCTTCCCCATTGTGCTTTCGAGAAGGTGTAAAATCTAGCTAATTACCTACCAAAAGTGAGGCTCATCACATACTACATATGCGCTCTGCTCTACACCTAATGTGATTTTAGCAAATCAAAAGTAGATATGGGCAGTTATTAGTATAATATCTATATTGTTTTTAGTGGTGTTCATTGATATGTAAGCATATTAATGTAGAAAATGCTTCAAAGAGAAAGGGAAAGAGAATAAAAGCAGTAGCAAAAACAACTGGCAAGGCATGAAAAAAGAATAATAAGATGAGATAAGACAAGATAATTTTATTAATGTCCAAGTAATGACCACTAAAAGATCAATGGGACTACCAAGTAAATCAATGAGCTTATAAAGCAGATCCGAATGCTAAATCCATTCCTATAAAACAACGATGGAAGAAAAATGTGTTAGTATTATTATTGGTATCAATCAGTGAAGCACCACTCGGCTAGTACTCGCGAGTGGAGCCGAGTCGGTTGTTGGAACGAGTAATCGGAGCTGACTCATCCCCTAAACTCGCCACGCAGTAAAAACTCAACATAACCGTTTCTCACTGGTGTAGTCTCATTCGTGGGAGGGCGAATTGCTGGTGGGAGGGCGGAATCACTGGTGGAGTCTCATTCGGTGCAGTCTCATTCGTTGTTGGCATTTGCTAAGTCTTCGTTTTTGCTGAGTCTGAACTTTGAAGGATGGAGGCATCGCTTGAGGTTCCACGAGACTACTGATTGCCCCCATTAAGAAGTCAGTCATTGATCGATCCTATAGACCCCATGTTCTGGAGGATAGACAGGTTCAAATACATCCGCAATCCAGACAGGTTCAGAGTTCCAGCCAGGGAAAAAATCCATGCAGGGTAGAGTTCCAGACGGAGTAGAGTTCCAGATAGGGCAAAGTTCCAGCCAAGGCAGAGTTCCAGCCGGGTAGAGTTCCATGCACGGCAAAGTTCCATGCACGGCAGAGTTCCATGCAGGGTAGAATTCCAGCCAGGGAAAAGATCCATGCAGGGTAGAGTTCCATGCACGACAAAGTTCCATGCACGGCAGAGTTCCATGCAAGGCAGAGTTCCAGCCGAGGCAGAGTTCCAGCCGGGTAGAGTTCCATGCACGGCAAAGTTCCATGCACGACAGAGTTCCATGCAGGGAAAAGTTCCATGTCGGGCAGAGTTCCATGCACGGCAAAGTTCCAACCGGGGCAGAGTTCCATGTAGGGCAGAGTTCCAGCCAGGGCAGAGTTCCAGGCGGGTAGAGTTCCATGCACGGCAAAGTTCCAACCGGGGCAGAGTTCCAGCCAGGGAAAAGATCCATGCAGGGTAGAGTTCCAGACGGGGCAAAGTTCCAGGTAGGGCAGAGTTCCAGCCGGGCAGAGTTCCAGCCGAGGCAGAGTTCCAGCCCGGGCAAAGTTCCAGCCGGGGCAGAGTTCCAGCCCGGGCAGAGTTCCAGGTAGGGCAGAGTTCCAGCCGGGGCAGAGTTCCAGCCAGGGAAAAGATCCATGTAGGGTAGAGTTCCAGACGGGGCAGAGTTCCAGGTAGGGCAGAGTTCTAGCCGGGGCAGAGTTCCAGCCCGGGCAGAGTTCCAACCGGGCAAAGATCCATGCAGGGCAAAGTTCCAAGCGAGGCAGAGTTCCAGTTGGAGCAGAGTTCCAGCCGGGGTAGAGTTCCATGCACGACAAAGTTCCAACCGGGGCAGAGTTCCAGCCAGGGAAAAAATCCATGCAGGGTAGAGTTCCAGACGGAGTAGAGTTCCAGCCAGGGCAGAGTTCCAGCTAGGGCAGAGTTCCAGCCGAGGCAGAGTTCCATGCAGGGCAGAGTTCCAGCCAGGGAAAAGTTCCATGCAGGGTAGAGTTCCATGCACGGCAAAGTTCCATGCACAGCAGAGTTCCATGCAGGGTAGAGTTCCAGCCGGGTAGAGTTCCATGCACGGCAAAGTTCCATGCACGGCAGAGTTCCATGCAAGGCAGAGTTCCAGCCAGGGAAAAGTTCCATGCAGGGTAGAGTTCCAGACGGGGCAGAGTTCCAGGTAGGGCAGAGTTCCAGCCGGGGCAGAGTTCCAGCCCGGGCAGAGTTCCAGGTAGGGCAGAGTTCCAGCCGGGGCAGAGTTCCAGCCGGGAAAAGATCCATGCAGGGCAGAGTTCCAAGCGAGGCAGCGTTCCATGTAGGGCAAAGTTCCAGGCGGAGCATAGTTCTTAGGGCTCAAAGGTTAATACAAGGTATCGTAACGTATATTTGTCCACCATTAGGACATTTTATACGCCAATGATAAGTTTGAAGGGCTATAGGCTTTCATTGAGATCTTCTAGGGTTAATTGGCCATGAACGAGGTTTCAAACCACCATATAAGCGAAACAAGATACAGATCAATGAGGCAAATAGATCAACCAGAAACCAAGAAGAAATTTACAAAATAGGAACTCAAGCATTTCCATTATGCCATCCAGGGTAAAGTTCCATGCAAGGCAGAGTTCCATGCAGGGCAGAGTTCTAAGCGACCATGGTTTCAGGCGAGGCAGAGTTCCAGCCCGGGCAGAGTTCCATGCAGGGCAGAGTTCTAAGCGACCATGGTTTCAGGCGAGGCAGAGTTCCAGCCCGGGCAAAGTTCCAACTGGGGCAGAGTTCCAGGAAAGCATAGTTTCAGGTGGGGCAAAGTTCCATCCTAGGCAAAGTTTCAGCCGAGGCAGAGTTCTAGGCGGGGTAGAGTTCCATGCACGGCAGAGTTCCAGCCGGGTAGAGTTCCATGCACGGCAAAGTTCCAACCGGGGCAGAGTTCCATGCAGGGCAGAGTCCCAACCGGGGCAGAGTTCCAGGCGGCCATGGTTTCAGGCGAGGCAAAGTTCCAGTCAAGGTAGAGTTCCAGCCCGGGCAGAGTTCCAACCGGGGCAGAGTTCCAGCCTGGGCAGAGTTCCATCCCGGGCAGAGTTCCATGCACGGCAGAGTTCCATGCACGACAGAGTTCCATGCCGGGCAGAGTTCCATGCACGGCAAAGTTCCAACTGGGGCAGAGTTCCATGTAGGGCAGAGTTCCAGCCAGGGCAGAGTTCCAGGCGGGTAGAGTTCCATGCACGGCAAAGTTCCAACCGAGGCAGAGTTCCATGCAGGGCAGAGTTCCAAGCGGCCATGGTTTCAGGCGAGGCAAAGTTCCAATCAGGGCAGAGTTCCAGGCGGGCTAGAGTTCCATGCACGGCAAAGTTCCAACCGAGGCAAAGTTCCAACCGGGGTAGAGTTCCATGCACAACAAAGTTCCAACCGGGGCAGAGTTCCATGCAGGGTAGAGTTCCAGCCAAGGAAAAAATCCATGCAGGGTAGAGTTCCAGACGGAGTAGAGTTCCAGGTAGGGCAGAGTTCCATGCAGGGCAGAATTCCAGCCGAGGCAGAGTTCTAGCCGGGTAGAGTTCCATGCACGACAAAGTTCCATGCACGGCAGAGTTCCATGCAAGGCAGAGTTCCAGCCAGGGAAAAGATCCATGCAGGGTAGAGTTCCAGACGGGGCAGAGTTCCAGCCGGGGCAGAGTTCCAGCCCGGGCAGAGTTCCAGCCGGGGCAGAGTTCCAGCCGAGGCAGAGTTCCAGCCGGGCAAAGATCCATGCAGGGCAGAGTTCCAAGCGAGGCAGAGTTCCATGTAGGGCAAAGTTCCAGGTAGGGCAGAGTTCCATGCGTGGTAATGATCCAGCTATGGCAGAGTTCCAGGCGGGGCATAGTTCTTAGGGCTCAAAGGTCAATACAAGGTATCGTAACGTATATTTGTCCACCATTAGGACATTTTATATGCCAATGATAAGTTTGAAGGGCTATAGGCTTTCATTGAGATCTTCTAGGGTTAACTGGCCATGAACGAGGTTTCAAACCACCATATAAGCGAAACAAGATACAGATCAATGAACCAAATAGATCAACCAGAAACCAAGAAGAAATTTACAAAATAGAAACTCAAGCATTTCCATTATGCCATCCAGGGTAAAGTTCCATGCAAGGCAGAGTTCCATGCAGGGCAGAGTTCTAAGCGACCATGGTTTCAGGCGAGGCAGAGTTCCAAGTAGGGCAGAGTTCCAGCCCGGGCAAAGTTCCAACCGGGGCAGAGTTCCAGGCAAGCATAGTTTCAGGTGGGGCAAAGTTCCATCCTAGGCAAAGTTTCAGCCGAGGCAGAGTTCTAGGCAGGGTAGAGTTCCATGCACGGCAGAGTTCCAGCCGGGTAGAGTTCCATGCACAGTAAAGTTCCAACCGGGGCAGAGTTCTATGCAGGGCAGAGTTCCAGGCGACCATGGTTTCAGGCGAGGCAAAGTTCCAGTCAAGGTAGAGTTCCAGCCCGGGCAGAGTTCCAACCGGGGCAGAGTTCCAGCCCGGGCAGAGTTCCAGCCCCGGGCAGAGTTCCAACCGGGGCAGAGTTCCAGCCCGGGCAGAGTTCCAGCCGAGCATAGTTATAGGTGGGGCAAAGTTCCATCCTCGGCAAAGTTCCAGCCGAGGCAGAGTTCCAACCGTGGCAAAGTTCCAGTCGGGGAAAAGATCCATGCAGGGTAGAGTTCCAGACGGGGCAGAGTTCCAGGTAGGGCAGAGTTCCAGCCGGGGCAGAGTTCCAGGCGGGGCAGAGTTCCAGGTAGGGCAGAGTTCCAGCCGGGGCAGAGTTCCAGGCGGGGTAGAGTTCCATGCACGGCAAAGTTCCAACCGAGGCAAAGTTCCAGCCGAGGTAGAGTTCCATGCACGGCAAAGTTCCAACCGGGGCAGAGTTCCATGCAGGGCAGAGTTCTAGCCAGAGAAAAGATCCATGCAGGGTAGAGTTCCAGACGGGGCAGAGTTCCAGGTAGGGCAAAGTTCCAACCGGGGCAGAGTTCGTGCCGGG
>LPNX010309762.1:1024471-1140430 GCA_001517045.1 Pseudotsuga menziesii | reverse complement strand
ATCCATCAGGGCATCCATGTGCCTATTCATACATACATCACATCATATCATAGCAGTAAAAGGGGCATCCACGTGCCTAACACCCTAGAGCTACTTGCATCCACGTGCAGTATCAACATCAAACAAATCATAAAACGCATCCATGTGTGTACAAATGAAACACCAACATCAAAAAATGTGCATCCACGTGCATATATATATATACAAGTCTCAACATACATGATCAAGACTTTACATGCCCTGAGTACCCCCAGTACTCAACTATCCCAAAAAATATGGATCAACATCCCTCAAAACTCATACAATACAAGCCGTAGCTACAAAAACCAAGGAGAGCCCCCTGCTCTCCCTAGTGGGAGTCATATCCCGGATCACTCTCCGTGTCAGCCGCCCCTGACTCCTCCTCCCGCTCCTCCTCAGATGAGTCCTCCGCTCGCCTGGGCCTCGGTCCCCGGGCTCGTGCCCTCTCCGCCAAGAACGCCACCCGAAATGCTATACCTCTGAAATCCCGAGGCGCCTGCCGACACTCCCGCCGAGTAGCTCGCGGCAGGTCCTCCCACCCCGCATCGCTAACTCCCGTCAACAGTCGCTCCAGCAGCGTCCGTACCAACTCGAGAGCCGCATCCGCATCCCGTCGATGCACTGGACCTCGCCCGGGCAAAGCCGGAACTACCACTATCCCTCGACGCGCCACATGCCCTGGCGGTGGCCGCGGTCCCACATCTGCAAGTCAACCAATTGTCAGTTACTATATATCATACATATATCATCCACAACATCAAACTGAACGAAACAATTCGAATGATACATACCATCTGGCCCCCATGCCTGTCCAACTGGACGGGGTGCATCTGGATCCCCCGTATAATCCATGTCCCTGTACGGATAGTCCTCCAGCGCCAGTGGCAGCTGAAGCCACTGCATGTACAACTCATCTGTGAAATAGCGGCCCACATCACCACCACCACGGCGGCGCATCATCTCTCCCCATCTAATCATGCGAGGCTCCCTCACGCCTCCTGCCCTAACTGGCACCCGCGGCCGCAGTGTGGGGACCCTCTCCATAAAGAAGGCGCACAAGAACGACCCAAAGCAGAACCCCTTGCCAGCTTCCTTCGCCGCAGTCAGCTGTCGTTGAATGCAGGTCAGGAACATCTGGCCCCATGCAAAGTAGGTACCCCCCAATGTCCGCTCCACCAGCTGCATCTGCCCCCCTGACACCTTCTCAGGTGCCTGCGAACCCAGAATCCGCACTATGCATGCGGCCGTCGCCCGAACCACTGGCTCCCGTAAATCAGCAACTAGGAGTGCATTCCGATGCACCTGCGCCTCATCTCTACAAAACCGCACTGCCATATCCACGATATCAAGATCCGCAGACCCCCGTGGCTGGGTATCTGCCACCCTCCCTAGACAGGGTAACCCCATCAGAAAATACACATCTGTAAGGGTGAGGTCCACCCTCTCCCCCTGTACTCTGAATGCCAGTAAATCAGGCTCCCAGAAGCCCACTAAACGGTTCAGCAGCAGCCCCGCTGACCGAATCATAGGAATCTCAGTGAACTTCAATAAGCCGAATATCCCTAGCATCGACCGCACGCGTCGGTCCTCATGGATGATGTCTACCAGCTCCCCCGGCATCTCTCGCTCTCTCCATACTGTGCGCGGCATCCTGTTACATCACACAACAAAGCCCCATCAGACTCATGTTCCATAAATCGACATTTGCCACGGTCCTGACCGCGGCTGTCAAGCTGATAGTCGCGGTCCAAACCGCGGCTGTGCAGCCCACAGTCGCGGTCCCAACCGCGGCTGTGCAGCCGACAGTCGCGGTCCCAACCGCGGCTGTGCAGCCGACAGTCGCGGTCCCAACCGCGGCTGTGCAGCCGACAGTCGCGGTCCCAACCGCTGCTGTGCAGCCGACAGTCGCGGTCCCAACCGCGGCTGTGCAGCCCAACAGTCACGGTCTAAACCGCGGCTGTCTCCGGTGCAACCCGCGGTCCACCCTAGTGGACCATACAATGACCCCCCCGGGACCCACAATCCTCCCCCCAACCCCAAATGAAAACAGGTATGAGTTCATAGGATTACCTGGCTCTCCCGAATCTGAAAACCGCCGGTCAAATCGCCCAGAAATCCCACGTAAGCTCTGGTACACTCCGATCGTCTGCGAAATGGAATAGTACAAATGACATGCCATATTGGGCCCACTTCCTATTTATAGTCCGTTGACCCTTTCTTTGTTTGACCATTTCGAACCCATACGGAGTCCGTTTTCCGAACCGTTTCCACCATTGGATCCAGCACGACGAGACCTTCCCAATGGTCACCTCGTTGCATCTTTTTGACTACATCATTTTTTACCCATTTTTTAGACCCCCATAGTCGCCTCGACTATGCGCGCCACATCGGCCGCAGTATGATCGTCCCACACTTTTTACATGAGCCGTTCACTCCTTCCATACTGCAAAGGTCTCGTTATTTTGCCGCCATCCATCCACCCTCCAAGGAGAAGCATCAGTGTTCCCCCCCTCCCTCAGCTCTGATCATCATAAATGTCCCTAATTGAACACTTTCTCCTTGCATGACCCTTCCAACATTTCAGAGTCTTCTTATTTGCTTTCAGACTCCTTATATATGAAAGCAACCACGAGCATTAACTGTCATGGGCTCGCAAAATCCACATGACAGTGCCATTTCATTTCAACAGAGTCTTCTTACTTGCTTTCAGACTCCTTAAATGTGAAAGCAACCACGAGCATTAACTGTCATGGGCTCGCAAAATCCACATGAAAGTGCCATTTCATTTCATCAGAGTCTTCTTACTTGCTTTCAGACTCCTTAAATGTGAAAGCAACCACAAGCATTAACTGTCATGGGCTCGCAAAATCCACATGACAGTGCCATTCCATCATTACAGAGTCTTCTTATTTGCTTTCAGACTCCGTAAAATTGAAAGCAACCACGAGCATGAACTGTCCCGGGCTCGTAAAATCCACCGGACAGTGCCATTTCATATCCACACTCCTTCAAGGTCCCTAACCCATGAAGCACTATCCTCGCGCCTTTTGGCGCTCTGATCGATCATCTCGGCAGCACCCCCACCAGGTCGCCTTTGTTCAGAGTACTCTGCAGTCTCCTACCATTCTGACCACATCTCGAGTCTCCCTCAGCCCATTCACCCTCAGATGCTATACCAATATGATTCCGTATCCCCAGTCATTTTCATATGCTGCCCGATCAGCCCCGCCATCATACTCTGAACAAAGGAAGTTTGAGTCCACCTACTCTATTTACCCAGTTATTCCCCCCAGTTTCTCACTCCTGACATCAGCACTATTACCTTTCGGTTTTTTACCTTTCGGTTTCTTGAATCGAAGTGGCTATGCACCTCCCGTATTTGCTGTCAATAAAAATCACCTATGTAGAGAATTGTATGCTTTAAAAATTCAATAATATTTGACAATGTACAACTATGATCATCTTAAAAATGATAGAAGACACTTAAACCTCAACTCAACACCTACACGATTATTACAGCTAGTTGTTACAACTTTTGGTGGTTGTTGCAGCTTGTTGTTGAAGTCGGTTGTCACAGCTGGCTGTTACAGCCGGTTGTCACAGCTGGGTGTTGCAACAGGTTGTTGCAGCTCGTTGTTACAGCCACTTGTCGCATCTATGTGGTGTTGCAGCTCGTTGTCGCAACCGCCGTCATAGGTGGCCATTACATCTATTATTATTTTTTTTCAATTTTAAATGTTTTGTTAGAGAGCTGAGACATTAATGCTGAATGCCCATGAACACAAATCAAATAAATTTAATCTTGAGTGTTTTTGCCATTTTTATTTGTGTTGTAAAAATAAAACAAAAACAAGAAAAATATATAAAATTATAAAAATTATTTCTTTTGTTTTATCAATAAAAATTTAATTTTTCAAAATAAGATATAAAATATAAAAATCACAAACAAAAAAAAGTTAAAAAGTAAAAACAACCAAAAAATAAAATAAAATTGCAAATGGACGTTTTCATTTTTCTTGAAATTTCTTTTATGATTAACGCTGAATTGTTTTTCTTCGAGTCACTTCAAGCAGCGATCAATGACGAACCACAAGCACAATGGAAATAGGAATACCACATTTTATTTCTTCCTGACATTTTGTTTGCAGCTTATGTACTTCTTTCCGCATGATTGCTTTTACGAACTTCTCATAAGTTTCATGCTAGGTTGCATGAGGACTTGCAACCAGATCAGTTGGGGAGGGGGAACTATATTCAATACATATTCACTACTAATTTTCATGCAGTAATTTGTACTAAGTTTTGTTTCAGGTTCAAAGACGATCACATTTTGCCGCTAAAGTGATTTTTCAAGAATGACAAAACTTTTGAGGAACATGTTTTGATAGACCACCTGAAGGAGTTGTTACTCATAACGTTTGTTGATAAACATCATAATGTTGGTTGTTACATAGAAACCATTCATAAACCATTTTGTGTCATGAATGTTTACCCACATTTCTCCTTCAAGGAACATTAGTCATCCATAACAAAATCCACTATTTCATTGCCTTAACTATCATGACTCCACACATACCTATCTTTCCGAGTTGCATACATCCCTTTATCTTTTTCAGTTCATTTTTCCATTCCAGTTTTCCTTTTGAATAAAACCAACTCCCTTTCCATGACTACATAGCCTTGCCATATCCACTGCTTGACTATGAGATATTTTCACTTATAGTCCTACCAATACTTTTATACTAACTCATGTTGACTGATGTGGGATTCCTTAAGGCCCACCTTTCAACAAATATTTTTCCATTGACCTCAGCACCTCATCTGGGATATAGGCTAGAGTTCATTTTGAGTACCTAGAGGCTTGCATGAGTTAATGGAAAGTTCTCTCGCTGAAAATCATGGGAATTCATCAATGTCCCTTGATCATCAGATCTTGCAAGTGGCTCGACATCAGCACATCTATTCACACTTCGTAAGATGTACTTGGTTACCTTGGCACTCATTGACATCACTGGTGAGTTGCCTCACATTGGTTAACAACATTCATCAATGGCCGGTAATCCAATGATTTCTCTTGATGCTCGACCTCAACACATACATTCACATTATTAGAACTGTGCCATTGGGTTTTGTAGCAGGTGAAGACTATACATTCTTTCTCATGGCTCCATTAGCAGTTGCAAAAACATGACTTCAGATCTATGAGTGTACCACAGTTCCACTTTATTCCTTCCACATTTTCCATTGTTTATCAGTAGTAGTTAATATTCCTCCACTCCACATTATAGCAGTTCCAGGAGTTACAGCTGCAGCAACATTTACAGTTACATTTTTATCCTGCAACCGTGACATATTTTCCATTATTTATCCGCAGCAATTTAAATTCCTCCACTTCACATTACAGCAGTTTTGATTCCTTGCCCATGATCCAACAGTTACAGTTGCTATAGCAGTGTCACATTCCATGATCAGGCGGCATCAACTACATTCATGTTGCATCGTTCATCTACTTTTTGGGTAAGTGGGGGTATGTTGTTTTCTAAACTTTAATCATGCAATTCCTTACATGTTAGCAATGAAGAATTTGGAAAATTCCCTCACCATGCTCCATTTCTTTCACAGTCCATGCTATGTTGCATGAGGACATGCAACCACATCAGTTGGGGAGGGGGAACTATATTAAATACATACTCACTACTATCATTCCATTCTTTTCACGACCATCACCCATTTTTCATCTCATTTACCATTCACAAGCATTTCTTTTTCGACAAATACTCTATTGCACTTTTCTTCATACACATTGATATACATATTGGCATGATTCATAAAGATAAAGAAAAGGATTTCTTATGCGCAATGATTCTTTCTATGCACATTAATAGATTATCATTTTCAGTGAGTGTATGGTTAAATTATTATGCAGCTAGAAAATAAATAACGAAATGAATGTTGTTAACACAAGAACCAACATTCTTGGTATTCATGGTTGTCACACAAGAGCCAACCATAAGGAAAATGTCAGTTGTTACTCATGCATTTCACATCAAGAAATGAATGTTGTTAACAAAACAACCAACATTCTTTATATTCATGGTTATCACACAAGAACCAACCATAAGGAAATGCCATTCATTACTTTCACACCCTGGAAACATTCATTGTTAAAAGGACATCATCAATTTCAGATGCCAAAATTTCTTGAGAAGATCCATACACAGTTGCATGAGGACATGCAACAAGTTCAATTGAAGAGTATGTTGAGACTCGGAAATGTCACATTTTCATCCACTTTATCTTCTGCTATTCCTCACATTTCATCGTCCCATTAAACTTTTCTCATACCATTTCCATACATATATGTGGGTTTCACCTTATTATTTCCACTTTATTCATTTTAGTATTATAAGTGAATTTATGATTAAAATATTAGAAATTAAACATGTTTTTCACTAATATCTCAAATATGGATGAACTTTGTAACGTGTATGAATATGTCAAGGATTAATTCAAGAAAATACTTCTCAAATATCTCCTCCACCATTTCAAGGAGATAATTATTCAAGCTAATTCTAATGAGAAGATCATGAAGATTTGGTTGGCATATCCTATTTAGGATTTATGAGAGACATGTGGAGAATTTGTGAGAGACATGTGGAGGATTTGAAGGGATCATATCTTGTAATAATAGGAAAGTAGTTGAGTGGTTGAGTGAATAGTGGATCTCTCATTATGAGATGGTTATCTTCTTCTCAAAGGAGTTCATGTATAAAAGAGAGTGCTCTCTATTCATTTGGGAAATCTAGAATCTCGATTAGTCGTAGGATATAGATAAGAGATAGATATTAGATTGTAGAAGTTAGTATTGACTTTGTAATATGGAGAAGGGAATTCTTAGCTTTTTTTCATAATATTGGCTTTGTTGCTTTCATGATTTGTCATTGTTTCTTATGATGTAAATTAAGATTTATTTATTGTTAATGTGAGCTCACATGTGTTGTCTTGTTGCTCTTCATATTTTGTCTTTCTTTTATGCAATTCACTTTCATCCGTGTGTTTCATCTTCCTGCATTAGACTAGCAATTGTGTGTTTTAGCTTAAGGGGGTTAGATTAGATTAGTCTTAGTATCACGAGGGGTTAGATTATCTTAACTTCGCTTTAGTTCTGCATATACTTTGCATGTGCTTTGTAAGCCTACGAACCTCAGATTGACAAATTAAATGCTTGGGAAAGTACTACAACGTAATTAAAACAACATTAATTCGGCCCAACAAACACTTTGAGACTATTTGGCAAGACATTCAATGAAGAAGGATTAGGATCAAGCATGGCCCTGATATCATCAGATGGGGCTATGGCACCACTGGTACCTTTACGGTCAAAGAGGATTACTCTCTTTTAACACCTAAACAGAAGGATCTTCCCCTCATAAAGTGGAGAAAAATATGGAATCCCAAATTTTGGACCAAGGTTTCCACGTTCTTATGGTTGTTATCTCATAGGCGTATTCTCACCTAGGATAATCTTCTCAAACATGGATTTAACGAGCCTTCACGCTGTGTTCTCTGCAACACTCACAACAGGATTTGAACCCAAAATCTGATGGTAGATCCGACAACATCCGACGTATCGTACGGATGTGTCAGACAACAATGATGAAAATTACTGAGCCTTTTGAATTATTTTAGCACCGTCGAATTTTCGACGGCGTAGGCGTAGGTTTTTCGATGGCAATGTCGTCGAAAAATGTGACAGCTATATTGTCGGATCTCCGACACTAGTTTGTAGGTTTTTCGACGAATATGTCATAGGAAATTCGATGAACTTGTCATAGGAAATTCGACAGCGTTGCATAGGTTTTTCGACAGATATGTCATAGGAAATTCGATGGCCTTGTCGTAGGAAATTTGATGGCCTTGTCGTAGGAAATTATTCTAATTATGGTCATGATAATTTATTATTAAAATCATAGACACCCTGCTCCACAATTAGTCCATTTAGACTGCCGGGAGGAGCGCAAGATTCTGTAGCCCAACCTCAACACTAAATAAAATCTTGGAAGGCTTTTCACGTCCTCCATACGATCGACCCCATCGAAAATCCAGCTGCCAATATTTTCTTGGTTATTCATCGTTCTTTGTAAGTTATTTCTTTGTGGTAGCTGATAGATTTCTTCATTTTTATTTGGGAGAGGTACAAACTACGCTTTCTTCACTTCTGTGTTTATTCAACTTGGAGCTTCGACAAGTTATTTCGATGGCAGAGGATCTGATTTTGTCACTTCCTGGAGTTCAATGGTGCTTTCAGGTAATGACCACAACATTTACCTGTACATAGAATCAATTCTTTGAGCTAGAATAAACGAGAGATATTTAGTTCCTACCAAAATTTATTCAAAAGGAATTCTCCACTATTATTGATATTGAATAAGATTCTCAGGAGCCTTGCAAGGAATTCATTAAAAAGCCGGACCAGAAAATTTCCAGGTCGGTTTAACAATAGAAAAGGTTCAAGTATTAAACTCATATTTGTAGCTCATAGGCATCTACAAAGGGTTCTTTATTTGGGATACTAGAGGATTTATTTTGTTACCAAAAAAACCCTAAAGTCTCCAGGTTTCGGATGCGTTTCGACCTCGTGACCTGCTACTGGCAATAAAATAAAACCCATCGCACTTGATTGCAAAGGGCTCTTTGAAATGACCTAGGTCAAATTCTGGAGGGGAGCAGGGAAATACATGGAGATAGAAAATTCTGGAAGGTTGAATGAGAGGTTGAGGGAGCTTACTGTCAAGAAGGCCTGAATTAGAGAAGACGTAGAAAGGAAAAGAGACCATCGAGGGTTTCAACATGTTATAGACCGGGAATGGTCTTTGGAGAGGCAGCTGCAACGAGGAAGCCCATTTCTTGAGAGTTTCAAGAAAATTGAAAGGGAATGGGAGGGGGACAGAAGGAGCAGAGGTTCTATCGACCGCGAAGATGACGAAGTTGATAGAGATAGCGAAAGGGAAAGGGATGATTCTTCTTCACAAGGTGGGGGACAACAGGAGCTTGTTATCCAGTATAAAACTGCTCTTGGCGAGCTTACTTTCAACTCCAAACCTATTATTACCAACTTGACAATTATTGCTGGAGAAAATATTCACATCGCAAAGAGCATTGCGGCCATTGTTTGCAACAACATTCTTAATGTAATTAGATTGTGGGATTTTTCTTCAACCCTGTTCTCCCAGAAGCTACCCCTTTTTTTTGTTTTCCCTTTCTCTCCATTGTTGTTTGGTGTTCAGGTTTTCTAATGCAAATTCCTGTGACCATTACATAATTTTTAAAGGCTATCAGTGTTTTTGACTTAGGTATTCTATTTAAAATGTGAGTACCCTAAATTGATATTTCAGAGAGGGTGATACTACACTTATAAAGTTATATACCAATTTACTGAAGAGCAACTTGATGTGTTGAACTTAAAATGATGCACTTTTTTATGCTATCTTAGCAAAGCGAAGCAAAATAAGAAGTTTGAAAGTATTGTATGCAGGAAGCACAGATTCAGATGAGCAAATATAAAATAAATTCTTAAAATTGTTCCATCTTTTCCAAGAATATTTTAAAGTGCGTGGTATTAATTTATTAGTTTCAAGTTTCAACAGGTCGGTTGTTCCATGATTTTCCATTTTTAATTAGAAAACTAAACAAAATTTCCTAATGAATTTTACTTTAAATTTAGTCAGTCTTAGGTTATTTTAATTCATTCTTTAATTAGTTCATGTAATATGATAAGATACTCTGAAAGGGTTAGCATAGATTTGTCCAAGATTTACATTAATTAAATTAAGGTTGTACATGTTCAAGAGACATTGTCGGATAGGAAGTTTCATCTTAAATAGTAGACCTAAATGGTTTTGGAGTTAGCCAATACTATGTCACTATTCTCACTTTCATATTTTATTCCATTTACTTGGGTATTTTTTTATCATAACTGGCATTGTAAACTGCTGATGGTATAACCCGTCTTATTCTTGATCACATCATATACCATTCTCTATTGTTTGAAGGTAAGAATAAGTAGCTCAGTAAGGTGTGTTAGAAGAAGAAATGAGTAATAATATAATAAACTATAAATATTGATGTCTATCCTAAGTCATTTTGGGCTTGCTAGAGAGGGAGGATCAAGATGGAATTTCAAATAATAAACCACAAATCAATATCAAATAAGATTACGCTAAGCATGCTTGAGAACTTTGGAGATGACATTTATGTTTTAGCTTACAGTGAGAATGTTTTCAATTCGAGTTCTTAGATCGTTCAAATGTAAACAACTGCAAAAATATAGAAGTACAACGTTTGATGTTTATTTTTATTCTTTTGTTTGGTTGCTCTATTTATTGAGAATCTGTTAGTTGTGTTTTTTGAGCGATGTTTTGGAAAACATTTTTTTCTTTATTTTCTTCTATGATGCTAAATCTTCTTTATTTTCTCATTTGTATGCTTAATTTGCCGATTTTTTTATTGAGTTTAAGAATAAATATGATGACAGGCAATACTGAAGAATCTTCTTTTGATGTGCTTATTGTTGCATTTTCTTTTAAAAGTACAATTAAAGTTTGCTAATTTCAGTATCTAACAGTTTGCAAGTGCTGCCTTAAGTGATTAGAATATTTTTACAAAAGGTTGTAACTTGGATTTAATTCTATTGTCTTTAAAATAGGGTTACAAGATGGTTGTTATGTTGAAAGGATGGGATGGGACTATGAAATTGTGATAAGCAAATGAAGAATCTAATTGCATTGCATCTAGAGTAGACACTTTGGAAGGTCCACTACTGATCTACGAAGGTCCACTACTGATCTACTTTTAATGCCAGGTTACTATCATTAATTGCAGACAACAATTTTTTCCCAAAAATTCTTTATATTCGATAATTTCAAGGGTGAAATCATAATATACATCATACTGCCTTTTCAAGCTAAAAAAATAACAGTTTGAAAATTTTCCTTTAGACTGACTCTTTATCTAGTCTATGACTTCTTGTATATAGACTTATAACATAACTTGTGGAAGAAGACTTAGTATTTGAAACTTAGTGGGTATTACACTTGTTCTTGGATCTGTGTCCAATTGAGGCAATTTTTAATAGTATAAATGTGCAAAGTCAATTATTTCCATCTACATATAATAGTTTTCCATTGCTTCCAACCATGTCATCACCTCCAACATTGGCTGTTTCATAGTACAATCCTTGGCATATGCCATAAAGTCATAGACTAAAGTTTAAACCTAGATGGTAGATTTTGTAATTTACTTGATGAAAATTTGTCTTCGACATACTCGAGAGAAATGCACACTGATTAAACTTCTAAGGCCTCTGTTGGATATAAAAATTGATATGTGGTACTAGCCAAATAGACAGGTCGTTTACTTTTGTTCTCCCACTAGTTGAACCAAGAGTAACCTTGCTGTCAATATTTCCTCTTTAGTTTTTAGAAGACCAAATTTTATCTGCATGACTCTTGCAGATATTTGGTAGATTAAATTTGTAATGTAATTTTTTTAAAGCTTGGAAAAGAATAAAAAATATTTCTTCATCATAGTCTAGAGAAATAGGCATCGTTTAAAGATTTTCTCTTGTATAACACTGAAGGCAATGCTAGCCAGTTAGCCAGGGAATGTACTATTTGTTATTTTGATATTCATGTGAGGATTAATGATCTTGTCATTCTTAGTTCTTCAGTACTCAAATGATTAACTTGAATATCACTATCCCTATATTTCCTCTTCATCTCTAAACCATTAATAATTTGAAAATATTAAATGTATATACATTCTTTTGGTGATGTTTCTTTTATATCAATGTTGTTTCCCTTGTTAGCAAGCTCAATAATAACAGGTGAAAATCCTCAATTTGGAAAGATAGCTTTTTCTGTTATAAAAGAAATAGATTTTTTTTTGTGAAGATCGTATCCTTTCAATAGTCCATTGAAAATTATATTAGACTTAGTCATAACATGGGGGTATCAACATTAAAAACAGTTGTACATTTATGTTACTCATTCGACAATTAGCTTCTTGTTCACAATCCACTATGTACAACCTAATAGGTCATTCATGTTTTGGTAAAATGTGTGAAACCTTAGGTTCCTCCTATTTTCTGGTCCTTCTTTTGTGACTTAATTTGCTTGTTAACGTTATCCATTATGATTTTAGGCCTATAAAAGGTCACATTTCTCTATGCTATAAGTCATTGTTGATTGTATAAATGAGGAAAAAGAGAAGTTGATCCAAAGGAAGCATCTAATAGTATAACTATACTATGGCTTTGACATGGACATTGGGACAGTGAAGCTTAAATCAAATTCCACTTAGAGATAATGTAACATTGTGCTTTACAGTTTTTCAAACATATAAAAACATTCGTATGCTTCTATTTTAAGAGTTGATTTTCCCACTTGAATTTGATGCAATTAACTAACAAAACTATTCATTTGTTTATTTCTTAAATATGTTACTATATTTAAATAAAGGATTTCATTAATGTTTTTAAAAAAATGCATTATTCTTTTTGCTTCTCCCTACTAAATCTCAAGTTGAGAAAAGAATTTTCGAAACAATTCTACTAAACTTTTTTACATATGGGTGTTGTATGACATCATCATAGTTGTCTGTATTTGATGTGTCATTGGCTGTTGTATCACTGAACAACTATTTATATATGGAAAAGTACAAATGATAATGCTAATGTTATATGATTGATAGTTGTGCAATCATCCCTATGACTGATAGCCAATGACCACATGATACAAAATAACTTCTTGGACATGTGTCATAAAGCTTCCTCAGTTAGATCATGGAATTATTCATTACATTTATCCAATTTTGTAGTTTTATTTTGTTGTCATGGGGGCTTGGTTGGTTGTAAAGTGGGTATTTTTCTAGCCCCCCCTCCAATGCTCAAATCTCCCTGGAGACATGTTTGCCCCTCGTGGGTTTCCTTGCTTGTTCAAGCAGTTTGTTTTGTGTGGTTGGAGTCAGGTTCATGTCTTGGGAAAATTTTAAAGAATATATTTCCCCCAATGGGAATAACCTATAAATTTATAGATTGCTTGATTATAGTTGTGTTGAAATACATGACATAACATGCTACAAAATGTGAATAACTTGTAAATGTATATATTTATCGAATATAATTGTGTTGCAATACATGTAATTTTGTAAATAGGAATTCCACAATGCATTGCTAGAATAGTAGACAGAAAAGGCATGTACCAAGTTGTGGCTACCAACCTTAGTCTATGGATATATTTGGGGATAAAAGGAAATAGAAATATGCAACTTACATCCAAGTAGTTTCCATAACGTTTTTCAAAATGTGATGAGGAACCCATAATCACTATCTAAGGCTATGTTAAGGGATAATCCAAAATGAAACTAGATCTCAGAGAAGAAAAGTGCGACTACTTGCTCAATTGATGTAATCTTATGACATGGATTTAGATAGCCATTTTGGAGAATCTGCAAACCACAAAAGAGATGCAATAATTTTTTTATAAGCCTTGTGGTAAGGACATTGGGAAATACATGTATATGGACTCCCAAGGGTGGGAAAGCAATGACAGAGCTGGTAGAGTACCTAATTTTTGTGTGCTAGTTTTCTTTAGCTGTAAATAATATATGATCTAAAAATGGTTTGACCTAATAAGCCATGGATGGCCAAAATGAGTTTGATTTAGTTAAGTGAAATGATGTATTATATGCTATATGGGACCAAGAAAAGGGTATAAAGTATACAACTATTTATAGTATTCATAAGGAAGATAAAACATATCCAAAATATGTAATATCTAAGCTACGGGATGACTCAACATATCAACCACATAGATAGAATTTTCTTTCTTATTTTTTATAAGAAGATGGAACTTTTGGATGTATGATATGTTGTACTATCATTAAATCTTACTTATTATAGATGAAAACTATCATATCTCAATTAGTGACATGTATTCATAGCTCATATCAATCACACTAGTATTATTAGTTATGTCGTAATTATAACATATGTATAACTTGTATTTCATATACGATTCATAGAATTGTGTAATGATATAATACCATTGATGGACCATACTTATTCATAAGTGGTTGTCTTATAAAATATGTATTAATATTCAATACTGGTATGTAATAGCTTACAACAGAGATTACTGACACCTATTAGAGGTTAAGCTCTTAGGTAGAGTCTATGATTCCCACTAGAGTGACATAGTAAGGAATAGTTTATAATATACGTATTATCCGTAATAAGTGATGTAATTAGTTACAACTTCATTTTAAATGATATAATAGAATTAAATACCTTATACCACCACAAGTAATGACATAGTTCAACTTTGGAAAATATAAATTTGTTTGCTATGTGGAGCCTGTTAATGTAATTGTAACTTTAGAATGTATTCACTTGTATTTCTCATCTATTGTAACCTGATGTTTATTCCGGGATGTCCTTGTGTCATGTCATTCCCCGATGTTTCGATCGGGAGAATCAATAATGTAAACAAGTCATGTCAAGTCATTGTGGGTAACCCTCCTATTGTCTAAGGGTTAAAGTCCCTGCAGTTTCGGGGCACTAAGGTTATTAGAATCTCCTAGTGAGGTTGGCCCTAGTAGGGTTTTAGTCATGTCGAGATTAGTATAAATAGAGAGTTGGACTCTCTATTTAGTACACATCTCATACACACTCAAGTGGAGCGCATAGTTGAGTAAGAGAAAGACATTGGGGGCAAGAGGAAAGAGCTTACTACTATCGGGAGATTGTCTTATTGTTTTTGGGTTTCACTTTGGTGTTGATTCTATCTCAGAGGAAGCTATGGGGTTTTGTCCATTTATAGTTTCCCCGAGGAAAAAAACTGTGTTCATTGTATCTTGTTTTGTATTGTTGTGCTTGTTGTTCTCTCAGTTTAAAGATCCTAATGATATGCTAGCTTAATGTTGAAAAACTAACATGGTATCAGAGCTAACCTGAGAAGAAGACACTGTGCAGCTGCAGGAACCAGGGCTTCCTATTTTTTGGATCTCTCTCCACATTTCTTCAGAAAAATAAGGGTAGAATAACTCTCATCCCTAGGGTGCATCTTTCGGTCGAAGCAAAATGCAATTCTGAGGTTTTTCAGTTTTGGACCTGACATTGCTGCCGGAAATTAGGGCTTTTCACATAAGAGGAATTTTTCAGTGAGCCCAGGCTTGGATTGTTCTGCTCCCCAAAATAAAAGTTAGGGATCAATTTCAAAGCATTTGGTTGGATAGAACTTCGGAAAAGCAAAACCCTAATCTGCTCCTAAACCAGTACTGCAGGATTTCATCTTCAAATCCAGATCCGACATCTTGACCTGGTAAGATCTAAATGTTTTGTATTTCCATTTGAGTTTCTCAGTTAAGATGTCTCATCATACCAAGCTTGATGAAAATCTTGAGGGAGCTGATAACTTCTGAGCTTGGATGTATAGGATCTCCCTGGTCCTAGAAGAGAATGAGCTAACTCCTCCATCCATGAGAAAGTTCCAGTTCCAGAGGGAGATGAGGCCAAGGCCTTACATAAGAAGAAGTTGGTTATGGAAAAGAGGATCATTGTAGATTCTATCAAGGATCACCCCATTCCACAGGTGTCCTCCCTCAAGACACCTAAATCCATGTTTAATGCCCTAACCAAACTATTTGAAGGGAAGAACATCAATCGGAAGATGACTCTAAGGAACCAGTTGAAGAATGTCAAGATCCAAAATTAGGAGACCATCCAATCATACTTCACAAGGGTCTCCTAGATCAAAGAACAACTAGAAGATGTAGATGAAGAAGTGGAGAATGCAGAAATTGTGATGACAACATTGAATGGCATCCCTAGGTCATGGGATTCTTTCATCCAAGGAATATTTGCTAGGAAGAAGTTGGTCAAGTTCAGCAAACTATGGAAAGAATGTTCACAAAAAGAAGATTGGATAGCAGCTCGAGAAGACAAGATGGGAAATGAAGATCAAGTTCTCATAGTACACTTCAAGAGAGGAAGAAGGGAAAATCATCATCACCAAGGTAAGCATTCTCATCAGAAAGGTTCATCTAAACTTAGATGTTATACATGCGATGAAATAGGAAATTTTGCTAGAAACTGTCCCATGAATAAGAATGGATCCAAGAAGAAAAATAACTCCAAAATAAAACATCATGCTCACACTGCTGAGGATGATGATCCTCCAAGGAAGAGAGCAAAGCAAGAAAGTGAAGACTCTTCAAGTGAGGATGAATATGTTCTGATTTCTACTCTCACGGGAATTGTCACTCATGGAAGCAAAGATTGGCTTATTGACAGTGGGGCTTCCAAACACATGACAAGTTTCAAAGAATCCTTTGAGAAACTATCCAAACATAATTCACCCCATAAGGTGAAGCTAGGAGATGACTACCAATATCCATTAAAAGGTAGTGGTGAATCCTCCTACAAGCTAGAATTTGGAAAGTCTATAAAAATGAAGGATGTTCTATTTGTACCAGGACTCAAGAAGAACCTTCTCTCCATATCTGCACTAGATGCAAAAGGCATGAGGGTTGCATTTATAGATGGCCAAGTTATCATGTGGCCAAGAGGAAAGACTATTGACGATGCAATAGTGATTGGAGAAAAAGAAGGAGGTTTATACAAGCTGAAGGGCCATTCAGAACAAGCTATGGTCCATGACACAGTACATCCAAATGAACTATGGCATAGAAGGCTTGCACATGTGCATTACAGAGCACTACCACTTTCAAGAAAAGCTATTGAAGGTCTTCCAGAAATTCAAGAAAAACATGAAGGGATATACAAAGGACAGTGCGAAAGGGAAGAATACAAATAAGACATTTCAAAGTAGTGAGAGCAAGGCAAAATGAATCTTGGAAATCATCCACTCCGATGTATGTAGTCCAATGTCATCAAGTTCACTAAGCAGGTATGTATACTATGTTTCTTTCATTGATGACTTTTCTAGGAAGACATGGATTTAATTCATGAAGAACAAAGATGAAGTGTTCAACAAGTTCAAGGAATTCAAAGCCTTGATTGAGAACTACACAGAAAGGAATACCAAGACCTTTCAATCAGATAATGGCAGAGAATTCACATCAAATGAATTCAAAGACTTATGCAAAGAATCAGGGATTAAGAGGGAGTTGTCTACTCCTTACAATCCACAATAGAATGGGGTTGCAAAAAGGAAGAATAGAACTATCATGGAAGCTGCAAGAGCAATGCTTCATGATCAGGATCTTCCTATGCATCTATGGGCAGAAGCAGCTAGAACAATGGTGTATGTATAGAAGTGTACTCCACACAAAGTACTCGAGAATAAAGACTCCTGAAGAAGTCTTCTTCGGCAAGAAACCAGAAGTCAGCCATCTCAGGATATTCGGTTGTCCAGTGTACATACACATACCAAAAGAGAAGAGAACAAAACTAGATCCTTCAGGAAAGAAGGGTGTATTTGTGGGATACTCTGAAAGCTCAAATGCTTACATAATATACTTTCCAGGATACGAGAAGATCGACATCAGCAGGGATGTAACATTTGATCAAGACACAGTTTACAACAAATCCAGAAAGAGACCTGCTGAAGAACCTGAAGAATTCGAAGCTCCCAGAATTCATGGTTGAACCATGAATGAAGAAATTCAAGAAGAAGATAGAGAATTTGAAGAACCACAAAGACCTATAGATCCACGTCAGGAGAAGAATCCTCACAAGAGGAAACCTGATTGGGTACAAGAAATTATCCAAGGTGCGGAAAGATATGGGACTCCAGAAGAAAATCACAGAGAAAGAAAGAGAACTAGATCTTGCTCCAGATATGTAGCCTTATTATGTGACTTTATCAAAGAAGAACCTTCCAGTTATGAAGAAGCAGCAAAACAAAAAGAATGGAAGGATGCGATGATCGAAGAATATCAATCAATCATGAAGAACGATGTTTGGGATGTTGTCTCAAGACCAGAAGGGAATTCAGTTGGATCTACAAGATCAAGCATGCTGTGGATGGTAGCATAGAGAAATATAAGGCAATATTTGTGGCTCATGGCTTCTCATAGAAGGAAGGAATAGACTATGAAGAAATCTTTGCTCCTATAGCCAGATACACTTCCATCAGATCAGTACTTGCTTTCACTGTAGTAATGAAATGGAAGATACACCAAATGGATGTCAAGACTGCTTTCTTGAATGGTGTAGTGGAAGAGGAAGTGTATGTAGAACAACCACTCAGTTTTAAGACACATAACAGGGATTCTCATGTGTGTAGAATGAAGAAATACCTGTATGGTTTGAAACATGCACCTAGGACATGGTACGACAGAATTGACAGCTTTCTATCCAGCTTGGACTTTACCAAGAGTAAAGCAGATTCCAACCTTTACTACAAGGTTGAAGATGGAAACCCAGTGATGCTTCTACTGTATGTAGATGATCTATTTGTAACAGGTATGGATGGGTTGATTGATGATACAAAGATAAATCTTGATGCTGAGGTTAAAATGAAGGACTTGGGTATGATGCATTATTTTCTAAGTATGGAGGTGTGGCAGAATGTGGATGGAATCTCCCTTGGACAAGGGACGTATGCAGTAGAGATCCTGAAGAGGTTTGGGATGATGGAATGCAAGGCTATGGCCACACCTATGGCATTGAACCTGAAGCTATTGAGTGATGCTTCATCAGAGATGGTTGATGCTATGATGTATCGTCAGATGATTGGGTCCTTGATGTATCTGACGAACATGAGACCAGACATTTGCTTTGCTGTGAACATCTTGAGCCAGTTCTTGACAGATTTGAGAAATGTTCACTTGATTTCTACAAAGCATATTATGAGGTACAAAAGGGGTACAATTTATCATGGGCTCAAGTATGAGGTGAATCAGAAGATTAACCTAGAGGGTTATGTTGATTCATATTGGGCAGGCAGTGCCATCGATAGGAAGAGCACTTCAGGGTGTTGCTTCAATATGGGATCAGGTGTGATCTCTTGCTTTAGTAGGATGCAATCATGTGTGGCACTAAGTACAGCTAAAGCAGAGTATGTCACAGCTTGTTCAGCTAGTTGTGAGGCAGTATGGCTACGGAAGCTACTGTCTGATTTATTTGATCTCCAGATGGATGCTACTTGTATACATTGTGACAACTAGAGTTACCTAAAGTTGTCAGAGAATCCAGTGTTCCAGCACAAGTCGAAGCATATTGAGATCAAGTATCACTATATCAAGGATATGGCGCAGAGGGGAGCCGTGAAGCTCCAGTATGTTGCGACGGAGGAACAGATAGCTGATATATTGAGGAAGCCATTGGATAGGGTGAAGTTTAAGTACTTCAGGGAGAAGCTTGGTGTTCTCTAGATCGAGGTTTCCTCCAAGGGAAAGTGATGAGTCCCATAGCCATTCTAACATGGTCAAAGGATTGGTTCCTTCCATGGTCAGATGTAAGGGCTGAGCCATTCTGTAGTGGTGAGAGGATTGGTTCCTTCCATGTCAGATATGAGTGATGAATGCCATTCTTGGAATGGAGGTACCTGGTCAGTTACTAGGAACACTCAGTCTGGGACTGAGAGAGCCATTTTGACGAGTAGGTCAGATGTAAGGGCTGAGCCATTCTGTAATGGTTAAAGGATTAAGTTCCTCCCATGTCATATGTGAGTGTTGGACATTCTGTTGAGTACGATAGATGTAAGGGAAAATGCCATTCTGGGAATGGAGGCACCTGGTCAGTTACCAAGTAGCTCAGTTTGGGACTAGGGGCCATTCTAATATGACTGTAGGATTGGTTCCTACTTGATCAGATGTGAGCGCACACCCTTCTGAACATGCATGTTGGATTCGTTCCTCGCATGTGTCAGATGTAAGTGCAGATCCTTTTCTAACATGCATGTTGGATTGGTTCCTCGCATGTGTCAAATGTAAGTGCAGAGCCTTTTTGAACATGTATGTTGGATTCGTTCCTCACATGTGTCAAATATAAGTGCTGAGCCTTTTTTAACATGCATGTTGGATTGGTTCCTCGCATGTGTCAAATGTGAGTGCTGGGCCTTTCTGATAGGGTTGTGGGATTGGTTCCCACATGGTTAGATGTGAGTGTTGGGTGTGCCTTTCTGATATGATTATAGGTTAGTTCCTATATGATCAGATGTAAGTGCCGGGTGAAGACCTACATGGTGGCTAGGCCTACATCTAGCATTAAAAAGGGCTGGCTCTGTAGAACTTCCTATGACGAGAAGAATCATGAGATAACACCCATGAAGATTCAATATTGATGATCTAGATCGAGGGAAGATCCATATCCAGAGATGATACAGATCTAGGAATGATGCTACAGATGATCCAGATCGAGTGATGATCCAGATCCAGTGATGATGATCTAGATTGAGTGATGATCTAGATCCAGAGATGAAGATGACTTTAATACAAAGAAGACTTGAATATGTAGATGACAAGAAGACCCAGAGAAGAAGACCAGTGATGAAAATTGTGTCGAGAGAATACCTTCCGAGTTAAGAGAAAGTGTTAATGTAATTGTAAATTCAGAATGTATTCACTTGTATTTCTCATCTATTGTAACCCGATGTTTATTCCAAGATGTTCTTGTGTCATGTCATGCCCCGATGTTCTGATCGAGACAATCAATAATGTAAACAAGTCATGTCAAGTCATTGTGGGTAACCCTCCTATTGTCTAAGGGTTAAAGTCCTCGTAGTTCTGGGGAACTAGGGTTATTAGACTCTCCTAGTGAGGTCGGCCCTAGTAGGGTTTTAGTCATGTCGGGATTAGTATAAATAGAGAGCTAGACTCTCTATTTAGCACACATCTCATACACACTCAAGTGTAGCACATAGTTGAGGAAGAAAAAGACACTGGGGCAAGAGGAAAGAGCTTACTGCTGTCGAGAGATTGTCTTACTATTTTTGGGTTTCACTTTGGTGCTGATTCTATCTCAGAGGAAGTTGCGGGGTTTTCTCCATTTATGGTTTCCTCGAGGAAAAACAATATGTTCATTTTCTCTTGTGTTTGATTGTTGTGCTTGTTGTTCTCTCAATTTAAAGATCCTAATGATATGCTAGCTTAATGTTGAAAAACTAACAAATCCATCTTGTGATTTGAGATGATATTGCCCAAGTTTTTCAATTAGTTGCATTATTTTTCCATCTGTTCTACACCATAAATTGATGGTTTTTGTTTGTCCTAATTTTTATGTGGTAGATTTGCTTGAACATGTTTTGTGGAAATGAATGCTCTACTTCTTCTTGTCAGAGGAATGAATGCACTCTCACCACTTCTCAATCCAATGACCACCTGTAATGGTTTTATTGTAGACTAAGATGGCATGACACCACATAATGCCCACATGTAATTACTACTATGCAGGTTTACACATATTCACATCCGCTTATGCTTGACATGTCATCGTTTTCTTTTAGAGGGGTGATGCAAATCTTGGTGTTGATATACTGAGATGCAAAGTGATGTAGTCCCATAGTTGAGATTTCAACCCATCACTGGGGTCATCAACGCAACATGGTCTAGCATCTATTGTAAAAAAACTAGATCTAATAACAATAACATATGAAGCATTGGGTACAAAGAGAGGCAACAAAAAATGCAAATATTTTGGCTTACCTTGAACTTGTTGAACTACCTGGAGCACCTGATGCAATAAAGCTAAGATTTGAACTAAGTGTGACCTTGAACCATCATGAGGCTATGGTATTGAATTTATTTCACCACTCAGGTTTGTTGCACACTTTGATTTGTTGCACACACTTTGGCTCTGTCTAAGGCATGGAAGTATGCTCTAACTATATTTTAGAATACCTTGAACTTGTTGAACTACCTGGAGCACCTGATGCAAAAAAGATAAGATTTGAACTAAGTGTGACCTTGAACCATCATGGGGATATTGTATTGAATTTATTTCACCGCTCAAGTTTGTTGCACACTTTGATTTGTTGCACACACTTTGGATCTGTCTAAGGCATGGAAGTATGCTCTAACTATATTTTAGAAACATGATACTCAAATAATTATGAGGAATGAAGTTTCTAATATTTTGAATTAGTATTTTTCATTTTTTTATTCACTTCAACTGTATACAATCTATGTTTGCATATGAGCTATGCTATAATTTTTCTAGCATTACAAGTTTGGTATAAAAAATGTATGTAGTGGATATAAAAATGAAAAACTACTCACCTTCTCAAATCTTGTGTGATGTCGTTTTCCCTATCTGTTGACTTAACAGGCTTCCTAAAAACATATTTTATGTTGCTTCATAATTAGTCCCATCCTAGGTTCTCTTTGAATCCATGAAGTGCTAAGACTTTATTTTCTCAGTTCCACCAGCAAAGGACTTGGTGGTGAAGGGACTAGCCTAAATAAATATCACCCAATTAAGAAGAAGAGGGGAGAAGAGAACATCAAATTTTCTGATTGCATCAAGCAAAGATACTTGTGTCGCTCTTCTTTTTCTTGTTACGACAAGTTTTGTGAAACAAGTGAACCTGTTAGCGAGAGATTTTCTAACATAATGCTTGAATGATTTTCTAAACTAGTTCTTGAATGAAGTAGCCAGAACAAAGAGCTCCATACGACTAAATATTTATAGAGTGTATGTTAGGCCTGGTTGCAACATCCAAGAACGTCAAGTATCGATCATTTATATGAAGGAAAATAAGATATGGTCACTGATAATAAGGATAGGGATAGGGCACACCAAATATAGACTCATCTTGATTCTGATAACAATATAACAATTCTTCCAAGCCCATCATGCAAAAAAATAGAAGCAGGAGCATTTTCACCATTATTTTTTTAAAATATTTATATTTTGTACTTGGAATCAAATTTTTTTCCAGAAGGTACAGAAGGTATTTGGTAGTGCAGACAGTATACAGAAGGTACAAAATGATCAGCTTGGGACTTTCAAATAGTCCTTTATCAAACTCTGATTGTTAATTTCCAAGTAGGAATCAACATGTTTTTCTTTCTCAAGTAGTTTTTAGATCAGTAGATACAATGTTTGATGAATAAAATTTTTGTATTCATCAATGTTTGATGAATACAATTTTTATTATTATTAATATAGAGTACCCCATCGGTTATCCAACGTTCAATGCCTAACAGCTATTATCGGATTTCATTTCAATCCGACGAAGTTGCTATGGCTCTGACGGTATATTGTCGTCACATTTTCGACATCCTGGGGCTCTCATCCGACAACCTTGTCGTAGGAAATTCGACAACCTTGCCATAGGAAATTCGATGGCCTTGGCGTAGGAAATTCGACGGCCTTGGCGTATGAAATTCGACGGCCTTGGCATAGTAAATTCAATGGCCTTGTCTTGTCATCGAATATCCAACGTTATGCCACTGACGACAAAAAAATTGAGGTTGTCGAATACTCGACAGGTTATTGTCGAATTTCAGATATGGAAGCCGTCAAATTTTGGGCTCAAATTTTGTTGTGACTGATTCTGAGTCCATAAATCATCTTTTGGACTCTTGTTCCTTTGTCAATCTGTTTTGGGACAAAGCTATAGAGAATAACATCATATCCAAGAGAGTAAAAGGTAACATCAATGAGACTATTCAACAATGGGATGAGAACCCCTTTCAAATCTTGATTCTCAATCTTATTTGGGAAATGATAAATGGATTCATCACTTGGAACATCTCGAATGAAAGAAACCTTCGCATTTTTATTGTAAAAAAAAAACTCCAGAGGAAGTGTGGCACATCATCTACAATAACCTACATGAATCTCTTTCCTCTAGACTTTGGAATTACACCGACTTTTCAATCTCCCCCCCTGAGAAGTGACTGCTAGATAATTAGAATATTCATCTCACCCCTCCTAATGGGACTTCCAAGTCACCGAGAGTCAACATTGAAAGTCCTATCTCATAAGCTCCCCCTCCTGATGGTGTCTATAAACTCAACTTTGATGGTGCATCCAAAGGAAATCATGGCATTGCTAGGTTCATAGGTGTAATTAGAAACAACAGGGGGAATATTCAGTGGCTCTACTATGGGAACATAGGCCATAACACTAATAATTCTTCTCAATTGGAGGGTCTCATTGGGGGTATTGGAATCACCGTTAAAAATAAACTCTTCCCCTTATTAGATGAAGGGGACTCTTAGATCATACTCTCGATGGATGCAAAAATCATGCATGGCTCTCAAACCTGTAAGCTCTCTCCCAGGTGGATACTGGAGCATGGTATCACCTGTCTAGCTGCCCATCTCTCACAAAATCAGGCCATCTCCTTCCACCATGTGAAATGCACAACCAACTCTCTAGCGGATTCTTTAGCCAATGAAAGAGCCCTCAGTAATTCATTGTTTACGGAAGGAGGGATTAACAGTATCAAAAACATTAATCTAGTCCACATATGTTAAAATCTGGCATCAATATATTTATCTAACCCAGATGTGGTTGCCACACATCCAGCTGAAGGCGTTAATGGCCTCGAACTGTGGGTTGATAGGGTGGAACCTCACATTATGGGCCCTTGTTATCCCCCCCAAGCTACAGTTAATGTGCACTGAAGGAAAGGACATAGACATTCTAGTTGGCATGGAAGGAAGGTCTCAACAATCAATCACCCCATCTAGAGATGGACATTCAGTGACGTCGAGGGATGGAATATCCATTTCTATGTCTCGTCAGGCGTTGGAAGGGTCATCCTCGCTTTAACTCTCCTTTAATGGCTTCTATGTTTACTTGTGCTACCGACCGACTTATGTCTATTGCGAGGGAAGTCTCTTGGCTTAATCTTATGTTCTTGTGTTTGGATCTGGATTACTACAACTCCTCCCAATTCAGCTCTTGTCTTACCTACTGGTATTTTCGATAGTATATCTCTTACCTGCACTATCATCCTTGGCATCTATCTCAGGATAATTGTAGTGTCTCTTCCCAGTTTAATATTGGTCCGTCCACGTAGTTTTCTTGGCACACCAGTTATCATCTGCTCCATTAGCTGATACAGAGGTCGAGAGCTAGTACAAGCTCCAACGACAAGTTGATTCATAGTTCTACCATTTACCGTCAATGCGACACCCCTCGCCGGGTTAGCAGTGGTATAGGTCGCACTTAACGAGGCTTGATTCTGAGGTAGGAAGATGGGTATGACATGGGTGTTTCCGTTCCAGTGTGCACACTGATAGATGCGTGGGAAGCCGGTTTGTTCATAGAACACTTGGCTAGAGGTATCGGGGGTGGACATCTCAACCATTATTGGATTGTTGAGAATATGATGGGATCCTTAATGGAAGAAATGGTTAGTACTTGTATTTATTCTCATAGTTCGGTTCTCCAGGCTAAAACTAGGATGATTGAACTTGATACTCAACTTAATAAGCAAGATGCGACTTCAGCGTGTAAATGCCTTGGATTGGGTCTCTGCACACCAGGAAATAATGAAGTGGGTAGTGGAAGCATTACGAGGGAACCTATGACATCTTTGGATAGGATCTCAGTCCTGATAATGCCCATCACGTTGACTATACCATTTCTAGTACCTTCCACCAACACACAACTGAGAAACAAGTGTGTCCGTGATATTGAGGTACCAGTTTTCAAATCCTCCCCTATTCCTGTTAAGCAGTCGAAAAATACGAATGCTGAAGATTTCCCAGGGGTTTTCCCTATCATTAAGGAAAACCCTGACCTTTAAGTTTGGTTCGGTTGAAGAACCCGCCACCTGGTTGGCCTACCTATGTTTTACTTGCTAAGTTCAGTTACTTTGGTTTTTTAGTTTAATTCTAGAATACTGTATAAATTGTCCATGAAACTTATCAGTGTTTTGAAGTCTAGTACGTGCCCCCCATATTCTCTATGGGTTTTTGTGCCATAATCTTTAAAGGAAAAAATACATGCTTATAGTTTTGACTAGCCGGGGTGGTGGGTTTTAGACCACCCCACTACAATGTCCGGGATGTATCTTTGAATGCAATTTTTTGTTTTAATTGATTAATACAAATGTAGAATTACAAAAAAAAATATACAAAAGCTTTGCTGGCAGATAAAAAAAATCCTTGCACATAATAATGAAGGAAGTGTTATGAAACTAATTAAGGAATTAACTTATCCAACTACCATCAATACAACATGCAGAAGAATTGAAGACATAGGAGGTAAAAGTGTCAGGCAACCACTATTGGGTTCTTTATTGGCTTGAACCATCTCGTTTTACAAGTGCTTAATACAAAATTGGCTCAATTTATTAATTGCATATGCATCATAGCATTTATGAAGATAGATACTTCAAGAGAGAGAGAAAGGTCTATAAAATATAGTATTTGCATAAAAAAAAGGAATTGGGAATTTTTATATTGTGAGGCTGCCAAAATTTTGATCAAAACTAAGTGTAATGGGATCTACAACATTGGTGCCATCGTTTTTCCTCATATGTTTCTCCTTTCTCTTTGTAAACACTATATAAAGCCCCATTTTTTGGAAGGAAAAGTAAGAATCCCATGACAAGGATTTGATACACCCTCATGGTGCCATTTATTGTAATAAAAAGAACTAACTACTCATTTCATTTGTAATTAGGATGACGCTAGCTTGCCACAGGATGAAGCAATAAAAATTCAAGCATGTGATGTTGGTTTCATTCTAATGTTGTCTTCAATATTGTGGAATGAATCAATGTATCTATATGAATCTTGCCCATTTTATATTTTTTCTTCTTGAATATATTGTAGAACAATGCATTTCTAGCTTTCTTTTTCACTATATATTCATGATCTTATGTTTACCTATGAAATACAAAGTTTTGATTCATGCACCCATGCAAAACTAAGTTCATGTTTTAAGATATGGTCATTATCGTCATGTTTACTCACCTTCACCTCAGGGATAATTTTAGGGGCGAAATTTAGCCCATGGGCTATTTTTAGGGGTTTTTCTCCAAAACAATATTTTCCATTTTGCATTTTTTGAAGCCCTGTTTTGCCCAATTTTGATGGGGTAAACTTTTTTCACCTTAAAAATCACCAAATTATTATATAAATGATATAAAATCCTTGGAAATTAAAATGTTTTTTGAAAAATATCGGCAAACATTTTATAGTTGGTGTTTTAAAAATTGGTAAGATTCGCCAACATTTATGCACTTTTAAATAAGTATGGTTCCCTAAAATCATCCCTGCTTCACCTCAAAATAATGTCCATATATTATACCAAATGGTTGATACCAACAAAAGCACCTTGACCCTAGACATAAAACCAATCGAATCCTTTACATAGTTGAATACAATCGTCCTAGGGTGATAGACTTGGATTTATACACAAGGAAGCTAAGGTCACCCCCACTTTGGATTGAAGAATGTTGCATAAGATGGGTGCATCCTACACATTATGCCTTGGCATTGTGACTATTCTTTCCCTACAGTGACCAAGTGCAACATTTACACCTCAACACAACAACTAGACGCCTGGGAAGGGGAGGGGCTCAACTTGGGGGAAAAATAAGTCCTCATCCCAGAACTACTTATATGAAATTTCAATGTGAGAATTATGTGCTCAACATGCAATCTACACACTTTCACTAGATAAGTCAAGTTTGGTATGCAAGTTATGTAGATTAGCGAGTTACAACTATGGTTTGTTTTAATAAACCCATTGATTGTGTAGTACAAGTTGAACACAAAATGGGGAAATCATGATTGACCTTATAAACCTTTATGCATGCCCTTAAATGGATAATAAGTCTACATGCATAAAAAATCATCTCTAACTAATCAAACACACACATCAAGGTTGATCCAAGTATGAAGAGTACAATTAATTGAGGAACCCTAAAATCTTGGAAAAGGCAAAATAATGATCTAAACAAAGTGACCAAGGGTCCTCACTTAGGAACCAAAAATAAAAATTGGAAAACATAATTACATGTATAGAAATAGATAAGGGAAAACATAATGGAATACCACAAATTCATTATAAACTATCATGGAAAGAGAGAGGCACCATGCCACGATTGAGAATTGTGTGTATGGAAATGCTAACTACGAAATCATACACTACATATTATTGTGATAGTAGAAGTTGTTATCTACAAAGAAGATACCAATGAGGGGCCATGATAAAGAGAATATGGAAAGTAGGAACAAAAATATAACTAAAAAATAAAGCTCGCAACAATAAAAGATGCAAAGATGCATAAAGGAGAATCCCACAAGCAAGTGGGGAACAATAGGGTTCCCCAACTTCATTAGCAAGACAACCACATTGTGAAGGATCTATCACCAAAAAATTAAAAACGAATGTTAAGAACCATATGTGGGCACATGATAACAATAAGTGCATATAAAAGGAACATGATATCAACCAGCAACATGCATGACAACTAGATCATGTTGGGAGAGGTATAAAACAAACTAGCTAATACACCATGATGTTCGGGTACATAGGGTACTCCCAAAAGACCGAACACCTTGAGCAATCGCTTCACACAAATAGATCATAAATCAACACACTGATGTTTGTCACGTGGTTAAAACCCTCGAGAGGAAAACTGTTCACGGCCCCAGCCAAATAGCTACTTGGAGCAATTTATTATGCAAAAGAAAGAAAGTTACATGATCTTCTCATGATCGATCAACTAGCCAAGGACCCTCTATGCTCTTTAAATAGGGATCATAGACCAATCGGGTGTTAAGCCACGGATCAATGGTAGGTATGATCTAAGAGAAGTTGAACCGTCATATCTCTCTATGTCTAGAACATATCGTAACCGTCGGATTAGAATATTTACAAATGCATACTAATGCATACTAAAGAAACACACTTTTACCTAACAGATATATTACACAAGTTGATCTTAACTAACTCCTAAGTGTCTAAATATCCTAACATCCCCCCTTAAGAACAACTTGGGATAGGATTGAAGAATTTACAAAAGTGACACTATTAGGAGAAGGAAGGAGGCATTAGAGCCTATCCCCCCTTAAGGACACATTCCTGAACTCCTAACATAGATCGAAGTTTAGAAAAATTCGCTTCTGTAAGAGACTTGGTGAAGATGTTTACAACTTGATCATCTGTAGGGCAATAGAGAACTTCAATAACACTATCATGGACAAGATTTCTGATGAAGTGCATGTGTAGCTCAATGTGTTTGCTATGCTGATGTAGAATTGGATCTTTGGAAAGCTTGATGACACTTTGATTTTCACACCAAAGTGGAGTAGGCTGCTGCTGCTCGAATCCAAACTCTGAAAGGATCTGTCGAAGCCATAAAGCTTCCTGACTGCCACTAACTGCGACTCGATATTTTGCTTCTACTGAAGAAAGAGCAAGAGCTTGTTGTTTCTTACAAGCCCAAGTGATAGGTCTAGATCCTAGACTAAAAACATAACCTGGAGTAGACTTTCGATCATCAGGATCGCCGGCCCAATCTGAATCAGTGAAACCAACCAACAAAGGTTCCCCCCTGTACTGTAATGAATCCCAAACTGAATTGTACCTCGAATATATTGAAGTATTCTTTTTGTTGCTTTCCAGTGACTTTCATGAGGAGTTTTCATATAATGGGAAACACGACCAATGGCAAAGGAAATGTCAGGACAAGAATGAGTCAAGTATAAAATACTACCAACAAGTTGATGATACAAGGTGGCATCTACTTCAGGGGAAGTACAAGTGGCAGAAAGTTTGACTCCAGACTGGAAGGGAGAAGGTGTTAGTTTACAATATTCCATGTGGAAGTGACGAAAAAGGTCACAAGCATACTTAGACTGGGAAAGAAAGATTCCTTCTTTGGTTTGCAAGACTTGGAGACCGAGAAAATAATGCAAATGTCCTAAGTCTGACATTTCAAAATTTTGCTTAAGAATGGATTTCACATGGGTTATAAGTTTAGGGTCACTACCAGTAAGGATAAGATCATCAAAATAAAGAACAAGTATGATGAGATGGTTTCCTACTTTCTTGGTATAGACATTGGGGTTAGAATGGCATCTAGAAAAACCAGTGTCAAGGAGAAAGTTATCCATTTTGGCATACCAAGCTCTAGGAGCTTGCTTAAGGCCATATAAGGATTTCTTAAGGAGACAAACAAGGCTAGAGTTATTCTAAACATATCCAGGAGGTTGTTCCATGCAAATTTTCTCATGTAAATCACCATGTAAGAATGAAAAATTGACATCCATTTGATGGACTTCCCAGTTATGTAAGGCTGCAAGGGAAAGAATAAGGTGGATGGAGTTCATTTTTGCTACAGGGGCAAAGGTTTCATTGTAGTTAATCCCTTCAACTTGGGAAAAACCTTTGGAAACTAACATTTCCTTAAGTCTTTCAACACTTCCATCTGATGCATACTTAGTTCTATAGACCCATTTACATCTGACAAGTTTTCTTCCTTTTGGAAGAGGAACGATATCCCAAGTATCGTTCGCCATTAAGGAACGATATTCTTCATCCATAGCTAGATCCCAATCTGGATTTCCTGAAGCTTCTGCAAAATTTTCTGGATCATGATTCTCGAAAACTTGAGCCAAAATAGAAGAGGCTCGTTGAAACTCAGAACGTGTTCAACGTTGATCTCTAGGATCATAGGAAAGATCACCAGATGCTTCACATGTTGAACGGACCCATCGAGGAAGTATTGGTGCTGGTGCAATTTGAGGAACATGAGCAGGAAGAGGTGGATTTTCATCCTCACTGTCATCATCAAAAACTGGAGTTGAAAACCTGTCAAGGAAGTTGGAAGAATAAGAAGAAGGCACAATCACCGAATCAGGCTCGCACGCCAAATATGGCACATCCGCCAAGTTGGGCTCGCAAGCCAAGAGATTTTCATCAAATTTAACATCTCTTCTAATGATTATATCATGTGAATGGGGTTTAAGAACTCTATAAACTTTTACATCTTCAGAATATCCAACAAATATGCACTTTTCACTTTTAGGCTGCAATGCTTTTTGTTTTTCATTCGGAATGTGAGCCCATGCTTCACAACCAAACACACGAAAGTGACTTACATCTGGTTTAATTTTATTCCATGCTTCTTCCAGTGTTATACCTTGTAAAAATTTAGTGGGTATGTGATTAACTATGTAATTTGCACAATTTATGGCCTCAACCCAATATTGAAGACTTAGTCCCTTAGATTGGATCATACAATTAGCCATTTCTTTTAAAGTGCGGTTCTTCCATTCAACTACACCATTTTGTTGTGGTGTATATGGAACAGTGTGTTGTTGTTGGATTCATTGTTCAGTGCAAAAAGGAGTGAACTCATTGTTAACATATTCTCCTCCATTGTCAGATCTTAACTTAATAATTTGATGACCAGATTGTTTTTCAACAAGAGCCTTGTAGGCCAAGAACATGTTAAATACTTCGCTCTTAAGTTTTAGGAAGTAAACCCAAGTGCGTCTGGAGTAGTCATCAATGAAAGTTAGGAAACATTTGAAACCAGAAAAGGATGCAGATGGAAGAGGACCACAAAAGTCACTATGCATAAGTTCCAAAGGAACCAAGGCGTGCCAAGAGGCACATTTGTCAAAACTGTCCCGATGATGTTTTTCGAGTACACAAATGGAACAAACACCATCCTTTCAAGATACCATTGGAAGACCAGTCACCATATTGTCTTTACAAGATACCATTGGAAGACCAGTCACCATATTGTCTTTACATAGTTGTTGCAATGAGTGATAATTTAAGTGACCAAATCGCTCATGCCAAAGTTTGCTCAAGTTATCACTATGAGCAACAAAAACTGAAGGAAAAGGTGATGACCCAAAGTTGTTAAATTTGCACAACCTGGTAATATCATCAACAGTTCCAGTAGCTAGGACATTTTGAGGATTTTTAAAATCCTTAATTACAACTTGGTGAGGTGTAAATGTCATAGTTTTACCTTCACCTGAATGATTAATTTGATAGACTGATAACAATTTGCAGGAAATTTTTGGAACACATAGTACATCATTGAAATGACCATTTTCTACTAGAACTGTTCCAGATCCTACAACACTTAGAGATCTATCATCACCAACAAATATTTGTTTGGTGTTACATTCATGCATAATAGAAAATATTGCTTGATCCTTAGCCATATGATAAGATGCTCTAGAATCAATAAGCCATTCATTTGAAGTAGAAGAAGAAGATGCAGTATAAGAGTAACCATAAGCACAAAGTGCATGTCCATGAGAGTTAGATTCTGAAGACGAATCTATGCTGATGTGGTGCTTTTTCATTGCTGCTTCCAAGGCTACTATCTTCTTGAAACACTTAGATTTATCATGATTATCTTTCCCACAAAAATTGCAATGACACTCAGTCTTCTTTCATTTTTGCTTGGATCCTTTGTCATTTTTTAAAGAAGGAGCTGACTGAGAGGGTTTGGGACCCTTGTTGTTTGGATTATTATTGCGAAAATTCTGTTTCTTGGGCGGCTTGGACTTTTCTTTCTGTTGGGACAATAAGGCTTTCCTAGATGTATCTGCATTGTTAATTATTCCAAGATGAATGAGCTTATCTTGCTCTTTAATTAAGGAATCACAAAAGGATTCAAGACTAGGCTCTTGATAGCTAGCTGTAGTCAAGGATTCTTTCATGGAGAAGAATGTAGATACAAAAATAGAATATGCAGGTTCAAGTTTGGAAAGAATATGATAAATATATTGTTTGTCTTCTTTCTTAATCTTGCATTCTGCACAAAAGAGTCTAAGAGTTTTATACTTAGATAAATAGCCTTGAATGCATGAAAAATCATTTGGATTCAAGGAAAGAAGCTCATTTTCAAGTTTACAACCTCGAATTTCATTGTGTTTACTAAACACAGATTCCAACTTTTCCCAAGCTTTATCAGGTTCATCAATTCCAAATATGTGGAATCACAAATTAGTAGAGATTGACATCCCAATCAATCCACGAGCTTCATCACATCTATTTGCCCATTTACACCAATTGGGTGTCAAGCCACGGATTAATGGTAGGTATGATCTAAGAGAAGTTGAACCGTCGGATCACTCTATGTCTAGAACATATCATAACCATCGGATTAGAATATTTACAAATGTATACTAATGCATACTAAAGAAACACACTTTTACCTAACGGATATATTACACAAGTTGATCTTAACTAACTCCTAAGTGTCTAAATATCCTAACACATGAAATAACAATTAAACTATCAGAGCATTAAGCTAAAAATACATTAAGCTATCAAGGCTGCTATCATTATCTAAGGAACCTAAACTATAAAATAAAAATACACACAAAAAGAAGAAGAAGAAAGATATTACGATTGAATAAAAAGAGCAACACAAATCTAACTACTTAACGTAAATAAAAAGTTAGAAAAACATAAGGTATAATTATTAATATAAAATACAAAAACTATGCACAAAAAGGAGGAGGTAAAGGGTATAATAGCTAAATTTACACATACATGTTTGAATACAAAGGGTGTGATACTTGCATTTCCATGGACATTTGGAAACCATTAAATGGAAACCTATAGATACAAATGCCAAATATCATGGGGAAAAGGGTGTTTTTTACCTTCATTACATCAAAAGGGAGAAAAAAGGACAACATGCACTCTCTTAAGAAGACATGAGGCATGATCGAAAGAAAAATTACGACATAGGAAATATAGGGGCGATAATAGGATGGTCTAATGAGACCTTTATACAACTAGCAATGTCAAAGGATATGTAGCAAGGATCATCACCTTAACATGGAAAGAAAAGAAAATGATGTTCGATCATCATTAGGAACCAAATATATTAGGTGGGGAACACCATAACATTTTATCCAATTTTACCTTATATCCCATTTCATTCTTAAAATTATTCAAGGGATGCCAAAAGATGTTTTTCATTGTGAAAATATGTTTTTCCTTATTGTTTAGAATTGACCACATGGTTTTGGAAATATTACTATTTGTTATAGAGGTGGGTGGGTCAATTTACCAAAAGTAACTTATAAAATTTTGTTAAACCTTATAGAGTTATCTAACGTACAAAAAATAACATAGAAAAATATAAAAGTAAGGTTATGTTGGGAAAAAATATGAGTTAACTAGCGAGTTTTTTTAACCAAGCATGTTCAATATGAGTTAGCCAATTAACACTTTTAACACAACGATCTAAATGGTGTGTTAAACATAGGTTCAGTATCTTGATATTCTAAATTTATTTAAATAAACATCACATTGGAACAGTCTTCAAAGAGTGAAGTTTGCAATAAAATCTACTTTTAATCTATTTAGTTATGTTAAGGACATCATTATGCCAATTTGGTGTAACTCGAGTAGTTACTAGGAAAATTTGTTGTTCTCCTCACCCAAGTTTAAATCCTACTTTGCGAAATGTATTCTTTTAGTGAGATGATTGCTAATGAGATATACATGCACATTTACATATATATGTATACACATGTGTATACACACACACACACACACACACACACACACACACACACACACACACACACATATATGTGTGTGTGTGTGTGTATGTGTATGTGTATTACAACTTGTATATATATTTGTGTGTGTGTGTATGTATATATGTATATTTATACATATATACATATGTATATGTATGCATACTTATATGTATATGTATACATATATCTATATGTGTGTATATGTATGTATATGTATATGTATACATAGATATGCATACATATACATATGTATATGTATACACACACACACACACACACACACACACATATATATATGTATATTTTTTTCTGTTGAAAAAATTATTTAATTCATATAGAATAAACATGAACTGTCCCAGAAAGACTCACAAAACATAGCTTTAAAAGATTTATATAGCTGTCAGCTCTCAGGATTCTTCACACTAAGACTCTGTAAAAAATACACCTATGTGGATTTTATGTAACTATATTTATGTCTTTGTCTATATCATTTATTCTTTTGTGAACCTCAATGACACTTGGAACCACATTAAAAGAAACTTTTGAGAGCTTATTTGAATATGTGTTTAGTTCTTTGTAAACCTGTGCAACATAAGTAGTGTCAAAATCTTGAAGAAGGATTCGAATTTCCAATAGAATATTTTGCAGATGAGGAGATGCAATATGAATATTATTTATTACCCAGTCGATTACCATTTTTAACCTCCAAATAGTTGTAAATGTGAAATTTTTTTTATACCGTGCCACTTTTAAAACAAACCAAAGAGATGTTAACTCTGCTTTTCTATTGGAACAATGTCCTGGAGCATATTTGATATTGAATTTGTGATTGTATAACATGAATAAAACTTCCCCTGATCCTCCAAAGGGAGGATCTCCCTGGATTCCACCGTTGAAAAAGGAATAAGGGATGCTCTTGTCGATTTAATGGGGGACTAAATTCCTTGGTTTGACAATATTTGGATCAAATTTATATTCATGGGTCCACTGTAAGATTGGAGTAGTCTTATTTTCACGAGGAATCCAACGATTTTGAAATATTGTTGAATTCTGAGTCCACCAGATTCCATAAACGAATGAGGGAGGATAAGATGCATATCTACTTACCAACTAGTTCTACCACAACTTTTAGAAATGGTGTTCCATCGATGAGTTTATGCATTCATATATTGAAAGGAGCTTCTTTGCTGGGACATTCCAAACCGCTTCTGCATATGAACATGAGAAAAAAATATGAGAAATGGTCTCACAATCTACTCTGCATAGACAACATAAATTCGGTCCATGCCACCCCATTTTCTAAGGTTGTCCCACATCAGAATTTTATTGCTAAATGCTAGCCATAGGGTGACTTTATCTTTCAGAGGAACCGAGTTTTTCCATACTGAACACCACCACCAAAGCTTTTCACCAATGAAAGACTCACTGAGATAAGCCTCGTATCCAAAAAATCTCATGTATTCATCAGAGGGTGAGTTCTTTGTCCATACTAGACTATCTTGAGTGGTACTATCCAAGTGCACAAAACTTTCCATCAGTATGTTTACATAGAGGGACCAGTCTTCTGCTACTTCTCCTCGCATTCCCAGAGCTATGGGGATAACCATCCTCTTCTCCCCCAATCCTATGGATATTACACCCGGGCATCCGCCAATAGCTTTATAATGTGCTTCTTTAAGTGATCTATTGTAGCCTCAACAATTTTGTATTAATTTCTGGTTCCTACCCAAGCGTCTTATCTAATTTTGACCTCCCTTCCCTCCCCAATATTCCATTCCTTCCATCCAATTGAACAATTTTTATGAATTTGGCAAGATTTCTAAACCATTATGCAATGGCGTACCCCTCACAGTATTTGGAGTTCATCACCTTCCCCCAGAAAGAAAGAGGGGACTGATCCAGTCTCCATAGCATTCTTACAACTAAATATTTAAAAAATAACTCCAGGTTCGTTATTCCTCATCCCCCTATCTCTTTGGGATTAACCAGGGAAGTTCATTTGACCAAGGGGATCCCCTCTGCCTGTTTACTAACTGTCGAAAGAAATGAGAATAAGTTTTTTCCTGATTTTGTTCAAAATTACTTTGGGGATATAGGCTACATAATCCCAGTAAACATGTATAGTTTGTAGAATATATTTAAGGAGAACTATCCTACCTCCTCTTGATACAAAACAATTTGCCCAAAAAGAAATTATGGGCTCAACTTTCTTGTACAACCAAACCCAATCATTGAAATAATACGAATTATGTTTTAGGACAAACCCAATATATTTGAACCCGTCTGACAATAGTTTTAAAGAGAAAGGAACCGCCTCCTTTATTTGAACTATCTCTTCTTCAAGGATCTTGTTGTATGATATACTATATTTTTCAATGTTTATCTGCATTCCAGTTGTCTTTTTGTAAAGGTCTAGAATCGATTTGATGTACTAGAGGTTTTCAATAGAAGCTTCTCCTAGTAACACCACATCGTCCACAAATAAAAGATGGGAAAGTTCTTCTGTATTTGAAACATTTACTCCTTTAAGTGATTTAGACTCTCTTGCATTATTAATCAACCCGCTAAGTGCATCAACCATCAATAAGAAGAGGAACGATGACAACGAACAACCTTGCCTTAATCCTCGTGATGGACGAAAGAAGGGAGAGGGTGATCCATTAAGCATCACTGCAAAAGAAGATGATTAAATGGATCCCATAACTCAACTGACCATTTCCATTGAATTTCCTATATGGATCAACAACAGGTGAAGAAATGTCCAACTCACATAATCATGAGATTTGGAGAGATAAATCTTTAAATAGAAAGCATTGATTTTGTTTCTTGGGATGGAATAGATGGATTCCTATGCCAAGGATACTGCATCATGGATTTGTATTTTAAAAGGGAAGAACAATTGTTCTTCTAATATATTTTAACTCAAAATAGGCTTGAGCCTTTGAGCTATGATCTTTGCGATCAATTTGTAAATCACATTACAAAAAGAGAGGCCTAAAATCATGGAAGGAAGTGGACTTTTGCTTCATCAGAATCAAAGAAAGGACAGTAGAATTTAATGAACCCAACACTTTTTTAGATAGCTAGGATTCACATACTACCTTCAATGAATCAACTTTTTTCAATTCATAAAACCCTAGGAAAATTTCCTTCGTGAAGCCATTTGGGTCTAGGACTTTACCCTTTTGGCAAGAGTATAGGATATTGTACACTTCACTCTTTGAAAATTCCTTAGTAAGAACTTCGTTAATTTTGTCATAGATTATACGAGGGAAAATCCTTAACACCTACAGAATATCTTGGATTGGGCATCCCTCAGGTTTAGAGAACAAAAAACGAAGATGAGCTACACTTGCATTCACTTTTTCTTTGAAGGTTCTTACCAGGATCCCATGTGGCTCCCATGTGGATCTTGTTTCTCTGATATAGTGTTTATATTCTGATTATGGGAGGTGAACCGATGGAAAAACTTTGTATTTTTTTCACCTTCTACAATCCAAACATCTATTCTCTTTAACCTCCAAAGTTGATCCTCCCTNTATATATATATATATAATTTACATTGTGAAATGTATCTTGATGGAATTGTTGAGAAGGTATTTAGCGAGAATGTATTTTTGGAAATGTTTTTGTTTTGTTTGGTTAGACAAGTTGTAACCTTTGACAATGTCATGAGATTTCGAACCAAACATTATTCCCTCTTTTATGAGTACTATCTGCTAAAACTCTACCTCATAGAATCCATGTTTTAATGCTAATTTCATAAAACATATAAAAGTGTGTTTATATTCAGTTTATTCATCACATAAAACTATGGCAACAGTACGCCATGTTAGGTGGCCAACAAATTTGATAGTTGAATAATGTCATCACTTATATATTGAATTGGAAATGATAGATAAATTATTATACTCATTCCATCACTATTTTTTCACATAAATAGATAATTTATATTGTGATAATTGATTCACAGCTGGATCTAAGAGAAAGGAAACTCTCACAATTCGATATTGCTCACAAAATATGCACAAATTAGCAAAAAGAGTGAAAATAAAACACAAAAATGAAGTCAATAACTGATATTATTATGATTTCCAACATGTAACTATGTCTGAAACATATATATATTACATTAGGGAAAAATCATGAGGCCTTGGAGGCCATCTGGATGCATACAAGTGTTAGACCATGATTTGATCCTCAAACCCCCATAGGTGGACCAATCAACTTCCTAATCATCCAAAATGGTCATGAATGAAAGTGTGAACATGGGTGAGGCATGATGAGACATAAATGGAGGCATGCTAGGTCTGGGTGAGCACATGGGTGAGTGGGAGTGGCTCTAGGAGGCAATAAATTCCCAAGGAAGTCCAAAAACCACCACAAACATACACTAGCACCTAAAGTCAAACACATTCCCTGAATCTAGGGCAGGGGCATGGGGTCTTCACTTATTGAAACCATGCCATAGCACGTTCATTCGTGGCATATGAAACAATACCCCTATTTTCAAAAAATATTGGAAAATACCTCCCAAAATCATTTTTTTTAACCCCCTCCCAATATGCCTTGTCGATTTTAAAAAACCCCTATTTTCCCTATATATTGCATGTATCCATTTTTTCATTTACATTTTTTATACCCCTTTATATTTCTACCTAAGGAAATAAAAAACTAAACACAAGAAAGGGCGACACTTGATAGGCGCCCTTAGGCAAATCACTTTATTAGGAATTAAAATGTATCACATGATGTCAAAACAAATAAGAGAGGGTTTATTTGTACCAATCTCAAACAGTAGTGTGTTTTCCCCAAGAAGGGTTCAAAAATGAAACTTACACCATTTATAACTGCTTCTTTCCATCACGGACTTTTTATCCAAGCACCATTTTGGTATCTAGGAGATTGTACAACTTCAAAAACAAAATTGATTTGGAATATTCAATGCATACTGTTAATATTTTTAGATTAAAAAAAATATGAATTTAACAAGAGGAATGGACGAGTCGAGCTGGCATCCATTTATCCAATGAACTTGTGAGCATTTAAAGCATAAATTCATGATGTCAAAATAGGCCACCTTTCAGTTGAAGATTGTATTTCCAATTCAGATGTCTACCTCGTCACCAAGTTCCTAGCTAATTTTTACTCAAACAAATTCTTTATCATCTACGGGGAAAAGAAAAAAAATCAAGGGTTGTGACAAACAAGCAAGTTGGTCAGAAGACAAACAAAAAGATGGGGAAGCAAAGTCAGCTAAAAAATATGGGCCAAATAACTAAACACCAGTAACATTATGAGCAATTTCAAATTTAGTCTTCAAACTGACAATTTTTCTTCAACATAGATTCAAGCTGGAGGTGTGACTCTAATAAAGCAACCAACCAAAATACATAAAAATATCTGGATTATTAGGAAGAGCAACAATAAGAGAATGAAGAGCATTATTTTTGTCTGGATTATTAGGAAATGCAACAACAAGAGCATGAAAGAATGCTCTTCCTTCTATCCATGCCATCCCTAATATTACCTAAGATTGGATAGATGTTTCCACTTCCATGCTTCTGTATACATGGGCTTCAATTTCCATATTCAAGTTCACCTACGGATGCAATTGAACAAATCTTGCTATCGAGAACTTGTATTAATAATTGAATGGAACCGCTAGCACAAACAAGTGCAAACAGTCTTCCTTCACATGAAAATATACCACAACCACCTTAATTGTAACCAGCATACTTGCAGAATTCGGCCAGTAAGTTCAAACCATTTCATCGTTATGTTATAATCATCCTTATTTCAAGCCAGAATGCTATTCATCCAAACTATTATGGAGTAATAATAGCAATGCAATTCAAGTTATACCATATCTTGCATCTGTCTAAATTATCATGAAAATTTCAAGAACAATTAAGATTTCTTGAGAATTGCAAAGGCCTAAAAAAGGTGTGCAATATCAGATCAAAATCGATGTTATTTATTAGGAATGTGTCATACAGAAATGCTAGGTGGAGGGAGCCATATTACCTCCCCTGAAATTTGTCACAATGTTGATCATTGTCAAACCTAGCAATATCTGCTAGTTATGAACTTAAGCACGCTGCTACTTACAGCCATTGGTGGTAGTCTTTGTGATCATGTAAACACATTAACCTACTCCTAGGTCAATTGCAATGTATCATGAGATGGCTGCTATAATTCTTTAGAATTCATATTTCTTTATCACCTTGTGATATTCACAAAGATTAACTGTGTCTGCACAAACAGGCTCTAGTACAAATGCTCCATCTCAGGAAAACTGCAATGCAAGAAATTTCCTGGGAAGAAAATGGTACAAAATACCATTCTAGACAAATTCTATCAACAGGAATCCCAATATAACCTGACATGGTCAAAACCCAACCATCTTTTAACTTTTTATACATCATAGTACTTTTGAAGACAACCACCATAATGAACCCTGTGGTACCATATAGAGAACCTCTTATACCTGTAAAATTCAACAACTGAAAAGAAGTACCAAGGTGTCCTGTCTTTAAAAAACTACATTCCCTGTTACCGTGAACTTTGGCAGTTTTGCTGTGCCAAGTGATAGATTTTCAGAAAAATTAGAACAATTGCCAACTTCCAAACCAATGCCAAACTGAAAATACATCTCACTGCCAGATAGACCACAGGTCAAGAACAAGATAATCCATATGATGCTATGATTCAATGGTCCATTTAGACAAAGACTCCAGCCTGCACAACATTAGCAGAAATTACTTCGCAGTTCACATGCAATACCAAATGTGTACAAAAAGATGAAGTCGATTGACGGAACTTGTCACATTTATGTTCAAATTAAATTATTTCATCATGGGTATAGATAGACAACAAGCCCTATGTCAAGTGAATCTAAATTATTTTATCATGGGTATAGCTAGACAACAAGCCCTATGTCAAGTGAATCTAAATTATTTCATCATGGGTATAGCTAGACAACTAGAAGGGCAGCAATCTAAATTATTTCATCATTGATAGCTCGACAACTAACTAGCATAAAATGCCCTAAAAATGAATATATTTGTTATATATATGTCATATTTATTACACCATCGAGAAAATTTTCCATCGCTTGTCGAGGGTTAATTTTCAAAATTTTGGTAAAATGTGCTATATATTTTCTAATACCAAGTTAGAAAGATTTGCAATCTGATTTATGCAATCACCTAAAACAAATATAAATCCAATCTCAGAATCTGATGGTATAGAAATCATAGAAAACAAGAAGATTGAGAGGCACATTAGATGGTGGCATCATGATAAACCAGAAGATTAAGCATGACTTGTGCCTAGAGCATTATACAATCTTTTTGGTATTTTTTGTTATGACAGACTAGATTCTTCTTTTTCAAAGACGATAAATATAGTTACATGATATATCATTGTATTTCAATTTGATTTGGGGCATAACATAAGATCAATAGCAACACTTATGCATGTTCAATGTACAATCACTATTGCATAATAATCTAAACACCTGCACTCTCTCTCTCTCTCTCTCTCTCTCTCTATATATATATATATATATATAAAGAGATTGGACAAGTACAGACAATAGACAGGTAGATAGGGGCTTAAAAGCAGAGAGGAGGTTTGGTATTAGCAGAGCTAAAATGATGTGGAGACTAATGCACAACGAATGTCTTTGGGGAAAAATATATAAACTCAGTACAACAAAGTGGATTAGAAAGGAAGTAAAAGACCATAGAGGGCCCTCAATCGTCTGGAAATAATTGGTAAATGGCATTCCAACTGATAGGGAAATGGTTAGTCTAGAAAATAGTGAATAAGAAGAAAGGTAAAAATAGGTGAACGCACCAGGCTGGTGTGCTTCAGAAATCAGCATATCAATTCTCTTATTAATCCTTCATAACAGGAAGAAAATTATTATTATATATGCTACTGTATCAGAATTTAAATTGACTATGAAGTTAAAGATGGAAATCAAATGTACAGATCTATATTCAAGGAGATATTTTGGACGAATGGAACCCGTATATTCATGGGATCAAGCTAAGTGGAATAAAATAGAAAGAAGAAGATTATTAGATTGTTTGGTAAAAAAACAAAGCAACAGGTAACCTCACTGCTAAGCTGGGTAATGAACCAAGGGTGAAAGAAGAATTTGAGGGTGAAAAGATGGGGGTGGAAGGTCATCTAGAGATGAATTTTCTTCTACCAACGAAATTCTTACTTGGGACAATTGCAACAATAGATCTTGGGACAAACCATGCAAAGATAAAAAAGAATCAGTTGACCATTTACTAGCTCACTATCCATTTTGAATAGAACTTTGAAATAAATATTTGGAGCTAGCTAATGAAGATGTGAAATGGAAAGGAGAAGCTATTGTAGATTGTTTCAAGAGCTGGTAGGAGAATAAAAATTATCAAATAACACAAAGCAATTCCCTGTACAGTGTTGTGGGCACTATTGATAGCTAGAAATGATAAGACTTTCAAGGGTAAAGACATCAATTCCAATTCAGGTTTGCTTCCAGATAAAATGTGCATATAGTGGTATTTGGGTAACCATAAGGTTACAAACAGGAAAAGGATCAATCAGCCTGATATAGATTTCTCCAAGGCCTGGGGATTCTTTTAATGGAGCTTGTCAAAATCCCTCTGGTGCTCAAATTGGAAGCTGACAGAGGAATAGTAACTTTTCATGTATATGGTGATTGTAAAATTGTTATTGAGTAGGCTACATCCAGTTATTAAAAATTATCAAAGAAATAAGTTATTTTGAAAACATATATTTCAACCATGTCTATAGAGAAATTAATAAACATGCAGACAAATTATCCAAGGAGGTATTACTCCTACAGCAAGGTTCATTGGTTAAATTTGAATCAAGGAGACAGACTCCCTCATCTAAAGGCTCAATAGTTCCAAGGAAACAATTCAGAAATTTTGAAGCATACATCTTGAAGTTGCCTTTCTAACTGCCATTTAGTTTATTGTAAATAGCTACAAAGCCAGATTTGGATGAAGACGGTATATGGACTTGAGTATAGACTAAAGGAAGCACTTAAACAGTGCATCTTCTACTAGCATATGGCAGAGCGACACAAACGTCCGGAGTGTCAAAAGGACAATCATATGTATATTCTGATTTCATCTAGAAATATCAAGAATACTACTTTTTGGAAAAGAAATATCATTTTGATTTGACACTGATGATTTTATGATGGGAACATGGATAACTTGTAGTTCATGCATGGATAACAGGTAGTAACAGACAACCCATTTAAATAAATAAGGTAACAAGTAGTTGAGGCATATACAACATGTGATTACAACTAAGCATGGAGAACAACAGCTTGTTCATGGCACATAACTTGTGACATGTCGGTGTTCACCGGCCACAAGTGGCTGTCCTAGTATTATTTGTGGTTAAGTACCCTATGTTGGACACCACAATGTCCCCTGTGATGCAACAAGGAATTGTAGATTTAACCTAATAATAATATAATTTACTATGCAATGAAACAAAGTACAGATAGCATTTATGCAATTGAAACTATACTGAATAGAATTTCTGAACAGAGTATAAAAAAGTGATACTTACATACTAGTTTAGGAGCACTCGCCCAGTTTAATATTAGAATCAATCTCCATACAACCAATATGTGCTGGCTCAATAGCACTATCTTCAACAATTTTGGTGCCACTTATATCTCCACTGCCAGAGATAGACAATACATTATCCGAAATTATTTTCCCTTTTACTCCAAATTTTGTCTGTTGTTCCATGTCTTCTTTGTAGTTAACAGTCTGTGTATGTGTACAATCTTTCCCTCCTGCAAGAGCATTGAGTTGAATAGTTTTTAATATGAACATCAGACATATAATCTAATGAAAAATAGCCAGATTCATCATAGGTATTAAATATTTGTGACATTCAAACTTTCGAATCCAATCTGTTTTCTTAATTCTAAATGAAATAGCCTAATGCTTTGCATTGCATTCATTCAAATTCAATAGAGACCGATTTACAGTACAATGTAGTATGAATGGATAAAGAATCAGAGAAATGTAGTATGAGTGGATAAAGAATCGGATTGTACTCCCAATGAAGTTCATCCTGGGATTCCAAGAGCTAAAGGTATTCATTTTGCAATTGTATATCTTTTATCACATTGAAGTTCAGTTCATAGTAGACATGAGTAAAAGAGAGATCAGCAATGTGATCAGCAATTTCCTACATATAGTGTCAGTGGTGTAAGTGAAAAATGCATATTTTGTTCACTGTTATTCCATTTAATTATAAGCATCGATTCACCCAATAACCAACAACCAGCAATTATACAGATACAATAACCAGTAAGCTGAGATTATTTTCAATAACCAGTAAGTTGAGATTCGAGCAAGCTGATATTCTTTTCAATAACCAGCAATTATATAGATACAGGATTATCCATTTCTTAATGTTGGAAACTTTAAAAAAGCCAAAGGGATGTCTAAAAGTTAGCCCAGACAGGTCATCATCAACCCTGGTTTTGACAAAGGGTTTAATCTTCAAGTTTGATTCTTTTAAAGTAAGCTCCACGATGGCTTTATTGAGTTGGTCCAGACATAGTCAATCCTCGAAAAATCAGGTAAGATCATGTGCTAGCAATATGAGGTTTACTGTTCATGAATGTTAAAAAAATGAACACCCATCTTTCACACAACTCTATAATAAACAATACTATCATATAACAGTGTAAAAATTTCCCCACATGATTTACTTGGAACCATACCTAAGAAAGTTTCATAGCACGATGTATTGTTAATGTTGCATATCTAAAATTATTAACATACATGGATAAGTTCAACTGTGTAGTGAAATGTGACCTGAAACTCAAAACTATTTGTTATCAACAGTACATACCTTTAACAGAAGCAATTCTTAAGTCACTGAAAAATAAATGTGTACATACCAAACTAAGAATGAACACGAGGATGAACACGAATCCGTGTAAGGCCAAATACCAAAGTACCACCACAAAGCCAAAGTAACTCTTAAATTCACTCCCTAGATATTTGAGATCAATTTTGCATCCAAATGGTGAAGAATACGTAGTTGGTAGAGCTTCCACAGCTCAAAAGTTGGTAGATCGTTGGTATTTTGTCCATATTAATATAATTTTTTATACATTCGAAGTATAAATAACTTCCTATAAATAGAGAAAATAAGATTTATATGTTCCCAAGATTCATTAGTTCTAATTTCTTAACTGGTAACTCCCTAATAAATAAATAAAAATAATGCAACGTATGAAGTACTATCCAAACAAACTGTGATCCAAAACCCTCTATGCACAGCAACCTTCTTTCTCCAAAAGTTTGTCTATCATGTTGGCTGCTTCTTGCACGGTTGCAAAATTTTGTGAAGCTCCATCGGCCCCTACTTTGATTTTAAATTCGTCCTCCAGAGCCATTACTATCTCCATATGAAAGTAAAACCTGTAACTGTTAGTGCAGAAACAAATTAATAACTGTCAGAAACCATCTGCACAAAGAAAACGTATACCGTGTCAAGGGAATCGGCCCCCAGTGCAGAAAAGGTAGTCTCCGGAGTCAAGGTATCATCATCTGACAATACCAACTGCTTTTTCACAACTTCACATACTTTTCTCAGGGTATCTGGGTTGGCATGTTCACAAAAATGAAGACAATGATGCCCAATAGATCTACTGAAACAGGTGCTATATTTAAATGCATGATCGATTTGGAGATGAAAGGAATGTAATTGAACAAATGCAAATTAACAACTAAAAAATAAATTAGAACAGTATTACACACAAAAGAGAATAATTAATCATATAGCACAAAACACACGGCAAGTAGAGGAAGAACTTGTGGCCAACTCCACTGAATGAAAAGCACGTTTTTGTGGAATAATAGACACTGCTTTCAGTCCCAAGAATCTACAGGAAACTTGGCAAGAAGTCATGAAGAACCTGTTAAAACTGGTATGCACAGAGCAACTTTTTTGCAAAGTTATCAGATTCATAACAATGAAACTTAGGAACAACAATGAAGATAGAAGTAAAATATTAAAAAGAATGAGCAACTTGACAGGATATTCTGCAAGGATGAGCAAGTTCATTGTCAATTAATAAAAAGAAAAATATTCATACTGCTTAGAGAAGGTCTGCAGTCCTAATGTAACACAAACAAACCTATGGGAAATGTAAGTGAATTCTGTTCAATGTAAAAGGAATTTCCCCTAAGGCATGTATGCCAATTAGACCATTAGAGTACAAAAATAATTCTAGATTAGACTTATGGAAAGTAGGGTAGGGGATTTTATGGTTGCAAAAATTACTACAAGTCTAATAGGCTTATTTCATTGTTGTTTTGGACACATTTATACTACTTTCTAAAAAAAAGTCAAAGCCCAACAAATATACTAACTTAAAAACCAACTTTCTCTTACACCTAGGAAAATAAAAGTACATTGTTTTGAGGAGAATCCCTTTCTCTCTATCCATTCTACAACAACAAATCTATCTCTATCCATTCTACAATAACAAATGTATCTGACAAGATCATCAAAATTGAACTCAATACCACTAATAAGGGTAACCCTGATTCATCCATTCTATCAAATCTCCTACTGTGTTGCCACTGTAGCAGTCCCACTTCATTAACACACAGGTTCAGGTGAAGAGGCTTGGCCCATCGATATCCAACTTGAAAACAGAAATCATGAAAATTTGAAACTTAAATCAACAGGTTAAGAATAATCATAGACAATATTATATATTCATCACAACATGGAGTAACTCACAGATCTAATGGTTACCAATCAAAGTTTCAACAGAAACTACAGAGCTGCCGCCAATCAAGTAACGACTATGAACCAATGGTTTGAATTTTATTTAACGATAAGATTATATGCAATTTGATTATCTGGACTAGTTAGACTTGAAATTCCTTTTCCAAGGCACCTATTATCATCTACTTGGCTTCTAGATATCATTGGAATAGACACTAGTTGCAATATTCATGGATTGATACGCACCACCCAAGTTACAAGATCAACCTTACAACCTCACAAAGCAAGATTTATGTTAGTTTATAAAGAATTAGAAATGCAGCAAAGGAATCACATAGAGATGCACACAAATGTTTCTGTACTTTATTTATTCATAAGAGTACATATTTCTAGATGACCAAACTATTAAACAAACGGTTCTCCAATCTCTCAACTATAACTAATACTTTTAACAACAATATATCTTCTGTCTCTCAACACCTAAGCTATCTACATTAACAACATAATCCTAAATCTTCTTCTCCAACATTAATGACCAATAATTATGATTGGACAATGGATTCGATCCACATTTCAAATACATTCTATAGCACGCAAACTATACATCCATATCCAACTCAAAATATAGGCCCCATACATTTTTCCAAACCAGAAAATGAAATACCGAAGCATCTGCCATTACCCAAAACCTCCATTACACATCAAATAAAAACTTCCTAGACTACACGAAACCATGCAGAATTTGAAACAAAAGGTACCTAAACTGCACGATACTATGCAGAATTTGACACAAAATAGAACTGCATATACTTAATCACTGTAATAGACATTATGTATATGTATTCTAATTCGTTGGATAGGTTAGCTAAAATATTTTTCAATAATTCAAGAATGTCAGCCCCAAAATCCTTGCCTGTATTTGGTGGCTGGAGGGAATCAGAGTAGTTATGATCTTGATTGAGCTGGCTAAAGCAGGAACCATGAATCTTCAGAGAAAAAATAACAATGAGAAACTTATGAAATAGAATCCATGTAAGGCCAAATAGGATGAACACAAACCTTTTTAATTCCACGACAAATCCACGACCACAAAATGGTGAATAAACATGAATCCCTGTAAGGTCAAATACCAAACGAGGATGAACACGAATCCCTCCTCCCAAATACCAAATACCAAACGAGGATGAACATGAATCCTTGTAAGGCCAAATACCAAAGTACCACCACAAACCCACGACCACAAAACGGTGAATAAACTCCCTCGTTTTCCAGAAAACACAGCTACCGCTGCAATGCTGCTAGAAAAAATGCCTTGTTATCCAGCAAACACGATGGAGAAAACATGGAGAAAACCCACAGAAAACCCAAGGAGTAAAATTCCCTCGTTTTCCATAAAACACTGCTACCGCTGCTCTGATTTGAAAAAACACCCTGTTATCCAGCCACACGATGGAGAAAACGTGGAGAAAACCCACAGAAAACCCAAGAAGCAACACGCCCTCGTTTTTTAGAAAACACTGCTACCACTGCTCCAATTTGAAAAAATGCCCTCTTATCTAGCCACATGATGGAGAAAATGTGGAGAAAACCCATAGAAAAACCAAGGAGCAACACGCCCTTGACCACAAGCAAACCCAGCTCGTAGGCACCTCGGCTTGGTGCAGGTGCACTCAGACCACAAGCAAAGCAGCTCACAGGCACCTAGCAGGCAAGGCTTGGAGGATTGGTGAACGGATTGGGAAAAAATGTTGAATAAAACATACCCCAACATATTGGATATTTAAATAGTAGAAAAAACCCTATTTACCCCTAATATACCCTCAATATATTGATTTTTAATTTTTTAATTTTAACCCCCCCAATATGAACGGACGTGATATCATATTGGTCCCTAGGTGATGCCCCCGTGGGCAGAGGGAGCACACAAATACTGACCTGTCATCAATGGGGGCTCCTGTTAGTCAGAATGATCAACTGGGAGCACCTCAACTATCTGAATGATCAACTAGGAGCACCTCAACTATGAGTAAATGACCAATATATCGTAAGTCTGAACCATAGAACATAACATAGAAGCTAAGAAAATGTACCTAGGTGTATGATCAAGTACTAATATGGATTATTGGTATAACACCCCCCCTTAAGCCTAATTTAGTGTATCTTATCCAAAATATCATGGAGTCCTTGGCAACTAAGGCTCAAGTCACCTCATACAACATAAATTTTATTTGTCCCTAAAAACAAGGTAAGGAAGAAAACCACATGGGAACAAAACCTACCCTAAAAAATGGACATGGAGCCAAAAAACTAAAAGTGAATGGAAGCCATCACCATGTATCACCCACTCCAAGAATATATCTCAGATAGGTGAATGTCTTTTCTGTGAGGTTCTTGGTGAAAATGTTAGCAGTTTTCTCTCCAGATGGGCAATACTGCAAGGCTATCACCTGATCGTGCACCAAGATCCAAATGTAGTGCATGTGTATATCAATGTGTTTGGTCCTCTGTATCTACATTGGATCAGTATAAATATTGATTTCACTTTTATTATCATACCAAATGACAATGGGTGAATCAAATGCAACTCCAAGTTCCCGAAGAATACCTTGCAACCACACACATTGTGTAGCTACGTTCATTGCTCCTCTATAATTGGCCTCAGCTAAAGATAGGGATATGGTGTGAATTTTATTGATTGACCAGCATATGGGACCTTTTTATATCATGAATACATAAACTGAAGTGGAATTCTTGTAATTGGGATCTCCAACCCAATCAGAATCAGAAAATCCCACTAGTTTTAGTGGAGAACCAACAACATAGTGTACCCCAAAGTGCTTGGTTCCTTGCACATAGTGCAGGATCTTCTTGGATTCCTTCCAATGGATCTCACGATACTGATGCATATATCTTGCTACAACACATACATCATATTCCAAATCTGTTCAAGAGTGTGTAAGATACAGTAGAATCCCAACTAACTGTTTGTACAACGAGCTGTCCACCAAAGGAGACTCACCAAATTCACCTAGTTTTATACCTGAAAGGAATGGGAACTTGGATGCCTTACATTTAGACATTTTAAACTTGAATAAAAGGCCTGCAGCATAATTTTTTTGGCTGACCTTGATCCCTTCTTCTGATTTCTCAATTTCCAAACCAAGAAATTGCTTCAAAAATCCAAGATCAGTCATGGAGAATTCATTATGCAAAGAAGATTCAATCAATCCAATTTATTTACTGCAGATACCTGTAATGAAAAGTTCATTAACATATAACACTATGACCTGCAATAAGTCACCAACATGCTTCAAATACACATTAGGATCAGATTTACATCTTTCAAATCCAAGCAAGAGCAAAAAATTGTCCATCTTGGCATGCCAAGCCCTAGGGGCTTGCTTGAGGCCATAGAGAGAATTATTTAACCCACATAAAAGTAAAGGATCATCAATGAAACCATTAGGTTGCAGCATATATATATCCTCTTGAATTTCACCATGAAGAAATTGACTCTTAACATCCATGTGGTGAACCTCCTAGGACTTAGGTGTGGTAATGGCTAAAACTAGCCTAATAGAGTCTATCTTTGCAACCGGTGAAAATGCCTCTGTATAGTCCACTCCTTGGAATTGAGAGAATCCTTTGTCAACCAACCTGGCATTATACTTGATATTAGAACCATCATCAGCCACTTTGTTCCTATATACCCACTTGCATTGCACTAGTTTCCTCTTCGAGGGAAAGAGAACCAATTCCCAAGTCTCATTTTCCTGTAATGAGTTGAACTCTTCTTGCATGGTTGTTTACCATATTGGGTCAATTGATGATTCCTGATATGGTTGAGATCTAGGATTTCTAGGATCTAGTGGATTTCCAACTAGATTTCCAGCTTCTTCAATAGGTTTCTCAACCCATTTGGGACGAATGAGTGAGCCTGAATCTGATTGTATGTCATCATCATCTTTAGCAATATCATAATAAAAGATATTAGAAAAATAATCATCACTTACATCATCATGGGGTGGAGGATGTGAGCATTCCCCATGAGTTAATTCGACCTCTTGCATGAGCTCCTCTTCGAACTATACACTCCTTTATATGAATGCCTTATGGTATGAGGGACCAAAGAGTTTGTATACCTTTACATCTTCAACATTAACAACCATGATGGAATCCTTGCTTTGAGGTTTCAAGGCCTTTCTTTACTCTGGAGAAATCCTAGCCCGAGCCTTTGAGCCAAATACCTTTAAATGTGAAACACTTGGCTTGTGACCAAACCAAGCTTCATATGGTGTTTTTCCATCCAATGCTTTGTGAGGAGCTATGTTTTGGATGTATGCAACGCAGTTAATGGCTTCAATCCATATATTAGGATTCAAATCCTTTGCTTCAATCATACATGTATCCATATCCTTGAGAGCCACGTTCTTGCACTCTACAACACTATTTTGTTGTGTTGTGTAGGGAACCGAATGTTGCATTTGGATGCCACATTCTTCACAAAGACACTAAAAACTCTGGTTCACATACTCCTTTCCATTTTTAGTCCTAAGGATCTTGATCTTATTCCCACATGCATTATCAATCAGGGCTTTCCAAACTTTGAGATTCTCAAAGACTTCAAATTTTAGTTTAAGGAAATACACCCAACAATACCTTGAGAAATCATCTATAACAGTTAAAACATACCTTGATTCCCCATAAGAGGGTGTGGAAAGAGGACTAATAAGATCTGAATGCACTAAGCCAAGCACTTAGGTAGCTCTCCTTTCTCTCCCTTTCTCATAGTTGGGCTTTGCATGCTTTCTCACTACACATCCTTTGCATGTGCCACTTGAGAACTTGATAGATGGAAGCCCTTCCACCATGTCTTCTTTGTTCAATTCTTGGAGGCACCTGTAGTTGAGATGGACATATGTCTCATGCCACAATATTCTTGTCTCATTGGCATGAGACAAAAAACACATTTCCTCTAGAGTAGGGAAAGAAATGAGAGAACTTATACATTCTTGCATGATGATCAACAAACCCCAATGCCACCACATTGTTTGTAGATATTTCTGCTATCTCCACTGTGTCTGGATTAAATGTTACTCTCTTGGCTTCAATAATGTGAGTCATTTGGTACAATGAGAGTAGGCTCGGTTCCAATTATGGTACAAAAAAATATTATTGAAGTACCCATCATCAATATCGATCTGACCAATCCCTATGGCTTGGATCTTTAAATCATCTCCCATTCAAACAGTTGGACCACTATCAGAATACATGTCCAAGAAGAAGTATTCTACAGAGGCCATATTCCTGAAAGCTCTTGAATCTATGATGAAGGTAGAAGAGTTTGAATAACCAACAACCAATGCATGACACCTCTCTTTGTTTTCTGATCTTGAACTTCCATCCTTCTTCCTTGCACCCTCAGAAAATGGGATGTTCTTATTCTCAAGCAGCTGCACCATCATGTCTATGGTCTTCTTCATAAATGCAGTCTTTGGATGCCACTCTTTGTGATAGTAGGTGCATTTGGGATTCTCTTTATTCTTCTTGTCCTTATCCTTGCTATGATTCGAACCTCCATCTTAAGATTTGGGTTTGTCCAGCTTCTTCTTGTCCTGCTACTTCTAATCCTTGGATTTCTTCTTGCCTTTGCATGGATTCGAAACTCCTAAAATAAGAGCTTGATATTTACTTGATTTGATGGTGCCAATTTACACTAGCTTATCTTGCTCTCGAGTCAATGACTCCATGAAGTCATCCAATGAAGGCATGTGCCAGTTCCTAGCTGTGAGCTTGCTAGAGTGGAATATAGACACAAACACTGAGTACTCTAGCCCTAGCTTTGAAAGTATAGAAAATATGAGCTGCTCATCCTTCTTTTCTATGCCACACTGTTTCAACTGAAGCACCAACGATTTGAACTTGGTGAAGAAGTCCTGGATTGTCTCAAAATGAGCTGGAATCAATGAGATGAGATCATTTTTGAGCTGGTGACCTCTCATCTCATCAGTCTTCCCAAAAAATGCCTCAAGCTTGATCCATACTCATTGGGAGTTGATATATTATATACATGGAAGAGTAAGTCTCTCGAATTGCTGAGACAAAGCATTCCAAAAGCTTCATCAAGCAAGTTGAAGAACTTCGACGTTCTCTAGAGCATAGTTTGGTTCAACCTCAGTCCCCATGGTGACCCTATACAAGCCTTTCAAACTCATTTGGATCACCATTTCGGCCTTCCATTTGAAATAGTTTAATGGGGTCAACACTACACGAGTCTGCTCCATTTCTATTTGCGCTCTTGGTGACAAACTACTGAATGTACCTGCAATGCAAACACTCAAATATATCTAGGAATTACCTCAAAAAAAATTTCAAACACTATAGATTTGATTTTTAGCTCCAAATAGCTCTTATTCCATGTGAGAATTGATTCACAACTAGATCTAGGAGCTAAGGAAACTCTCACAATTCGATATTGCTTGCAAAAAATGCACAATTTAGCAGGAAGAGTGATAATAATACATACAAATGAAGTCAATAACTAATATTATTATGACTGTCCAACATGTAACTATGTTTGGAACATATATATATTACAACATGGAAACATTGTGAGGCCTTGGAGGCCATCTGGATGCATACAAGTGTTAGACTATGATTTGACCTTCAAACCTCCCTAGGTGGACCAATCAACTTCCTAATCATCCAAAATGGTCATGAATGCAAGTGTGAACATGGGTGAGGCATGATGAGACATAAATGGAGGAATTCCAGGCATGGGTGAGAACATGGGAGAGTGGGAGTGGATCTAGGAGGCAGTAAATGCCCAAGGAAGGAAAAAAACCACCACAAACATGCACTAGCACCTAAAGTCAAACACATTCCCTAAATATGGGGAAGGGGGAGCACACCAAGGCTGATATATCATCAATGAGGGCACCTTCCAGTCAGAACCATCAACTGGGAGCATCTCAACTATTTGAATGATCAACTAGGAGCGCCTCAACTATGAGTAAATGACCAATATCTCTGAAGTCTGAACCATAGAACATATCATAGAAGATAAGAAAATGTACCTAGGTGTATGATCAAGTACTAAGATGGATTATTGCTCTAACATATATTAATATATACTAATTTTCCACACAAATAAATTTTTGAGTGTGCAACACAATACAAAGCATGATTAAAAAAAGACCTACTATTCCAACAATTTCTTGAGCACTAATTATCTATTTTATCTATATTGTATATGACCCTAAAAAAACATTTACATCTATTACCCTAAAAAATTGATCTCCTTGAAAATTATATTGACAATCCATAAGGATTTGATAACATTATGGAAAAACATGCCCACTTTGGGTTTAGTCATGGTCCCATCTTCATCCATAAGATTTCCAAATGCTTGTTCCACTTAGTACTGTGTCTACAAGGCCTTCAAATGCCTACTACATTGTGTCAACTTTAAGTTGTTCTTCCTTAGGTGAACCAATAGAATATACAAAGTGACCTACCAAAAAGTGTCAAATGCAAGAAAATCCAAGTATTATGTTGTAATGCATTTCCAATTTAGATGAGATTTTCTAAATTTACCTATTTTTAGCCTCAAAGGCACTCTCCAATTCCATTTTCTATGTAATTTGAATATTTAATTGCTCATATAAGTGAGATACAACACTATGCAACTCATTAACTTTCCCAACCATACTTCTTAAATCTTTACGAATGTTCGCTAACCAATGGTTTGTACAACAATATGATTTGAATGCTTAGCCATAATGAAATCAAAAGCACCAAATAATATTTTAAACAATTTCAGATTCTTCGAAATTATAAACATAGGGGAATTACCAATTTTGTTTCTGTACAAGGACTAGATAGAAAAACACAACACAAGGAAATTGGATTCTTCATAGACACCTAAAATGCTAGGTATAGGAAAAATTAACTGACCCTTGTGATGATGAGCATAGGATTCCAATAATATTAACCATACTACTCTACAACAACCTACAAATTCACTATACCTTCCAACTTGAAAATTTTGAATTGCTTAAAAGTCCCACCAACACACCAGAGAGTGGTCATGAGGTTGTTAATACTCACACTGCACGAGGAAGGAGATACATGTGCAAAGGATATGTTTCCAACAGGGGTAGTTAAACCCATGCCTCAACCCAATTCATAACAAATATTTCCTTGCTACCTTTTTCATGGATGGGTGACCTCCTCTAATAACCTTATGATATTAACATTAATTCGAGTTCTCCCCCATTTGTAGTCATTATCCATCTATTCAAATACACAACAAAGTTTGTGATTTGATCTGCCAATGTAGTGTACTATTGATGAACATGTAAGAGTAATACCATTTAAAAGTAAGCCACTAACCCATGAGTTATTTTGATCATTTTGGATATAATGGATCATATTGTGCCTTTAAATATTCAAAATTGATTTCGTAGAGTCACTTCCAACCTTGATTTTTTTTTCATTTTAATCTTGAAAAGAAGGTAGTCTAAGGTACACAACATATTGTTAGTTTTTCATCATATAATCTAGCATTATGATCTTAGGATATTTTCACTGAGAGAATAACAAGCACAACAATAAAACATAAGCACATCACAAGAGACAAGAGACACAAAGATTTTTCCTCGGGGAAACCATAAAGGAGAAAACCTCGCAACTTCCTCTGAGATAGAATCAGCACCAAAATAGTAAAAGCCCCAAAACAGTAAGATGATCTCCACACAGTAGTAGTCTCACTCTCTCACACTGAGAGAGCTTCTCCTCTGACTCATGCGCCCCAATGAGTGAGTGTGAGTGTTGCAAGTGAGATAAATAGAGAGGCTCACTCTCTATTTATATTCTTCCATTCGCTTGAAGTGCACTCCAACATGTTGGCCTCACTTATCAATTACTTACTAGAGCTGACATCTCTAGGAGTGTCTAATAACCCTAGTGCCCCACCACTTGTGGGGAATTTGCCTCCTCCGACCAATAGGAGGGTAACACAATGGTGGGGACTATTGCCTCGACTTACAATGACTCACCTAGGGTTGACTTCACTAGGATAGTCTAATAACCCAATGGCCCCACAACTGTGGGGACTTTAACCCTTGACCAATAGGAGGGTTACCCATAATGACTTGACATGGCTTTCTCATTATAGAAACTTCCCGAAATAAACATCGGGGTATGACATGACTCCAATACATTACAATACATCCCAGAATGAACATCGGGTTACAATAGATAAGAAATATAAGTGAATACATTTCAAAGTTACAATTACATCAACACCCCCTCTTAACTAGGAAGGTATTCTCTCGACACAATTTATCAGCACAAGTCTTCTTCTTTGTATCATCTGAGTCATCGTCAATTCTTCGTCATCTTCAAATTCATCATTACCTTCAAGTCATATTTACCTTCAAGTCATCTTTATCTGTAAGTCATCTTCATTTTCAAGTCATCTTCATCTGGATCTGGATCATCACTCGATCTGGATCATCATCACTGAATCTAGATCATCACTCAATCTGGATCATCATCGCTGGATCTGGATCATCACTCGATCTGGACATCATCACTGGATCTAGATCATCTCTTGATCTGGATCAACATCACTGGACTGGATCTGGATCATCACTGCTGGATCATCATCACTGGATCTCGATCATCACTCAATCTAGATCATCGCTAGCTATCATCACTAGATCTCAATCATCACTCGATCTGGATCATCACTACTGGATCATCATCACTGGATCTGGATCATCACTCGATCTGGATCATCATCACTGGATCTGGATCATCACTGGATCTGGATCATCACTGGTGCTATCTCATGATTCTTCTCGTCACAGGAAGTTCTACAGAGCCAGCCCTTTTTCATGTTGGTTGTAGGCCTACCCATCATGTAGGTCTTCACCCAGCACTTACATCTAACCTACTCGTCAGAAAGGCACGCATGCCCAGCACTCACATATGATCATGTAGGAACCAATCCTATAATCATATCAGAAAGGCCCAGCACTCACATTCACCAGCATGATAGGACACACCTACGATCATCTGTGAAATGGCTCAGCACTTACAACCACCAGCATGATAGGACACACCTACTATCATCTGTGGAAAGGCACAACACTCACATACACCAGCATGGTAGGACACACCTACTACCATCTGTGGAAAGGCTCAGCACTTACAATCACCAACATGGTAGGACACACCTACTACCATCTGTGGAAAGGCTCAGCACTTACAATCACCAACATGGTAGGACACACCTACTACCATCTGTGAAAAGGCACTGCACTTACAGTCACCAGCATGATAGGACACACCTACTATCATCTGTGAAAAGGAACATCACTTACAGTCACCAGCATGATAGGACACACCTACTATCATCTATGAAAAGGCTTAGCACTTACATCCATCCAGGCGGGAACACATCCTGCTCACAATGATGGAAGGGTGTGCACTCATATCTGATCAAGAGGGAACACATCCCAGCAATCATATCAGAATGGCCCCCAGTCCTCCTCGACTGAGCTACCTGGTAACTGACCAGGTGCCTCCATTCTCCTAGAGAATGGAAGTTACCCTTACATCCGACCTGCTCATTGGAATGGCCAACACTCACATCTGACATGGAAGGAACTTAATCCTTTAGCCATGATAGAATGGTTCAGCCCTTACATTTGATCAAGTGGGAACACATCCCTCTATCACATCAGAATGGCTACTCAGTTTTTACACTGAGTGTTCCTGGTAACTGACCAGGTGCCTCCATTCCTAGAATGGAAATTTCCCTTACATCTGTCCTACTCAACAGAATGGCCAGCACTCATATTTAACATGGAAGGGAGAAACCCTATCACCATGATAGAATGGCTCAGCCCTTACATCTGACCTACTCGTCAGAATGGCTATTGATCTCAGCACTCATATCTAACATGGAAGGAACCAATCCTCTCACCATGACAGAATGGCTCAGCCCTTACATCTAACCATGGAAGGAACCAATCCTCTCACCATGTCAGAATGGCTATATGACTCATCACTTTCCCTTGGAGGAAACCTCGATCTGGAGAACACCAAGCTTCTCCCTGAAGTACTCGAACTTCATCCTAGCTAATGGCTTCGTCAATACATCAGCTATATGTTCCTCCATCGCAACATAATGGAGCTTCACTACTCCTCTCTGTGCACCATATCCCTGATATAGTGATACTTGATCTCGATATGCTTCGACTTGTCATGCAACACTGGATTCTCTGACAGCTTCATGCAACTCTAGTTGTCACAATGTATACAAGTAGCATCCAACTGGAGATCAAATATATCAGACAGTAGCTTCCGTAGCCATACTACCTCACAACTGGCTGAACAAGCTACGACATACTCTGCTTTAGTTGTACTTAGTGCCACATAGGATTTCTTCCTGCTAAACCAAGAGATCACACCTAATCCCATACTGAAGCAACATCCTGAAGTACTCTTCATGTCAATGGCACTGCCTGCTCAATATGAATCAACATAACCCTCCAGGTTAATCTTTTAATTCATATCATACTTGAGCCGATACTCAACTGTACCCCTACATGCTTTGCAACCATCAGGTGAACATGTCTCAATGTGTTCACAACAAATCAAATATCTGGTCTCAGGTACATCAAGGACCCTATCATCTGACGATACATCGTAGCATCAACCATCTCTGATGAAGCATCACTTAACAGCTTCATGTTTGATGCCATAGGTGTGGTCATGCAGTCCATCATCCTAAACCTATTCAGGATCTCTACTGCATACTTCCCTTGTCCACACCTCCATGCCTAGAAAATAGTGCATCGACATATAACGGGAGCATCACTGGTCTTCCGCCTTCAACCTTGAAGCAAAGGTTGGGATCCACTTTAATCTCAGTAAATCCTAGAGTCATCAATAATCTTCCCATCCTGTCATACCATGTCGAACCTCAAGATATTATGTAGTCACTCCCTCTGAAGCGAAGCATCATACTCCCTCTGTCTTCTGTGCTCTATGCACTAAAAACATTCTGTACCGGAGTGACAAGTAGCTTCCTATGCTACTAATATTCTATGTGACCATCTAGTGTATAGACTTGCATTTTCAACCTTGTAGCAAGGGTTAAGATCTTCATCAAGCTCATCATGTATGTGTTTCAACTCTTACTGGCCACAAATGTCTCTTCGTAGTATAGGCCTTCTTTTTGTGAGAAGCCTCGTGTTACGAATCTTGCTTTGTATCCCACGATGTTTCCATCTACTGCATGACGGAACTATGAACTTCTCTTCAGGTCTCGATACTGTGCCCTGACATAATTCTTCTTGAACTGGTCTTCCCTTTCTTCTTGGTGGCTAGAAGGTTCTTCATCAATGATTTCACTGCACTCGTCATATTATTCTTTATCTTTGAACTGTCGTCACTTGTTCTTCAAAACAAGTCTTCATTCTTCTTCGCTTGTAGGTGATTATGTATGCGATCTTTCCTACAAGTCAAATGCATTTGTATGGTTAGAAACATTTCATAAGGAATATTTATACTGGCAAGTTCTTATGCATAAATATATGATCATGCAACTACTTTAGCCAATACAACATTCATCCATATCTTACAAAACTTTCTAGATGCCTTCCATCTCTACCAGGACAACATTGAGATTGTGCACTAATCCAATATGTCAGCAAAGAGGTTTCATTATAGATAAGTAGCAATGGAGAATTTGTATAGAACCATGAGCTACTTACCCATCACATGCATATTAGTAGTATACTGTCATTAATGTAAACATCCTATCATGCATAACACATCAACTGAATATAAACAAATGCATAACAAAAATAATATCATGAAAAGACAATTGAATACTTATCTTTATTTGTTTCATGGGTAGACTCCTTCTTGAGCCTTAAACTTCATCGTCTTCTTCATTCATAATAGTATCGTTTCTTATCTAAATGCTAAGGTGGATAAGAATTTCTTCAAGACTTGAGTCCTTTGTATTCCTCATTGCTTGAGGGATCTTCTTTGGATGGTGAGAGCTTGATCTTCAATTGCTCCCATCTTCTCTTCTCTTCTTATGAGTCGAGCTTCTTTTTCTTCTCGGAGTCTACTGAAAGTAATCACTTCCTTCTGGAACACATTCCTCACATGAATGAATCCCATGATCCTGGGAGGCCATTCAAGGTGGCCATCACCACTTCTGTATTCTTCACTTACCACTTCAAGTTGTTCTTTGATTTGAGAGACCCTTGTAAGGTATGACTACATGGTCTCTGCATTTTGGATCTTCACTTCCTTCAACTATTTTCTCAAAGTCATATTCTGATTTATGTTCTTCCCTTGAAATAGCTTGGTCAAGGAATCAAACCTCATCGGTGTCTTTGGGGAATAAACTTCTAGTACAAGTTGATTCGTGACTGAATCAACAATGATCTTCTTGGCCTTGACCAAGTTCTTCTTGTGAAAGGCTTCTAACCTCATCTGCCTCTGAAACTGGAACCTATATACTCATATAGGTGTCCAATCCATTTTCTTCAGAGAGATCATATACTTCCAGGCTTGGAATTTGTCAACTTCCCAAAGATTTTCATCAAGCTCATGTGATAGATCACTTTGAAATGAGAACCTCAAATGAAAATAGCAAAGGATTAGATCTTACCGATTTGAGGTGTCCGTCCTAGTTCCGGAGCTGGTTGATATAGGGTTTGTCACAAAAACCCTAATTTTCAAAACTTTGAATCTTTCAGATCTGATTGGATAGATAGATAGATATCTTTAAATGGAGCTATCCAATGTACTCCTTTTCTGAAAAAAGTGGAGGGAAGCTCCCAGAATAGGAATCCCTAATTTTCCAATTTCTTCTGCAGAAATGCCTATTACTGTTTCTGTGATATCGCCGAAATTACTACTCCTTTGTGTATGAAATTTCTTATTGAGTTACCCTCGCATGTCCCTGATCCAAAAACGTATTTTTTAGTAGAATTGGTTTCACCATTTGGGATTTATGATCCTTTTCCCAAGGTGACCTATTACAGGTCTGTTCAGAACATCAAAGTTGTACGACATGCCACATGTCACTGGTTGATCTTATGAGTTTGATATTTAGACCACCGAAATTAAATTCCGTGCCCTTTCTAGAAAATCTTGAGGAATTCCATTTGGACCTCTGTATCCCAAGATATTTCAATTCTCCCCAGGTGTCATGTTTAAGGATGAATTCTGGAAGAGGCTGGAACCCTAAGGTGGAGGGATCATATCTCCCAGACTATAGCGAATCTGAGGCTGATTTTTGGACAAAGGTTTCATCAAGATTTTAATCTTCGGCCCCTAAAATTTTCAGATTCTGAGACTTCTCCAAACTCGGAATATAGCGAATGTACCAAAACTTATCAGTTTTAGTATTTAGGGTTTTTCCTAACTCAGGGTCAAACTAGGGTTTGACTTTTTCGGAGTTTCACCCAACCAAATTTCTTGATCCAGGTCTCTAAACTTCGGTTTTGATGAGGGGAACAATTCTATGCTGGTATCACTCAAAAATTCCTCTTTTGTAGAAAGCCCTAATTTCCACATCAAAAACTGAAAATGCTCGGAATCGAATTCCGCTTCGACAGAAAGATGCGCCCTTTAATGGAGAGTCAGCCTAGCATACTTTTGCTGATAGATTGTGGAGAGAGACCCAAAAAGTAAGAATCCCTAGCTTCTGTAGTTGCACAATTTCTTGTTCTCAGGTTAGCTCTGATACGATGTTAGTTTTTCATCATATAAGCTAGCATTATGATCTTAGGATCTTTTCACTGAGAGAATAACAAGCATAGCAATAAAACATAAGCACATCACAAGAGACAAGAGACACAAAGAGTTTTCCTCAGGGAAACCATAAAGGAGAAAACCCCACAACTTCCTCTGAGATAGAATCAGCACCAAAATAGTAAAAGCCCCAAAACAGTAAGATGATCTCCACACATTAGCAGTCTCTCTCTCTCACACTGAGAGATATTCTCCTCTCACTCATGTGCCCCAATGAGTGAGTGTGAGTGTTTCAAGTGAGATAAATAGAGAGGCTCACTCTCTATTTATATTCTTCTGTTCACTTGAAGTGCACTGCAACATGTCGGCCTCACTTATCAATTACTTACTAGAGAATTACAATTATAAAAACATTGTGGGACTTCTCAACCAATCCTCCACAGATATTGGATGTATATATTTCTTATGGATGCCCCTATACTAGAGTCCTTTCATTTGTATTAGTATCCACATTCATTTCATTTCCAAAGATTTGGAAACAAATGTTCTTCAATCCCAATCCCTCCCGAGCTTTAGGGGTATCCAATTTGATTTCACTTTACTAATGTAAAACTTGTTTTTCCATGGATACAAAATATAACCTCTTTAACTATTCTAATACCCCTTTTGGGTCCATGATAGTGAAATGTAATAGACTGGTAGTGTTTCTATACAACTTTCACATGAACGAACCTTCCTCCACTAGATAGCAAATTGTTACACCGCATATTTAATATATCACCCATTTATGTAATTAACCAATGCTAATTTCACTTTTTGAAGTCAATAGCTTGGGTTAAAAACCGGGGTATTTAACTCCATTTTCAAGGTTGAATTGTATATAAGTGTCAAATCTATGTGGACCTTATCTAGATCCTTGATCCCATAAAACATAATATTTGTTTTTTCAACATCAATCTCCATGCTTGTAGCTATACAAAAAATAACAATAATACCTTTGAGCTTGTAAATGTCTCTCTGATATCCATTACTGAAGATGAATATGTCATGGACAAACAAGAGATGAATCAAATGGCATAAATTAGCAATTTTCATACCCTTCAAATTCCTTTCCTATTAAGATGCCTTTAATAATCTACTCAATCCTTATCCAACTAGAAGGAAGAGTAAAGGTGAAAGGGGGTAGGATCATCATAGCCAACTATGAAAATTGAAGAACTGAGTGGCTGAACCATTTATTAAAACTAAAATAGATACTAATTAAATGTAGCTCATAATCCATTAAACAAAATAAGCATCTAGACCTAGTTGAATAAGTATTAGGTAAATCTAATTAACCATATCATAGGCTTTTGAGAGGTATACTTTGAGAACCATTGTCTTGGGTTTTGCAAGCTTCATAATATATAGACCATCCCATGCCACACCAAAAACTTCATGTATTTGTCTCCCCATTGGTAAACCATATTTCTATTTAGAAATATTGTTTGACAATACAACCTTTAAATGCCTAGAATTATTATAGATATGATTTGTAAATGCATTTGCATGAGGAGACATGCCTTAACTAATCAAAAGACACCAAGTTATAAATATTTGGCATGAGGGATAGAAATATTGAATTGAAAATAGTTGGGATATTTATTGTAATTCTAGATTCTTCAATCACTCCTATTAAATATCTCCTAATAAAATCACACATCCCAAGAAAAAATCTACTTGTAGGATACCCAACCCCAAACTCTTATCTTTTAAAAAACTTTGTAAAAATTGAAGGTGACTTTTTTTACTAACTTCATTCATTAAGATTTATTTATATTTATTTTTCACTTAACATGCAAAGTCTCATATGCCAAATATAAAACCTCCACTTTGTTGCTCTTTTCTCTTCCTAGTAGATATTTAAAAAAAATATACCCTCTCTTGTGCTATACCTTCAAAACCTAAGTACAATGTCTCCATTATTGTTTATTGTCTTCCCACCAATTTGTTACTTTCCCTCATATTTGAAAATATATGAAATAATTTTGTGTTATGAACCCCTTATTGAATCCATGGAGTTCGATTTTTCAATATCCCCTCCTTTTCCTTCTCAAGGACTAGTTCTCTCTCTTTTGCTTCCAACAAGTGTAGCTCATTTTTTATAAATTTTTGAGAGAAAGCTAAAATCACAATCATTGTACATATATTGAAATTTGTCTTCCACTTCATGTAAGGTCTTTTCCTCCCTTTGTTTTTTCACACTTGACCAAGCAATGGTTACTTGATTAACTCATATTTTATTACTTGAGAATTGTACTTCCATATACTTCATGGAAAGTTTATCAAAAGGTATCCATATTTCCTTAGCAACTTTAAGGTAACACTATTACATTTGGGGTCAAAATTGGTCTAAGTTATCTGATGGTAAGGTTAGACCATCGAAAAGTAAAGTTAAATATCTAAAAGTTGTGTATTTTTTTTAAAATCATCCTACATTCCTACATTCAACAGTCTTTCGACCATACAACTGTCGGTTGTCCAATGATTATCCCTTAATCATTAGGATAATACATCAATATTTTTTTGTCAGAAGACCGGCGGTTAAGCACATAGTTGTTGAACCCTTAAAATGGACAATGTTGATTGGTCAATGTTGAAAAGGTCAACAAGTGTTGGACGCCCAATGGATATGAAATTTGTAAATATGTGATATTTAAGAAATGTTTTAGTAGTTTTTCTTTAATTGCAATAGATCAGAAAGGTTATAAGGTATTTTATATAGCATACACCATATTTATTTTATCTTCCAATTTCATTAAAATTTAATAATAGTTCTACACGATCACTCTATTTGGTAGGGAATAGTGCTAGATAACATTAGTCTAGAATCAAAACAAAGGATGCTTAACAGGTTGTGGATGAAGTTCATGGAAAGGGGTGATAACAAATTCTATCTCACTTGCGCTCGATGTAGGGCCTTTGTTCATAGAATAATTTTGATGAAAACAACTGAAAAATTGTAGGCAATATGGACACCCGAAGGGAGGGATGGATACAATCCCTTAGTGAGGTATATATATTCATTATATGTCTTTATATTGATCATATTTATAAATTTTTATATAGTTTTAATATTTTTTTATACACACTAATTTTGCATGATTGTTTGTAATTATAAATACAAGTCCCCCTAGTTGTGCGACGTCGAAGAATGCACTAAGCACTAGTAGATATAATGTTATGCAAGATGAACATGGAGTGAATATTGGAGATTAATTTAATAATCCTATGGAAGAATATGACAATAATAACATAGTTGAAGATGATGGAAAAAATAGATTGATCCAAGACACGTTTTCTCAAACAAATCACGACAAGTTTCATGATATTCATGGCGTACCTCTACTTAACAAGGCAAAGCAACCACTTTATAAAGCCTCAAGAGAAAATCTTCTCTCAGTTACATTATTGTTGGTGAACTTAAAGGTTTTGAATGGCTTGTCAAACACTTGTATGAAAAATATCCTAAGGTATGTTTCATTTCATTGTCATAAATGTTTACTTTTCCCCTCTATTTTATGTTAATTAATGTCATGTAAAATAAGAATACAAAATTTACGATTTTTTTGTAAGTAAGATATTTTATTTATATCATAACAAAGTTGATTACATTTTGATTCACAAGCACCGTATGGTTGGTAATTGCTTCATCTGGCACTTTGTCCAAAACTGACCTGACTTACTAACATGACAATATGACATATTACATAGTATACCTCCACCAAAACTTGGGACTGATACATATTCATACTTTATCTGCTTACACCCTTGACTACAAAAAACTACAAGACCCGCATCAAATTGACAGATAGATTTTCCTAGACCAAACACTATCTCTCGAACCAAATCTATGACAGATTTACGCAGAACACTTAATAGTTGCATGACAGACAAAACACTATAACAAAATATATGGTAGATCTGGGATGCATCCCTGGTGATTTATACTATCTGGAGTCGGGTGGGGCGTCGAGGTTATCAGGGCTCATGGACCCTCCATCCTGAGGCCCTATAAGAGAATATCCATTTTCAGGTTGAAATTCCTTGAGTCTGCTGCCATAACTTCCCGCCATTGTGCCAGCTGCTCCTCAGATTCACCCCTCTCCTTCTCCCACGCCGAGTGTCCAATGAGATTCTTCATCACCCAAAAGAGTTCCATGGTTCTCTCATAGAGGCCGAGCCTTCCTGCATTGTGGCCTGGATCAAGGATCCAACATTCTTCCTTCCCACATTCATCATGCATGGTATCCCGATCTCGTTTTTCCAACATCTGCTGCTCAGTCACATTGATATTCTACTGAATATCCTTGGGGAGGCCAAGTTCGAATATTCAGGATTCCCACATGGCTTTCCTCTATTCCATGGTCACCCATCGACTCTCCTCCTATTGACTCAAAATCTGCTTCCTTCTTATACCAAAATCCTGTCGTCTACATGTGATAAGATCCTTAACACTTCCATTTTCCCTCAATGAAACCTAGAGTGGAAACAGTGCTCTGGATGTCAGTTTTACATAAAAAACCCTAGCACTGCTTTTTCCCTTTAGCTTATGAGTGGTACCTTATGCGCATCACCTAAGGCCTGTTACAGATAAGCGGTGCCACCGCATATGTGCTTTGTTCTTGAAGTGGTTCTTACCTACACCACTCTGTCATTAAGGTATATAAGCGGTACCCTTTGTAAAAGGTGAAAAAAAGAAGCTTCGAGAAGCTTCTAGATCAAAAGCTTCGTGGATAGCCTTATCCCTACTCACCTGGGTCAGTTAAGCTCGAGATCCATGCTTTGGGGATCTCATTTCCACCTCACCCACCAATCTCTCAACCATTTTTATCCATTTGAGCCCTATAAATACAAGCTCATATCCCATAGTTGAGGGGGAGGAGAACTGAATGGTAAAGTTATGCTGTTGAATTGACTATCTGGCCTAATCCATCAGAGAGCACAAGAGAGCAAGTTGGAGCTATCGGGGATGAGGTGTTTGTCTTGTGAAGGAGTTTGTCGACACTAAGGAAAATGGTTGTAAGCTCTTTCATTTATTTTCTAATGCAAAGTTGATTTCCTTCCCACATATCTGTTGCACTGATCTTGCATATATGTTATTAGATTCCTTAGTCACTAGTATGAATGTGTAGATAATTTTCTGGTAGCTTTGATGTCTTTGCATGTTTGATATGTTCTACACGTACATAGACTCTTTATCAAAGCATCATTCCAGGTGTCTATAACATTCAGGGAAGTTTCTCAACCTTTGTCATTCACTCATTTGTTCTGGATCTGAACCATTCATACCAGAGGAACAAATTCTGTCCACAAAAGGTGCAATATTCCTGAAAACAAATCTAGCGAATCCACTAGGGATAGATCCATCTTGTTCTTCCTCAGTTTCTGAACTGCTCTTGTCTGAATCCAAGCTCCAGCCTCCTATCTTTGCAGTCAGATCTACATCTGATCTACTGAAATTTTTGGTTTGAAATCTTTAGATCTCTTCAAATTTGAGCCACTTTAACTTTCTGTGCTCTATTTTGTGGTTGATTTATCGGTTTTTATGAGATTTTTGGCATTCCTAACTTGATTTTTCGCTCTCCTATTGTTTTGGGTGATTACAGAGAACCGCGCAAGTTCCTTTGGCAAGAAGCAGTGCACCGCCCGAGTCCAGTTAGAAATATGTGGTGCCACCACCTGAATCTAGTGAGAAAGAAGTGGTTTTGCCTCAAAACTTCCTGTCAGCAACTTCATCTACGCGGTACCAGGTATACCTTGTTCTAGACTTTGTATTTTGATTTTTGTGTGTTTTTGGCTTACTTTTTGATGAAAATGAAGTGTATATTTTGCAGTCACTTTGCTTGTTGTATTCTTTCTGCATTCAAAGAGAGTTTATGTTTCTTGCATTGGATTTTGTGTTATTTTCTTTGCTCGAAACCTCTTACTCTTTTCTGTAGATATTAGTCATTAGAATTGGGAAATATACATTTCATTTTCTTGTGTATGCTTTGGTTTGTTTTGGACTTGGAATGCATGAGTGATCCATGTTGTTTTGAGTCTTTCTTTTCTTGGGGCGATTCTTGTTTGCTTTTGCATGCTGATTTTTTTAGTGCTTGGTAGGAAAGATTGGTTCTTCATTTCCTTGTCTATTTCAAAGAGAAGTTTTAGTTTTCTCTCTCCTTTGCTTTATTCACAAGCGTTGTTGAACGATTTTCTTCTTGTTTTGTGCATGATTGTTTGAAATTCTAGATCTTACTTTCATCAAGAAGAAATATCTGTTTTTAGCTTGGCATGAATTAGAGTTAGTTTTGTTTGGAAATGTTAGTGAAATCATCTTTCCATTAAGTTTTTATGCATCTTTTTCAAGCATGAAAATATAGGAAACATTTTTGGTTTATTTCTGTTTGATTTTCTCTAGATATCTTTCTTATTTGTTTTGAAGATTGTTTTGGGTGCATTGACATTTCACTTTTCGTTTGAAAAGATATAATTGCATTTGCATTTAGGTGTGCATTTTTTGGAAGAAAAGTAAATCTCTCTCCCTCTCTTAGGTAGAATTTCATTGAAGAGGAAAACTTGCATTATCATATAGATCACTGTGCATCTTCTTTAATTTCATGTTTTCACTCCATGGTTCCACCTAAAGACACAACATAAAATTAACAGTAGTACTAGGTTAAAATTTTTAGCAATTTGAGTGATAAGTTAATGATGTGTTTGGGCATCATAAAATATAGGAGCTGTCATTACTTTGTCTGCACTGCAACCCAAGACTCGCACAGTTCTTCCATGTACCATCGGTATATCGAACGATCTTTCATGTACCCTTAAGGTATATATAAAGGTACCTCACGTACTTGATTGTATATCGAAATGCCCCTTGTGAACAGTTCTGCATTAGACAACACTACTACTGATTTGAGCTCCCACATACCTAGCGTATATCGGGAGACCCTTTTAGGAGTCCTCAAACCATTTGAGTTATCCTTTTGGCCTATCCTATGAGGTTCCTAACTCTTATCCACTCCTTTCACATGTTTGCTTATTGCTTTTAGTTTGATTAGTACTTGCTTGTGCATGGTAGTTAGGGGATTATTAGAGAGTTTAGAGATGGAATCCTCATCTGGGACTACCACTTAAGAGGTCCCTTTCCAAGGTGTACCTTTTGTATTCCCTCCAAGTGAAGGTATTGGTCCTCCCTTTATTCCCACTCTAAATCTTCCTGGGTTAACTATAGGATTATTGGTTTGGCTATTTAATCTGGTAATACATGTTATGCATAATGTCTCAAATGTCACCTCTCCTCTGAGAGAGGATCAACCTCAACCTAATCCTATTCCTTCTCCGTCGGTTGTAATTTCATCCCTTTCTTCTTCCTCGCTTGAACAAAGCTCTATGGTTAGTAGTAAGATGGATAAGAAGAAGAAGAAAGGAAAGGATAAGAAGAAGAAGGATAAGAAAGAGAAAAATCAGCAACCATCTGCTTTTGATGGTGCCCGTTCTAAGAGAACACTCAGAAAACCCAAGTTCCCTTGTAAGCTTTGCAAGGGGGACCACCTTCTTAAGGAGTGTCCCGATCTCTCCCATGTACAATATGAGTGGTATAAAAGGTCCAAACCGTCTGTGTCATCAACCTCTAATCACCATGTTGATGATACTCCCTCAACCAATGACCCATTGTTTAAGAGTCAAAAGGGTAAAGTCAAAAATCCTTTCTTGCTTTCTAAGGACATGCACTTTACTCACCTTTTTCCTCTCATGGATGAAGCTTCTAAATTGTTGGAAGATATTACTATTTCTCGTCAACAACTTCCAATAGGTTATCGAAAGTTTTCACTTGACATGCCATTGGTTGATGAAGTGGTGGATCCAGTTCTAACCTCGGTCGATCCCGCTCTTCCGTTGAAGAGTGAAATCCAAGTGGTCAATTCGGGTTCATTTGTGGTTGATCCCAATCTTCCTTTGAAGAGTTAAGTTGAAGTGGTCGAGTCGATGTCTTCTCCACCCGATCCCACTCTTTCATCAGAGAGTGTTAATACTGAAGTAGTCTCTTTGACCAAATCTTCATCTTGTTCTTCTCTCCTAGTAGAGAATGAACTGAAACCTGCTGAAGTTTTTATGCTTTGTTCTGATTGTTCTCGACAAGAGGAAATTTTGTCTCTTTCGACAGAACCCTCTCCAAGTACTGAGGTTATTTCCTTTGACTCAAGTAACCTAACAGAGTATCATCTTCATTCGAGTGTTCCTTTCTAGATAGTTGTGAATGTTACTACTAGGAGAATGCTTCGCACTATTGTTGACGAAGGGGCTTCTATTAGTATTCTATCCTCAACTGCTTGGAAATATTTAGGTTCTCCTCAGCTTGTTCCAGCTATTGATCAAATATTGGATTTTAATCGCAGACCTACTACACCTTTAGGGACCCTTCCTTATTTACCTATTACATTAGGAGGGAAAATTGTCTGTATTGATGTTATGGTGGTCCAAGGTCCTTTAGATTTTAATCTTCTCCTTGGATGTGACTATGTTTACACCATGAAAGCTGTAGTGTCCACACATTTTAGAGTGATGTATTTTCCCCATGATGGGAAGATTGTGACCATTGATCAGCTTTTCTTTGTTACACTTGACCATCGCATTACTCCTAGTAGCCAGACTGCCCTGAATGTTCCGCATGTTCTTGTGGTTCCTTCCCCTTCTTCTAGTTAACTTCTTCCCATGATAGGTAAAATGGGGGGCATGGTGGCTCTAGTTTATGGACATCATAATGGAGCTAAGCCGTTAGCTTTTATGTAATGGGGGAAACCTACCAACCTCTGAATATCATGTTGGTAGCAGTAGGTTTGTGAGCATAGTTCTTTTTCTGTGTCAAGCTCATTAGAAAATGAAACAGATTCCTATGAGCAAAGTTCCCATTCTATGTCAAGCTCGTTAAAAAATGAAATGGATATCCTCAAGCATAGTTTACCTTTTGGTTTCAAGCTTGCATAAAAATGAAACCATTCTTGAGCAAAGTTCCCATTCTATGTCAAGCTCATTAAAAAATGAAATGGATCTCCTCAAACATAGTTTACCTTTTGGTTTCAAGCTTGCATAAAAATGAAACCATTTCTGAACATAGTTCATTTTCTATTTCAAGCTCGTTAAAAAATGAAGTAAGTTTCCTTAAGCATAGTTTAATTTTGGTTTCAATATTGCATAAAAATGAAACCATGTTCCAAGAATAGTTACCTTCTGTTTCAAGCTTGTGTAAAAATGAAACAGATCCCCTTCCTTTGAGTCGAGTCTTCCCTTTAGTGTTAGAACTTGAACCTTCTTTTCACTTGCCTGATTCTCATTCTTCCTACCCCCTTGGTGAACATTTTCACATTAGTAACCAGGTTTTTAGGTTGGGTATGGAAGAAGAATCATCAAGATGAAATGAATCTTAGGGGCATGTTGAGCCCCTAACAACCATGCTAGGGGTAAGATTCGCTAGCAATCATGCTAGGGCCAAGATTCCAACTTTTGTATATCATGTTAATGGGATTTTTAAAGCATAGTTTACCCATTGGTTTCGATCTTGCGTAAAATTGAAACCAATATTTGAGCATTCTTTCAACTGATCTTCGAGCTTGTTAAAAACAGTAAGGTGGTGTTGAGCTTACTTTTCATTTTTTGCACTCCGGTTAAAACATGAAAAGTGGTTTGAGCTTAGTTTATTACTTTTTCATGCTCTGGATTCAAACATGAAAAAGGTTAATAGAGTCCTCTTTAAGCTCTTTTTTCAGACTCGTATAATGTGAAAAGATAGTCGAGAACTTGTCTTCTTCATACTCGTAAAAGTATTTGAAGAGTCGTCTCTCCGATGTTAGGTTATCTCTTTTTCGGTTCGGAAGAAATATTTACGAAAAAGGAACACTCCATCCAATCATGACTGGAAGAGTTCTCTAGGGTATTATTTTATAATTTTTTGGGCCTTAGTGACTAAATCATATGAAAAAGGACCCTTTGGATTTTTCTTTAGTTTGTTCAGACTCTCTAAACATGAACTACACCGAGTTAGCTTTCATTGGACTCGTTAAATTAAACAGTGAGAGACCCTCTTTTGGGAATGAACCCCTCCTCTCTCAGGTTCATAAAACATATGAGTTTGGACTTGTCTTCAGATGATCTACAATGAGTGTTTATTACCCTCTTTGGACTTGTAAATACGAAAAGAGGAACTCATCAATCATGATGGGAAAATTAAGGGAAGGGAATCAATTCATTTTGCAAATAAATGGCATTTTGTCACCTTTGAACATGGCACTTGTCTGCATATCATTCATTCAATTGGGTATTAAGATGACCAACAAGTCGATCCACTTTCATGAGTCGTATCACTCCTTTAAGTCTTTCAAAAGAATGCATTGTCCATCGTCGCACTGTGTGTCTGTCTAGTCTAGTCATGCTGCCAAGTCTTTCATCATGTCACCCGATGTTCAAAGGGAAGTTGAAAAAGGTTACCTCTACAGTCAAGATAGCCTTTGTGTTAGTACTTTTGAGTTAGTATTATGGTTACCTCATTCACATCATTCCAGAACTTTGTTCTGAGTTTCATGTCATTGATGTGGGATTCATCATGGCCCTCCTTCGATGAGACTATTCCTGTCGACATCGGCTCATCATCCGAGAAATAGTATTAGAAACAAGTTTAGTACCTTGAGATCTGTATCCCTCAATGATAGATTCTCTTGCTCTCGGCATAGGTTCACATCATTGACCTTTGATCGATAGAGTCGATTGGGTGTTTCACATGAGGACATCTATTTACACTCAATAGATTGTACTAGGGTACCTTGGGAATCATTGAAATTAATGGTGATCTCCCTCGCACTTGTTAATGGTTCACATCATTGGTCGATAATCAAGTGGTTTCTACCATGTTCGACTTTAGAACATTGTAATCACATGGATATAATCGTATTTTGTCGAGGATGAGACAAAGACCCTGGGTACTTGTTTAGCACTCATTTCTTTCCCCAGGTTGCGATGGAGTTTTGTATGTTAAGCATGGATCCACATTTGTATGGTCATGGCTATGGTCAAATTCGCATATGTATGACATAGATCTGCATTGTATGTCTGGTAGCTATGTCCAAGTTTGATTCCTCTATCACATGGATCTATGTTGTATTATAGTAGCCATGGCTGTTCATTCCTCTCATGGATCTGCCTTGTATTGGTCTGCAGCCATGAGTTGGTTTATGAGTAAAAAATATTGATGTATTGCAGATGCATACTCAATGACATTCTCTGATCAAGCTGACTCTTACCTCAAAGTGATAACTTGTTCTCTCAAAGATCTCACCTATTGTATCCCTCTAGCCTCATGCTTTGGGGGGCATTCTGTTATACCAAAATCCTGTCATCTACATGTCATGATATCCTTAACACTTCTATTTGCCCTCAATCCCAACCTTGGAGTGGAAACAATGCTTTGGATGTCAATTTTACATAAAAAAAACTAGCACCGCTTTTTCCCTTTAGCTTATGAGCGGTACCTTATGCACACCGCTTGAGGCCTATTATAGATAAGCGGTGCCACCACATATGTGCTTGTTCTTGAACCGGTTCTTACCTACACCACTCTGTCATAAAGGTATATAAGCGGTACCCTTGGTAAAAGGTGGAAAAAAGAAGCTTCATGAAGCTTCTAGATCAAAGGCTTCATGGATAGCCTTATCCCTACTCACTTGGGTTAGTTAAGCTCGAGATCCATGCTTTGGGGATCTCATGGCCACCTCACCCACCAATCTCTCAACCATTTTTATCCATTTGAGCCCTATAAATATAATCTCATATCCCATAGTTGAGGGGGAGGAAAACTGAATGGTAAAGTTATGTTGTTGAATTGACTATCTGGCCTAATCCATCAGAGAGCACAAGAGAGCAAGTTGGAGCTACCGGGGATGAGGTGTTTGTCAACACTAAGGCACATGGTTGTAAGCACTGATCTTGCATAATGCAAAGTTGATTTCCTTCCCACATATCTGTTGCACTGATCTCGCATATATGTTATTGGATTACTTAGTCACTAGTATGAATGTGTAGGTAATTTTCTGGTAGCTTTGATGTCTTTTCATGTTTGATATGTTCTACAGGTACACAGAATATTTATCAAAGCATCATTCCAGGTGTCTATAACATTCAGGGAAGTTTCTCAACCTTTTTCATTCACTCATTTTTTCTGGATCTGAACCATTCAAACCAGAGGAACAACTTCTATCCGCAGAAGGTGCAATATTCCAAACAACACTTCCCCTTTACTTTCCACCCATCCATACTTCCTTTTACACTCCTAATTTGGTAATATTACATATTCCAAAACCCCCATGTCCCTCAATTCCTGAAAGTGGTTACAACGGTGTACATACAAACTTCATGAATTTTCCCACCACCTTGCGTATTCCCAAATAGAAATTTCATTTTTTGAAACATGATTAGAGTAATACATGTTATTATTTTCCTCTCTTGCTCCATAGTTCAGAGAAAATATATCACCTGCATTTGCTTGGATCTTCCAATTTCCCCATTCATTTATGCACAGATGCCCATCCCTTGTAAATATGGTTCCTTGATCATGAGACTTAGTGGATTTAACATCGACATGCCTCTTGCATGATGTCACCTACTAGTTATATGAACCATTGCCTTTATGTGTTGTGAGATGGGCCCTCTCGATTTCCTTCCTCCCTTTATTCATAACTACTCCACGTATCTTGGTGCATGAGGTTTATACAGTTGTCTCATGCTTTCGCATCCGTCACGTTAATCGAGTCCTTTGCCTTAACTTCTATGCGGGTTTATGTACCAAGGTTCACCAACCGGTATGGTGCCTTGTTCGCAAGTCTCCTGACGTGGTTAAAGAGGATATCCATCCACAAGTCCAAAATCTCCTTCAGACGTTCTAACCGCCCCTCCAGCCTCCACGAGTGAGCCATATTTTCACTTTGGGTGCCATGAAGTATTTTTGTCGCTATTTGGATCACCACCTGGGAATCTCCTTCGATGATTATAGGAGTCTATAGGTTCTCCTGTTCCATTTCTATTCCCTCTAAAATACCTTCTATCTCTGCTACATCATTGGTTTCCCATCCCAGGTAACCATACTTGAAGCCTTGCATACCCCCTCTCTGGTCACGAATGATGCACCCAGAATCCATAAGGCATGGGTTTCCCTTCTACACACCATCAAAATTGATCTTGTAACATCCCTGAGGAGCGTTTATCCATATCTATGCACCTATAATCATTATTCCCAGGTGTTGTCGCATGTCACGAAACTATGTGGGTCATATAAGACCCAAATATTTCAGTATGGTGGAATCTAAGTCCATATCCTCTTAATCTCAGCTATTCCAGTCGCTCATCCTTATCGCTTATAACATCTTGCTTGCGGTGGTATTCCACACTTTGTTTGAGGTTGATTTTTTTTCCTGGAAAGTCCTGGAGTTTCGCTCCCTCCATATTTCCCAGAGCACAAAATGAGAAAAAATATCCCATAATCGGTTCAGAAAGGGGTTCCGAAAAGTGTTGTTGGTCCATTTTTTTCCTCACCCGATTAGATCTTCTGAATATCATTACACCTTGGTCCCAAATTCTCATGGTGAATGGAAAATAATCTAGGGGATGGCTTGTAGTTTCTTCTTCATGCACGCACATGCAACATTGGTAAGGTCCCATCATACCTATTTTTTAAATATTTTCGCTTGTTAAAATGTGGTTTTTCATTACTAGCCAGCTAAAGATCGTTATTTTAGGCCATAATTTTTTCTTCCACATATTTTTCCACCTTTGGTCCACTTTTTATGTATCTTCCATAGTCCATAAGTCAAACGCCTCCTTCATGGTGAATGAACCCTTTGGGTGATATCCCCATCTCATATTTTCTTCCCCTAAGTGCCTTCTGATTCGCTTGTTGCTGAGGGATTCTTCCATTCGTTCCACTTCCTCCCTTGGACCCTTGTTCTCCCACCATTCCTTGTCCACCCAAACCTGGAAGTATTGGTTATTCCCCTAGTTTTCCCATATGTCCATGACCCTTGTAATGCCTTGGTTAACACATTCTCCAATTAGCTATTGAAACCCCTCCCCGCAACCTAGAGGAGGCATTTGTTTCCAAGAATCCTCCTATATTAGATATTTTCGTCAATTCCTTACTTCCCAGAAGCTATGGTCTTGGATCAATGATATTCCCAACCAGAACATTCTCCGTATGTGATACCCTTGGGTATCCTCTACGAACCAAATGAGATTTCCTTTTTCCAATTCTCTGCATATTTTCTATGCCATATCTTTGCCCAAGGTTCTTGATTATGGGTTCCCTAACTCCACCACAACTTGGCCCCACACACCACACTCGCCTATTTAGGGTCTCAGAGGCCTAATCCCTCTTGATTCTTATGGGTACATAACATTTACCATTTTTCCAGATCCCATTTACGTGGTTAATTGGTACCGCTCCACAAGAAATCACACTGCATATTCCTTATATCTCTTAGAATTGCCTTTGGAGTCTCCAAGGTTGAAAAGAGATATATTGGCATTGCATGAAGGACTGATTTTACCATGACCAATATGCTCACCAAGTTAAGGGGCCTCAAGGTCCAATTGGTTAATAATTTTTTCATGTTGTCCAACAAATATACCAAGGATCCCTTTTTGGCTATTGAATTAACCAGGGGAATTCCTAGGTATTTGGATGGAAGGGAGATCTCATGGAAACCCATGATACGACATATATTTTGTCTCATGATCCTCGGGGTGTTGAAGAAGAAACCTATGATTTTTTCTCATTGTTTTACAGACCTGAGGCTTTGCCAAAATTGGAAATACAGTCTTTGAACTTCCTGGTTTCCTGGACTAAGGGGTAACCCATTAACATGGTATCATCCACAAAATGTTGGTGGGTTTGTGTGTCCACCCCTAGATGAACCCTGAGCTCTCTTATATCATTATTGTCCCACACTACCGATATTGACCTTGCCAACCCTTCCTCCATAAGAATGAAGAGGAAAGGGGATAAAGGGTCTCCGTGTCTTATCCCCCTCGAATTTTTAATGAGTCCTACCAGTACTGCATTTACCAAGATGCAGAAAAAAGTTGAAGAGACTAAGTTCATTATACACTCAACCCAGTCATCCTGGAATCCATAATCTATTAACATTCTTCTCATACAATGCCATCTTAGTTTATCATAGGCTTTAACTATGTCAATTTTCACCATAATTCTTGGTATTTTCTTTGTTTTCATTGAATGAAGCATCTCATGGACCAAGATAATGCCATCCGTTATCTATAGGCCTTCCATAAACCCTGACTGTTCTAGAGATATCAGAGAGGGTAGGAGGGGTTTTTTAATGACCTTAGTGATGATATTGTAGATACCATTGCACAGGATTATGGGCCTAAACTTGTCAGGAGAATCAACCCCTTCACACTTCAGGATGAGTGTGAGGAAGGCCACATTGAGATTTGGCAAGATATTCCTTGAAACCATCGAGTCTTCTACTATCTTCCAGACCTCTTATTTAATGATATCCCATAAGTGATGAAATAATTTAACCATAAAAACATCCGGGCCTGGGGCCTTTCCACTCACCATTTGCAAGACAACCTCTTCCACCTCCATGAGGGATATAGGATTCATTAACAACTCATTATGATCGACTAATGAGAGATGGTGTGTGTCTTTTTATTTGATCTATGTCCCCACTTCTGTCCTGTTTTGCTTCCGTCATTATTTCCTTGAAGTGCTGGTTAAAATTCATTTCAATATCCTCCCTTGTTTCCACCCTCTCCCCCCTGGGATTTTTAATTGAGAATATTTTATTTTGTAGTTGGTCCTAAGTGACAGATCACTAGAAATTTTTTTTATTTCTTTCCCCTTCCTTTAGCCAATGAATCCTTGATTTTTGGCACCAGAGGATTTCCTCTTCCCCCCCTCTCTCTCAATTTTTGAATAGAGATTGGTTTCTTCCATCTTCATATTGGTTGTGTATCTATTATTCATCCCTATGGTCTGGATCTCAAGCAGCCGGGTTTCCAAGATTTTCTTGTCGGAAAATATGCTGCCAAACTCTTCCTTATTCCATTTCTTTACCCTTTCCTTCAATCCTTTTAAATTCTTATGGAACCTATACATACTTGGTATGACCCCAATACTCACTTACTCCCACCAAGTTTTAACCTTTTCAGTGAAGTCTGGATGACCAAGCCAAAATTGTTCAAATATGAAGGGTTTTTTTGAATTGCGATTCCAACCTGCTCCACATTGATTCAACTTGCTAGTGATCCGATCCTACTCCCAGAAGAATTGCTAAGTGAATTTCACTACCTAAGTACATTATCGATTCTAAAACCAGGAATCTATCCAGGTGTGATGCTAGGTGTCTTTCCCCCCTTCTCTTGTTGTTCCATGTGAACCTACCCTCGTCCGGGATGATGTATACTAATATAAACTCTTCAATAGTGTCTCTAAAAATATCGCATTCTTCATCCATTTGACACCTGCCTCCCTTATTTTCCTCCAAAGAGGTTATTAGAATGAAGTCTCCCCCTAGAACCCAGTGTCTCCCCTCAGTCTCTTCATGGATATTTTGGAGGGTATTGATAAGGCTCCTTTTTCCACCCATGTTGTGTGGCCCATATAAATTTGTTACATCTCCCTCTACTGGGAACCCAATAACCTTAAATTCCACTGAGATGAAACATTGGTTTCCCTAGAATCCCTCTAATTTCACCCTATTGGGATCCCATAGAATTCCAAAGTCTCCCACATATCCTCTTGTGTATATGCCTATTCCTTCACTAACTTTCCATATTTTCTTACTAATTTCTTGGAGTTGAGTTGAAGGGCACTTAGTTTCTTGAATAAATATAATAGTTAGATCTATCCTCTTTATCTTTTTGCTCAAAATATTTATTTTTCAGGAACTGTTTACACCATGAATGTTCCAAGATATGATCTTCATTAAAACAAATCACAAACCTTGGGGTTCCTTTATGGTAGGATACTGACCTAATTCTACCAATCTTCGACCAGCTTCCTCTACTCTCTGTTTTTTCAACTTCCTTCATGTATTCTTAATTGGGTCCTCAAAATTTTGCTTATTCTCCTTGTGTGAGCATGTGCTAATCCCCAGTTGATTTGTCACCCTTACCTTAAGAATGACTTCCTTTAACAATACCACTTTCTCTTGCGAGACATATCCTTTTTCTACATCTACACATGCTTTCTGAATTACTTCCAGACCCATATCTCCTATGTCCATGTTCTCCGCTTCATCCCCTGTGTCTTGATCCATATTGTCTTGATGTCTATTTATGTGCCCTCCCCCCCATCTTAGTGGGGATGTTAGTTATTGCTTGGTGGGGCTGATCCCCCTGCTTTACTTCTCGCTACTCAACATGAGTTTCCTTCGATAGGTATTCGAGTGTACGAAATTTATTTGACACCAGTATATTTTTGTTCACCTCTTGGTTATCCTACTTTCTCCCTCCTCACTTTCGCAAGGAAAACCTAGTAAACCCTTGATCATGCTTATCCTCCTCCTTCCTAGTTGTTGGTTTTGGAATGTTCATGAGACAATCCCTAAATAGGTGACCATATTCATGGAATATTAGACACCTAAAATAGATATGTTCATAATCGAGAGTTTGTAACCCATCCTAGTCTTCCCATTACAATCTTATCGCTTCTGGAAGTTCGTTTGTTAGAACCATATAAACATAGATCCCCGCATAAGCTATGTATCTTTGGGATTTAGTATGTTTTGATATTTTAATGAATTTCCCAACTGTGTTCCCCAAGTCCTCTATAATTTTTGGATCCCAATATTTGCATGGAAATGAATACAACCTAATCCATATTGGTGCAACTTTCATGTCTTCCTTGTCCAGGTAGAACTTTTCCTTCTAGGGTCATAGGAATAGGCATGCTGAATAAAATAAATAGGGCCCTCCGTCTAGGATTATGTTCCTATCTTCCACATTAAAAAATAGATATGGTGAAGAAACCCTTGGATCCCAACTGTAGATCATAATGTCCCTTGGGTTTCCAAGAAGAATTTATCCACCAAACTAGGGCTTTCTCAGAAGGTTGCATTCCCACGAACTTACCAATTAAATCATGATATTGCATATACTAAATGCGATCCCTAATATTTGACGATATGATCTGCATAGAAGGAATTAGGGCCTCTTTGGGCATGCATTGCCCTGGTTTCCGATCCATCATTATTCCTCTTAGGTTTTGTTCTTGTTCCAGTGATATCATGATGTCCCTGTTCTGTAACCCTGATGAGGCCGTCATTGGGGAGGCTTGCTTGCCTCCCCCCTTTCCCTCCTCCATACCTTCGTCAATCCAAACACCTTCACTGATCTCCGAAATTCCTCCCGCCTCTAAAAAAAATAACTTCCGAATGAAAAATTTATGATTAACGTTCTTTACATTAACTAATTTTTTTATGTTGTAGATGGTTAGGTAAATTTATGTTACTAGTGGGAAAAAATTTTCCTTGGACATACCGATATTTATCTGACATTGTGAAAGATAATGGAATGGAATATCAAACTATTGATGCATGTATTAATTATCATATTATATATTATGGACAATATGCATCGGAAATAGAATTCCCACAATGTCATCAGTACATATCGAACCGATAAAATAACAAAAAAGGTTCCATCGCAAGGTTCTTAGTCATATTCCCATAATTCCATGCGTGTAGCAACTGTTTAGGTGCAAAAGAATAGCATAGTTTATGGATTACCATGCACATAACATAAGTGGATATGGTGTTCTTGAATTATTGCAGATGGTTATGCATTTAGGAACACTGAGGAAAAATGACCGAGTTTTCAAAGAAGAGCCTTGTAGTGTTAGGATTTCATTGGAAACTGATGGTGTCAATCCATTTGGTGAGATCAAGTCTATTTAATCAGTGTGGCCAATTTTTGTTATCAACAATTACATTCCTCCTTGGATGTCAATAACGAGGGAGCACATAATGTTGGCAATGATTGTTCCAGGTATTTTCTTACAATAATGTATTGAATGTAGCATTTCATTTCTCTTGTTTGTTGTTGGATATTATCTTATATTTACTTATTTTGTTATATATACATAGTGTTAATTACACATATTTTCAAAAAATTAGGTAGATGTATCAAGTTGAAGGTATGAATGCATATATCGAGCCTCTTATCGACATGTTAGTATAGTTATGGGTTGGAATCACTATGTATTATGTCTCTATGCCAATAGGGAAAAAGGAGTTTCAATTCCATGGAATAATTATATTGACAATTCATGATGCCCGAGGGCTAACAAATTTTTGTAGTATGTTCCACTACACACACACACACACACACACACACACACATGATCAATGGGAGTGAAGAGAATATATTAAAACCACAAAGAATGACACCCCACCTATGGAAGTTGGAATATAATACAAATAGTCAAGGTACACAAATCGTCTATTTTTTATTTAATTTTGTTTACCGTATTTGACAATCATTGTTGTAATTTATTTTATGCTTCATGGAGGTCATAAAGGCATTGGTGGGATTCCATGAGGAATAAAGAGTTACCCCATACAATTAATTCAGTAAGTTTCCCTACTATATGGACCTACAAATAGCTCATTTGTTTGATACACTGCATATTAGGAAGAATGTAAGAGAAACACTATGGTGAATCTTAGATTATAGGCATGACGAAGAAAATATTGTAAAAATTTGTAGTAACATTCAAGAAGCCAATCATGCAATGCAAAGTGTGATTAATTCAAATAGAGATGGAGACTGAAATATCCTTCCATGGTTATTGATAGAGTAATAAAGTAATGTTGTAAAATAGGTCATTTGAAAAATTAAATTTCCCACAGGATTTTCTTCAAACATAAATAATATCTTAACAAAGAAAGGTGAATTTGGTGGGGTAAAAGCTCATGATTGGCATACCTTCATTAAGGTCAATATTTGGGTATATATATTTCTATATTGCTATACGTTTTTTTAGTATTTTTTGTATACTTTGGAAAATCCTACCTCTATCTCTCCCATACATCTTTGACAATAATGTCAAACAAGTTATATATTATATTGGAAAATACATGAGGTAAGAAGCGATTTATATCCAAAATGTTTGTACAATTTGTTGTCAAACTGAATGACATGCATTTTACTTGTAATGTATATAACGCTTTTGTTGAAACATGTGATTTTCTTGCTTCAATTGTAGATGGTTGTCATCTAAGGAAATCTGTAAAGAAGATATAAAGTTTTGGAGGAGAGAAATTCCTTGGCTAATGTGTGAAATGCAAAAGTATCTACCTATGACATTTTTCAATGCACAAGAACACTATCTCATACACGAACTTGAGGAGATTGAAATTTGTGGACATGTACACACAAGGTCCATGTGGATGGTGGAGAGGCACTTGATATCATTGAAGGATTTCATTACACAAAGAGCACATCTTAAGGTTTATATGGCGGAAGGATATATGGTATATAAATCCATCGTGTATATTAGTCTGTATCTTCCTATATAAGCATTGAATATGCAAGTGGGCCGCATTTGGGATGTGAATTCTAACAAGAAATGAAAAGGGGGGCACATGTTGGGGAAATGTAGAATGACTAAAATGAAAGGGGATTAGATGGTGGAGGTTTGTAATACACCTGAATTTTGGTTTTTGTGTATATCATACTTATTTAATTTTTATTATTTCATCAATTATGAATTTTTACCATGGTCACTCATTATTAGTGAATTATTTTTTTTTATACAATTAGTCGAGAGTGGTATGCACTGCATTTATACATTGCAAACAAACTTGATTGGATGAAGTTGTGGATTTAATTATGAATACAACATTATGGTAGGTTATCACGGGAAGGGGTGTCTACATTAGTTAAAAGAGCGCATCTTGATCAAGATGCTAATATTACACAGAGGGAAATTGATTTAGCATATGTTTTGAAAGATAAACATGCAAGCATATTAAGTATATATATATATATTATAAATTTGTTTGGCATGTTTCTTTTCTTTGGATACTTTCCAAGTTATATAAATATGTTTATTAATTGACAATGCATTTTTTATTTGCCTGGCATACTGCAGTTGAAACACCACAAGGATATATGGTGCAATGGTTGTAAATTCTGCATTAAAAAGTTGGATGAAAAGAGGAAATTTTTTGATCTTGGAATAACTACAGTCTTCCATGTCACTAATTTTTCCTCTAGGAGTGACATACATCCAACAATATATGAAAATATATAGTATGGGTAGTTGGATGATATAATTGAGTGTGATTTTGAATGCTTCAAATTAGTTCTGTTTGATGTCAAATCATACAGGTTATGAATGAATGAACATGATCCTAAGAGAACTATTATTAAACATGAGAATGGATTTATCATGGTTAATACAAGGATGTTCGAGCTAGGAACATATCCCTATGCTATTCCAAGAAAGTATGAATAAGCATTTTACTCAGAGGTTCCAGGTAAAGCAGGTTGGTCATATGTTGTTAGATATGATCCACAAGTAAGGCTTGTAAAGTATCATGTAGAGGAAGAAGTTGATATTGAAGAAGAATATGATGCAGAGAAGCAAGACGTAGCAGACACATTAGATAAAGAACTTGAAGAGATAGAACCAAATGTAGTAGACAATGTTCTTGACGATGACGTCGAGGATGATATGATGAAAAATGACAATGATGACAATGTTGACATGGATAATACTTTAATCATCAATTATGAACCATATGGTACATATATTAAGCTGGATCAAGAATAATATTAATGATATTGAAATGTTCAAATGCATGATGTATGCAACTCTATATTTTCTATGATTTATTCTCTTTAAATAATTTCCTTGTATGGGTTAATTACATGTTTTTATGTTTTATTCCCTTTTTATGTCATATGTTACATGTTATTTATTATGTGAAATTGGGTTTTGGGGAACTATGAGTGATGTGAAGGAGAGGGCGGGGGTAGGGTCCATAAGAGCTTCCACCTTCATGTGATTAGCTATTTTCAGTAGAGAAAAAATTATTCTTGAAAACAAGAGAAGCTCATTCAGGTTTATACCATCATCATATTTGTTATCATTTTCATCATTCGTCATTTCCATATATAGAATCTTAGTTGGAAATATATGTTGAGGCCTGGAAAATACCAGGTAACAACAGAAGGAATTCTCCCCAATAAACTTTCCCAATTAGCTCGTTATTGTTTAGTATGGGAAATCCGTCTGCTTTATGGTTTGACTGCCGTAGGTCAAGTAACGGTTTAATCTTGCTTTGCCGGTTGGGGCTTGGTCCACTGTTTAAGTGTATTTTTTGTTTTATTTTATATATGATATGGAAGTGCCTAATTTAAGTGCAATCGATAGAGATAATGAAGATTTCACAATGTGGTGCGCAAGTTCTTACCTCTCATCTTATTATCCCTTTCGCTTCTAAATCATAAACATATAACAACTATGCTAAGATAACTAGTTCTATCTAACGTATCCCCAGGGAGCAAGATTACGTTTAATGATGAATAATGTACTGTAAAACATGCATAAAGAATATTACAGATTGTTGTTCATAATTTAGAATACATGAATACATGTAGAAAGATAAACAAAGAGATAGCTCATTGTTAGTTGAAGCATTCATTACTCAATATACTGCATAAGTTTCATAGAAATAACAGAAAATAATTCATAACATGGAAGTAATTCATAAGTCAGAACGATCTCACAATTTGTAGAATAAGCTAAAACATAAATAATTCGACATTCAACCAATATACAACATGCATTTGAAACTCCACAACTCCTTCTCCAACAGAAAAATATGGCCTCTTTATTATAAATGGAAGTAGTTCTTCTTATAATAAAATTCACAAAAATATAGCATGGAAAAGTCCCTTTCTCCCTTGACTTGATCTATATTTATACAATCTGAAATGTCTCTTGGCCTTCCTTTCCGTTTGGTCTTCTTTTACAAATTAGTTACAAAAAAGGACTTTGTCTCCTAGTGAGTTCGCTAATTTAGGAAAATATAAATATTACAAAAAATGTATTAATAAAAAAAACATTCTAAGTGGGCCCAACCACCTCATTAATGAACTGCTTCCATATATTAGCATCTGTCACTATGGTCTCAAACTCTGATGGCTCTAGAAATCTAATAGGGACCTCATGCTTGGCAATTTGGGATTTTATATTGGCCATACTTGCTGGAATCAATCGAAGCTGATCTTCCAATAAATGGTTGCTTATTGCTGCCTGGGCTATTACATTCTTAAGCACTCTCTCATCTAAACTTTTGATCAGCTTAATGCCGAGTTCATCCTCCTGCCATTTAGCCTGTAATTGTTTCAAGTACTCTTCATGCTCTAGTAATTCATCTAACCTCTTCTTTGTACATGTTTGGCAGTGGTTGTAAGTTGTAAGCACCTTTCTACAGAACTCTATGCACATGCCTTTAATTCTCTGGGCTACCCTTATAAGTTCTTCAGCAGCTTTATTCTCGAATTCTATCAGTTCATATTCCAGCTTTAATCTCTCCTATTCTTTGATTGGTTCATTTGCTGGAGGTTCCTTGGTTGTTTCTAACCAAGTCAAACACCCTTGAATAATTTCTAGGATATCATGGGTCTTATCCTTAAAATGGGAAGCTATACTTAAAATCTCCTCCAACCTAGCTTCCACTTGATGGACCTTCAACATCGCATCTTCTATCTGGAGCTGCATATGGTAAATTTTATTTCTGAGCATGATGGCATGCTTTGTCAATGGCTCAATATCTGTTCTTTGCTCATTTTACACCTTTAACAAAATCTCCAATGAATCCTTTTGTGCCTCCAATGCTGCTACTTGGGTTTCATACTGTTTTTCTTTCTGCTCAACAGTATTCTTCTGCAGTTCTGATTCTGCAACCTTGTTTTCCAAGTTTATTTTCTCCATACTTAACTCTTCATTGGATGATTTCAAACTGTCCCATTCTTCTTCTAAAATTTGGTGTCCATGTTGAAGCCTCTCAAAATCTGACAAGGTAGCTTCATATTTTCTTTTGCATTCTCTACCTACCTTTTCTTCTTTCCTCAAAACTTCTTTCATTTCGTCCATCTTCCCCTTGTACTGCTCAATGTTTTCTAGAATCCTTTCTATATTGTAAGCATTGGCATAGGCATTTGCAATGCCCATAGAATCCAATTGCTTTGGGTGCTCTTCTACATTCTTCATGACCGTCCTCCCTGTTACTATGGTTACTGGTGGCTGAGTCCCTACTTTCAAGGTTTTCTCTATCCTCCACGCGATGGATTTCATTTTAGGATCAAAATGAATATCTTCTAAGCAAGACACATCATATTGTTTAGATGGTGTAAATGGTATAAGCCCCATTTCAGCTATGGGCACATGTCCCCCAGTAAGGGTGTTGCTAGATGTCGATGGAAGCTTCTCTGGATCATCCCGAACATGGATTTTCTCTGGACCTCTACCACCAGGAACTTCTTCATTGCTCTGTATTTTCCCTTATGTAGGCCCTCATGTATCTTGCATTTCTTTTTCAGGGCTTGCATTTCCTTGAGCCATGGCCTTTTATAACTCTACCATTTTCTTCAAAACAACTTCTTTTCTCTTCTATTTGGCAGCTTCTTCTTGATCTCTCTGTGCCTCCTCTACCAATAACTTCTTTGCCCCTGCTGCAAGCCTCTGAGTACTTTCTTCTTGTGCCTTATTTGCAGCTTCTTCTTTTCCTTCATCTGGTTTTGGATGGTTATGCTACTTCCCTTTATCCCATATGCCTTCCTCTTCAACTACTTACTCATAGCTGCCATACTGTAGACATTCCTGAACATTTGCTCTTCTTTATCTATATAATCTGCATATTCGAAATGCACCTTGTGAGATTCCTTGTGAGCTGCCACCTTTCCTTGTGAATCATTTTGGTGGAATATTTTCTCTCCAAAATGGAACATCTCCAGTTCTTTCACAAACTCTGGACAATTCTTGACTTTGTTGAAATTATAGCTCCCTACGTAAAAAGGTACTGGCGGGAACACATCTTTCTTGATATCGAACATATAGTTTCCAAAACCATCTAGAAATACTTGTCTAACTGACTCCTTATGTGCTATGTAGTCTGTTGGATACATGGGAAGGAGTAAGGGTGCTTTGGTGCCCCCATACATTCTCAGATACATTCCTTCTTCGGTGAAAAAATAATCTCCATATTCTTTTATGGATTATGTAGCTCCCTCTGATAGACATGGACAATCTTCTAGAAAGATTAACTTATATAGAGGTCTTATGAACTCCTCACAAATCAATTGGTAATGGTTGTGATATTTATGGGCTCCTAGAATCTGATATTCAACGTATATAGGGGCCCTCCCCTCTTTCCACACACAATTAAGCTTCTCAAACCTGTGTCTATACAGTATACAATCTATCAAGAAAGATGACATAAAGAATTCTGATTTGTTCTATTTCAAACCCTCATGGGCTGCCTTGACACATTTGGACAAGTTTCTAGTAGCTATATCTACCCAATTAAAAATTGTTCCTTCCATAGCTACATAATACATGAGGGGAATCCAACCAAAATTATATGTCTTCCCATCAGCCCTACCATATAACTTGCTTATCATCAATACTATTATCTTGAAAGGGGTTCAAAGATGGGAAGTCTCATATTCTCCTCATTGTTTGTGTCTGAAGGTCTTCCCTTTGGCCACCATCATCTTTGTTGTGGTTGTATAGTTAAACTTCAGACCTTTGACCCACTCCATTGTTACACTTATTTCCTTTTTTTGGTAGATTGTAAGCTACCGAAATGAATGCAGGCACGAAAGATACAATAGACTTTCCCTCTTCATCATTTATTATCATTCCTACTGGGTCTTTTTTGGGTAACATCCATCCAATGACCTCTACATATGGAAAAATCTATGGCCTAGTTGCTATTTTAGTTAGCCCAGACCTCAAAATGTTCTCGTATAATGCTAGGTCTCCCAAACCAGCTTCTGACACTTTTCTTTCAACCAACATGGGATAGATCTAGCCCCATTTTAGCTTAGGATCTACTCTTGCAATCACCTTAGTGTCTTTGTACACTATCTCAGTCTTCACTGCCGGCGGGACCTCAACAACATCTGTGTCAAAATCGCTTTCAGCAATTTTAAGCTTCTTCCTCCCCTTATTTGTCATGATTTCAGTAGTAAATTGTACCTACAAAACAGATTTGTCTTGGCGCCCATATATTAAATGAAGATTATAAATGTAAGCACTCAAACAAATAAATATGTATACATCATTTAAAACCCTAAATTTGTCTTACTCCGCTAGTTTCATCCATGAGAACAGGCAATACAGAGCACTGGTCAGGGCTATGGATATACAGACAACGTTGAACACGAGAAACCTGGTCAAAAACTCTACACTTTTTTTTTTCTTTTTTAACGGCAAAAACCCTTTCTCAATCCTAGACACTCTCTCCCATAGATGCACACAAGTTTCAAACTCTACTTCGATGGTGCCCCAGGGTAAAACCAAGCCCGATATCCCACGACCGATACCTTTGAACCATCGATGTATGGGCTCTGTATGAAACAAAAATACCATGTCCTACCTCTAAACCCACTAGACAACTTCCGACTAGCTTCATGCTGGCGTAATGCTTGGCCTCCTAAAAAATCATCTTCAACCTAACCGGCTGGGTGAAAACGCCTCTGGACAAGTAGATAGGTTTTACAGGCGAGTTTCTACTGGGGCAAATCTAAAACAAAATGACCTATACCTAAAGATATATGAGCTTAAAAACCCCTTCATATACCGGGCCAAGACATCACCTAACCCATCCCGCATTGATAATGGACAACTTTGCAACCCTAAAAAAATCAACTAATTAAAAAAAGAATGATTGAAAGCCTACCTCTTCGGTTAGAAGATTGACACGTGACTGGACATGACTAGCAAGCACACACCACGTGAGCTCCACCAGGGAAATCACATAGTCAGCTCGAACGGGAAAACACGCCTCTCCAACTCCTAACTGACTCTGTAAGACAGAATGATAAAAAGACTTTGCATTTGGAAAATAAAAAGGTTTTACAGGCTTTAAATTCGTCACTAAGACCTGCACGTGCGATACCAAAAAACGTCATTGACACCAAGCTTTGGACCAAAAACATAAGTCATCATGGGAAAAAGCCCCGACACAATGGCTTGATCTCAATGATCCACTCGTAAATACCAGCTTATAGCTCAAAACTCCTTCGGTAGCCTTCCCTGTGGTTTGGTTATTAAAAACAAATTGGTGAGGATCATAAGATATCTGCCGTTGTATCGGCTCCGAGTTCAATCATCCTCCGCAATGGAAGGTCATACTTGGATCGAATATTAACGGGAAATGCTTCCACCATAGCAGTAGCGCATCGAAAACCACCTCTACAACAAACTTGCTGAAACACCCACCGTAGCGGGTCAAACTGGAAGAAGTGTCTGCCGTAGCGACTCCCAGAGACCAATTCAAAAGATAAAACAATAGCTATCCACCGTAGCGGACGCAAATTGAAAATCTCTCCGACGTAGTGGGAGTAAACGGACATTGAAACGCAAAAATGAATAACACCTGCTATAGCAGCATGATCATGAAAATCCTTCAGCTACGACGATGATGAAACAAAGAGTATGCCCACCGTAGTGGCTCACAATTGGAAAAAGGCTCGCCATAGCGGCTTGAAAACAAAGAAGAGCCTGTTGTAACGGCTCAAAACCGAGAAACCATCCGCTACTGTGGGTGAAAAATTCACTTTCTTCCTTGGTGAAAAATGAAACTTTTGGAATCTTTATGATGGATAGAAAAAACCAAAAGCTAAAAATCAAAATTAAGCAAACTGAGGAGATAAACTAAGATCTTCAAAGGGGGACAAAAAATATTCCCGAAAAATATTTTTGGGAATTGTTGCAGCGGCAACACTATATTGAAATTTCATGGAACTTTCAATATACCCATCATTAATGTCATCCATCAACCTTGCAACATGACTAGTGAATGGGGGCAATGTTGAAATTTCTTCAAACTATGCATGTATGCATTGAAATTTGACATGGCTAGACTAGGTGCATGCCTTTTTAGTATGGGAGGGTTTCAGGACTCAAGGATGAATCATGTTCCCACATAATATTTGACATTTTCCTTGTTTCCATCAATTCTCATTGTGGATGTCTCATTGTCATCGATATTTATTGTTCCCATATATATAATCTTTGTTGGAACTCTCTCAAAATGTCACATGGAACTTTTGACATAGCCATAACCAATGCCATCCATCATCATGGTCATGTTATTTATTTCCATCCCCTTTATCGTTGTCATTAGGATCATCATCCTTGGGAACTCTAGGCAGCACATCATGTACTTACAAGATCATGGTCATCACCTATACCATCATCGTATTTGATATCATCATTTCCATTGTATTGCATGAAAGTTTCCATGAACATGTCCATAATTTATATAAATATTCATCGAAAATTTCTAGAAATGAGGGACTTTTAACATATAAGCCACCATCCTCATAATTGTCTCCACTTTTAAAGATGTGTATTATATGGCTCATTGGAAATATTGTGTAGAGAGATATAAGGACAACCATCACTTTTTATGAAACATGAGCATATGTTATTTGATAAATAGAATAATCGTTGGGTCATGTGAATCCAACACAGTGACCAATGATTGGGCCCAATGCTTAAATTTCTTCAAATGTGCTTATATACATTGAAATTTTACATGGTTAGATTATGTGCATTCCTTGATAGTGTTAGAGGGTTTAAAGACTCAAGGATGACTCATGTCCCCACATAATCTTTGATGTTTTCCTTGTTTCCATCAATGTTCATCATGTACATCTCATTGTCATCATATGTCGTTCCCATATATATAATATTTGTTAGAAGTCTCTTGAGATGTCATGGAAATTCCAACACACCCATCACTAATGTCATCCATCGACCTTGCATAAGGACTAGTGAATGGGGCCAATGTTGAAATTTCTTCAAAGTGTGCTTGCATTCTTTGAAATTCGACATGGTTAGACAAGGAACATGCCTTAATGGTATAGGAGGGTTTCAAGACTTAAGGATGACTCGTGTCACCACATAATATTCAACTCCATCCTCATTTCCATGAGCGTTCAACATGTACGCCTCATTGGCACCAATATTTTTCATTCCCATTGCCAATGTCATCCATCATAATGGTAATGTTATTTATTTCCATCACCTTTGTCATTGTCATCATTATCATCATCTTTGTGCACTCCAGGCGGCTCATCACGTACTTACAATATCATGATCATTGCCTATGGCATTATTGTATTTGTCATCATCATTGCCATTGTGTTGTGATGAATTTTATATGAAAATGTTTGTCTTTCCTATAACATCTTCAACAAATCTTTCCAGAAATGAGAGACTTTTGACATATAACCAACTGTCCTCATTATCATTGTTGTCGTTAAATATGTGCATAACATGGCTCATTGGAAATATAGTGTACAGATATATAAGATACAATGATATATTTTTATAAAAGGTCAATTAAAGTTATTTGATAAATAAAATAAGTGTCGGCTCATGTCGACCTCACACAATGACCAGTGAACGGGGCAGGATTATGTTGAAATTTCTTCAAAATGTTCCTGTATGCGTTGAAATTTGACATGGTGCATGCCTTGCTGGTATGGGAGGGTTTCAAGACTCAAGGATGACCCATGTACACACATAATATTCGATGTTTTCCTTGTTTCCATCAAATTTCATCATATATGTCTCATTGTCATGATTCGTTGTTAATATTAATTCACCTTTAAAACTATTGATATAAATCTTAATAAATATATCCCATGATTCTTATTAACCCCACTATCACATATATCATTTAACACTAATATATTAAACCATTATAACCCCTAACTCTTACTCTATATTCTCTTTAATATAACCTTCTCCAATACAACTAATAACCTCTATTAATATCATAACTAAGCCCCATAATCCATAATTGTTTTAATCATTATCAACTCTAACCTCTAAAATCCTATCACCCATATAATTCTTACCATTTTGATCACTCCAAAACCTTATAAACTCTATTATTACCAACATACAATATCCTCATAATCCTTACCAACTCTATTTATTATTTTATTTGATTATATAACCTTAGACCTTATTTGACATATCGCCCATAACCCCCATGACAACTATCAACCCTAGTTATTATGAACCATAACCACTAACCATTATAACCCTAAGTACACATCTAAATTTATATAAATATTGTTTTGTAACACCTAACACTTATAACCATAACCTTATATTCCTAAAAACTATAATTTATAACCCTTACAATGAATAACTTATATAACCACCAAGCGTATATTCAACAATCGTTTACCCATAAGGCATGCAATTCTTAATGCATAATATACTTAACCACTATGTTAGAATCCGTAATCCCCATACTCTCTAACTCATATACATCCTAATATAACCCATAATATATTCCTTTGAATCCCTATCACCTATAATGCATAACCTCTGATCATGTTATAGCTTAACATAAACCTGCAACCATTAACATTTAAATATCAAAATCCTTAACATTGAAACATCAAACTTTAAAACTATTATCCGTAATATAAGTTTTAACCCCTAACTCTTATCCTCCTTAAAACCTAAATGTTAAACCTAATAACCCTAAGCATTTATAAGGCCTAATATAATCCTTACCCAAGAGAAAGAGAAATATAAATAATAACCTCCCTAAAATATAACACCTACCCCCATAACCTAAACACTTAACAACCAATCCCTATAATACATAATCATAACCTCCCTAAAATATAACACCTAACCCCCATAACCTAAACACTTAACAACCAACCCCTATAATACATAATCTATATAACCCTTCAGAGTATAACCACCATATACTACAATTCCTATCCCCTGTGACATTTAAAACACCTAACCATTAACCCCTATAACACCTAACATTATATCCCATCGATTTTTATTCCTAAAACCCCAACCATTTTAACTTTTATAACATGTAAATCTTAAATTTTATATCACCATTATACATTATAACCTATAAGACTTAACTCCTTACCTTTATATTATCATTGCATAGTATTTATTATCCATACAAACACTATAATCCTTATCCATTAAAAATCCTAACACATATAACTACTAAACCTTGTAACCCCATTAACTTATCCTTTGTAATGTGTAACCTTCCTAACCCTTAACACCCAACCTCTCTAAACTATAGATCCTAACCCAGAGAACCCCTTGAGTATATAACCCCTAAATGCCTTCAACCCTAATCCATAACCATTATAACCCATGCAAACTATAACTTATATATAATACCTAGATAATAAAAAATATTATGAAGTAACTACATTGGGTAGAATGTCCATGTTTACAATAATTTAATATTATGAACAAATAATGGACAAAATTTGTTTGGATTATGTAAAACAACTTTCTCGACCAATGACTTGAATTTTCAAATAGTGCGTGGATATTTTTCGATCCACACACATTATTACCTTTTTAATTTGCATAACCATTATCCATCTATGGTCAAATTATTTTTGTACAAATCAATAAATCATGACTATAATGAGGTATATTTAGGTCATACATAATGTAAACTCAGTAAGGATCCATAATTAGGTCAATTAGGTCATTAACTAGGTGATAGTTTTGGGAATGGCCTATGAATCCTATAAGCAATTCATTGTGGTATAGATGATTTTCTTTTAGCCTCAAATAATTGTCAAGACCGTGAGACACATAGTTTTTGTGACAACCTTTAAATGTCGACAACATCCAACTAATAGGATACATAGTCTCTTTCATGGGAATGTGTGGTTAGTTGGGGCCTTATACTTGGCCCATGATACCTAGAAGATATTACTATGGATAAGTCACTAGTATTTGTAGTCCACATGCCTTATGTGGTACTATGGAACATCCTGCACAACCATGACTCTTTGAAGAAATGATTAGAACTTACGTCATTTATTTTCTAATTTAAACCATGGATTAGCCCCTAACACACATACTTATTATTTCAAACCTCAAAATAGTGACAATATCATAGGCATGAAACTAGGAGCTAAAAAAGGAGAAACAATAGGCGATGCACTAGTTTTTGTCAAATCAATAAAACATGTCTATAAGGACATATATTTAGGCCATACATAACATGTTAACTACACATGATCCATAATTAGGTAAAGTATCTCCCTAATAGGGTGATGGGCCTTGTGAATGTCTCATGACTCCTAGAAGTAATTATTGTGGTCTACATGGTTAGTTTTTAGAATTATTAAACCATGCCCTAGGCCCTATTAAACATACATGTTGCGATAAACCTTGAAATGGTGACAATATCCAACTAATAGGATAAGGTGTATTTTCAATGTGATTATGCTATAGTCTAGGGTCTTGTTCATGGACGATGAACCCTATAAGATATTATTATGTCCTGAGTCACTATCAGTTTGCTCGACATAAAACACTTGATATTTTAAATAGATCTTGTGCCTATCCATTGATTATGGATGAGTAATTGACATAATAGGTGGGTGATTGGATAAATGAGCTGCCTAAGATAAATTTTCCACAATAAATAGTGTCAATCATGCAAACAATAAAGTGAATATTCCCTCCTCTCCTTGTTTGACGTCATTCTAACACCATTTTGTCCCATAATATAATCCTTCCATAATAACAAAAAGATGATCCCAAATTGACCTTACTTCTCATTCTAGATTCATGTGCTTTGCAATGTGGTTTCTTTTTCCCTTATAAACCTTAAGGATTTTGAATATTAGGGATGTGGTTTTTCCCTTTACAATCTTTAGAATTCTATGCATAATACTAGACCATAAGCTAACACTTGAAAGATCTAAACGAATTTTGGAGTTGTTCTTCTCTTGGATTGTCACATGTCCCAATTTTGCAAAAACAATTTTATATTATTTGGTATTATTTGAGGACAATATGTTAAATTTTATGCTAAGTTGTAATTGATGACTCAACAGAATCAAGGATATTTAATGTAATTCTGAATATTTTATTTATAAATAAATAAAGGAGGAGACAACAGCTTAGGAGAGCTGTTAAAAGAGTGTTTAATGGTCAAATTGGTGGAGGAGACTGGGTGGAGAGAAAACTAACATGTGGCAGCATCCTCAAACCACTTCCAACTGTTGCAGGTGGAAACATCCCTACATTTGGGGTCATGATTCCCCAAGAAAGTGGAATCAGAGCAGGTGGCTAAATTAATGAAAACTGACCCAAAAGACCTAGGCAATCTTTATAAAAATTCCCATTAAAGAGAGTTGAGGCTGCTCATTCTAGAGAAGTGATCATTCAGGTGAATGATTGTAGTTTAGAGAAATTCAATGGAAGGGAGTTGTGGAAAGTGTTTGAGGGGATAATTGCTGATTGATCTAGTGCAGCTGTTAAGCTGAAAGATCTTACTGCTAAGAGCAGAGTGTTTTACTGAGATATTGGACTAGTCTACTGTTTGCATTCTCCACCAGTTCTCAGCCAAGAAGACCAAGAATAGGCTTGGGGGTCCCGAGGAAGCGTTGTTTGAGCACTCTCCAAGAGATTGGTAGGGAGGAACGACCTCCTAACGCTGTTGTCATTTGTCCTAAACGGGTTCTACATTATTTTGTTTTACTCTATTAGATAGATAAATCTGAGCCTGACTGTTATATGAATGTTAAATATTTAGTTTGTAAATGTTAGAATTTAGTAGTCTTTTAAATTTATTGAAGAAATGAATTTGAAAATTAATGTGTTAGAATGGAAAAAATTTCTAGTCTGTGTTTTTCCACACCTAGAAAACCGGGCTGTACTCTAGCACAGATAGAAGATTTATAGTAGATGAAAGAAAATGATAAGAGATTGAATATAATAGATATGGTTCTACATTTTGTAGATAGCAGAGTAATTAATACTGTGTGTAAGTTATTATTAAAGAGAACAATATTCTAGATAGTTATGTTTACTATTTTTATGAGCATATCTATGTTAGAAAAGAAACAGTAGTGCTAAAATAGAATTATAGTAAAGAAATATACTGTTACAATAAAAATTATAGGAGATACAGTAAGTATCTAAACAAGGTTTCAACCACCCTTATATCATTTAGCTTAAAACTATTATTTTACATATACTAGAATAGGAATATGTTATAAATACTATTAAAGGAAGAAATAATTAGAGTTCAGAGTTAATGTTTAAAACATTACGTAACCCTGAACCTTTACAAATTAACAAAGCAGTAAACAAATGAAAATTTAAAAGTAAACAATAAATATAATGAAGCTAAGAATTTACCTATTCCAAGAATAATTATTTTCCAACAAGCTCTAAATCAGTTTAGGTTTAACGTGAGGGTCAAACCCTAATTCTACTTCCGTTCTTTTTTTTAAAGTATTTCTTTAAAACAAAATAAATAAATTAAAATTTAAAAACTAGAATACTAAAGTATGCACTAGACTGAGTACAGTTTTATAAAAAGAACTTACAGTATTTGTATAAACTCTTTTATTTAAAGAAAATGAAATATTTAAACAGGATAAACATTATTAATACTATTGTAACAACGTAAAATAGGTAAACAGAAACCGACACAATTGATAAATTTTAAGAATATATTTATCTAAGGGTCCTTTTACGGTAAACCCTAATATTATATCCTAACTGAAAAGATTAAACATATAAAAATTTACCTTACAACTGAACTTACAGTCTTCACATTATCTTAATTTATTTACAAGAAAAATATTAAAACAAATAGTCATCATTATTAACAGTCGAGGAAGGGAAGACTCAAATTACACAGAGTCATAATTTTACAGGTTATATAACTGATGTATAAACGAGACAGAGCTCAATTTCTTTTAAAATCCTTTTTTTAAACCAAATATATTACTTTTTCAGGCCAAAAGGCTTAAGACATAACAAGTTTATTTTACCCAGCTCAGGCCGGTTACACCTAGCATCATGGCGGGGGTTTGAAGGACAAAACCAACAAACAATTTATAAAACTTCATTACTGTAATAACATTTATGGGACAATGTATATTTTATTATAGTATTCGAAACAGAGAACCTTTAAACCAAGAAGACAGGACAATCTCCACATAATAAGAACAAAGTATGTCATCACTGAGCCATAAGGCTGTAAACCTGTCAAATAGTCGAGAAAAGTGAAATACAAGTCACAGCATCAAGGCCGGAGCAACCTTGCTACAAGCAAGGGTTTAATAACAAAAAATACAAAACAACAACTGAGCTAAACATTTGAAACACCGAAGGAATCGAGGTCGTATTTCTTCTCCAAATGAAACCCTTTTCCATAATATGTACAAGCAGGGAGTTGCCACATTGTAACTGGGGCTTATTCGTAGGTATTGCTGTAAATCGAAACATGGAGAGGGTTCTTCCAAGCGTAAGGGAGAACTTCAACTTGCAAGCAACCCGAGGGTTTTAGTTAGAAACTGACTAATCTATAATTAAAAATGTAGCTAGAAATTTATAACAACTATAAAATAAACTCTTTACCTGAAGGTGAAATATTCAGGAGTCGAGGAGGAATTGATTCCACACCATGAGCAGCACAACCCTCGTGCTCAACAGTGACAAAGGTGGCAGGGCTCACAATACATTCTACACCACGAGCAGGAGTAAGCTTTGGCAATGGCCACAAAAGGAAACAACACTAAAAAACTATTAATAGAGCTTCACTACCCTCACGACAGCGTATTGTATGCAGGAAGAAAAACACCAAATGCAAGCTGTGAACTTCGTAACCCTTACACTAGAGTGCCAACACTCATCTACACACAGACAATGGAGCTGGAGATGAGCACAAGCGAGCCCTCATGGCTGCAGTAAACCGGACATAGCAAAGACCAAAACCCTCGACAAAGAATGAGGAGTTAGGGTTGCGTGTGAGACTTTTAAATAATGCATTGCATGGTGGTGGATCATTCCACGTATCCATAAATTTATCCAGTCCATAGTGGGTCGAGTTGTATAGTCTCCACTGCATTGTTGGGAACCAAATTGTGTTAATAATTTAAATAATGACCAAAATGATAGTATAATGTACAAAGTCAATACACATCATTTCAATGATGAGCTATGAAGTCAAGCTATGTTTAGAATGAGGTTTTATTGTATCGATAAACCTTATATTATAAACCTTGGAATCTTCGTTGGTAATGAACCAAAACATTTTATTGCATTGTTAACCCTTGTTATATGTAAACATTGAAATCTTTCGTTGGTAAGATAATAAATATGAAAAGATCCATAGTAGGGTATATGCCCTTAATCATAAGTTACTAGTTCTAATAATAATCATTGATTCAAACTTTACAATGAAGATCTATGTTGTTAGACCTAGTCTTATGTAAACATTAATGGTAAGAATTTAGTTTATAAATCATCAATGTGTATATAAAAGTATTTACACTCTGAAATAATCTCTTACACTTATATGTTTAGTCTATAGTACCAAAGAGTAAGATAAACATCTTGGAGGCTTATAGACATTTTGTCTCCATAAGGAACCAAAGCTCTAAATGAAACAAACCAAGGTTAGATTAGACTTGGAAGTTGAAGATAGTAAAATTGTCTAGGAATACATATAGCATCACTGTTATTTTGTAATTTCGTCACATTGCTTATGTCATGAAGAGATTTGGAGAATAGAAATCACAACTTAACGACATTTATACAAGATCATTTATCGGACTTATTACATTAATAAGCTGATAAATTTCCTCTACTGAAGCTGAATTAAAGGTAAAGCTAAGAGTTCTCTGTAAGCTTGTTTCTTAAAAGGTCTTAGGTCTATTTCCATACTTAAGCAGTGTTTTAAAGTTTAGAAATAACAACAGTAGTAAACTCTTATGTCATTTAAGGAAAAGTTATACAAAATCACGAGCTCTATAAGTAACTTGGCTAATAGCTAGAAAGAAGAACTATCCGAAATAAAAATCATGCTAATGAAAAACATTGAGTATGGTAAGGTTTTTAGTATTTAGAACATGAATTTAAAATATTGTCATAGTTGTAAAACAAGTAAAGGAAAGTTACTTTACCTCGTAAGTACCCTTGAATTCCATTAAGAAAACTTTTACTCTAGCAGTATATTTTTTATGCTAAAAGAAGTATATCTAGATTAACGCCTTAATAAACTCTTACTGGTTCAAAATTTACCTGTCAAGCCTGTAAGATCTAGAAATCCAGGTAAGTTAGAAATCGCTAAGTAAGCCCCAGTTAGAAAGTAACTTCTCACCTACTTGACAAAATCAGCTCATCAATACAACTAGAAACAACTGAATGCAGGTTATTTACATCACATATCAAAATTAAAATAGTATTAATTTATATGTGTTTAAGTTAATGGTTACCTTTGTTAACTGTTTGATTTTTCTGTTAGCTGCTAACAATTATCAGACTGTGACTATAGACAGTTTATGTTACATCAAAAAAATTTAAATTTTTGTGAAAATTTGGGGTTTTGACATGGACCCATGTTTTTCCTTTATCTCCAACCATAGATCCTTACCCTTCCTCTACAACCTCTCCTCATACTCCTACATTATATCTCGTTATAAAAATTGAAGATATTTTACTTTCTATGAAATGCCTTATGCGGAAATGCACTAACAACTATTTGCATTTCATGGATGGTATGTAGTGTAAACAAAATGACATTAATATATGAATTGTATTTTGTCAAGGTCACTCAAAATAAATATCCCATTAGACTATCAAAAATAGTATTGTCATAATTAAGTTTAAAGAAAATGTATGGTAGTACAAAAATGACCATTAATGCTAAGTTAGAAAAACGAAATTACCTCTCTTATTTTTCTATCCCTCATAAAAAAATTCAAAAATTAAGAAACAAACTCTATGAGACCCATAGTGAAAATAGGAGGTGGGAATAACTAAAATCATTCTAGGAATAAAGAATTTTAAACGTTGACAATTCTAATAAGGTAGATTATAAAGATCATTATTGTCATGTTTTGAATGTAATGAGAAGATTATAAAACTTAAATAATTGAAAATGATGGTGAGAAGGTACATAGAATAGTTTTAAAATATTTTCTAACATCTCATTGGAATAAAGAGAGTCAAAATTCAATTGCAAGGTATGTGAATGGTTTCAATTATGCCATTAAAAGATGAAGTTAATGTTATTAATTTCCATCTAGTTGCAAAAGATGATCAAGTATATTTACGGATTAAGGAGAAGTTACCGTGGAGACAACATACTTATAAAGAGAAGAGAAGTCAAGGGAGTGGGAAAGCGCCCTTAAAAGATAAGAAAGAGTTAGTTTTATAGATAATCAAACGCATTTAAATGTATTGCTTTACCGAATGATTAGTGGAGGTAACTTCAATTTTGTTCTATTACTTCGTTTTACTAATTTTATGGATATCCACTATAATTGCTTTATGATTGTTGTGCCAAATGTTACAATATAATGACCTTTGAAAGCTACGCAAAACTATCCTCAAAATTCTCTTGCAACATAACATAACCGTGTTGTTTATTGGTGCAAATATCAAACCTATGTGTTGTGTAGTTTAGTTTACCTTTTGCACTCATTTAAGGGTAGTTCCATTATGTTATGAGTCAGAACATGATCGTTCTTAGTGATCAATGTTGTAAAAGGTTTGCATAAGGTTGTCATCTTTGTATATCTTGAAAAGTGAGCTAGTTAATCATTAAAATACAAAAAAACAACTTAGTGAAACAAATAATTCTTTGGATTTGGCATAATTCATTTTCTTGTTTGAGGAAATAACTGATTCAACTTACTTGTTATTCGCATATGTATAGGAAAACATTTTCTCTTCAATTCTAGGTGTTTAGATTTTGTACACTCCCACTTAGAACCTAAATCATGTTTTTACAACACTAGTAATTGTTGGACTACTCTAGGCTTGGTAGAGTTGAAGTGCCCATTGTTATTGGCTAGTGCTCATATATTAGATAAGATAAGATAATTTTATTAATGTCCAATGAATGAAACAAAAGTAGATTTTTAAAAACTAGAAAATCCGATTTTAAAAACCTAGCATTTACATTGTTGAAAAAATAATACATACACACACACACACATATTAATTATATTAAAAAAATGGATAAGAATAAACATTAAAAATAAATCCAAATTATGACTATTCCAAAATGCATTTGCACAATGCCTACAAATTGAACTCTAGTGCCCATGAATTAAACCAGGATGGCTGGTAGAGAAAATAGACAAGGATCCCACGAATCACTACATAGCATATTTGGCAAGGATCCCACTGTCCAGTTCTTGCATCGACTCCACCCCATGAAACAATGGTATTTTTTTTAACTTCATCTGTCTTCTTTTGTTTGATAAGTCAATAGTTATTGTTGTTAGGGAAAGTGTTCCTATGGATGCGGTGAGGACACCAACGTACAAGGGGTACTAACAGACATATAATATCATGCAAGTATAAATTTAAGTAAAAGTTCAAGGGTTAGGAGGCTGTACACCTTACAAACAGAAGGCTGATCCAAGCTTATCCTTTAGTCCTCCTCTTGCTCTCCAAACAAGGAACCAACAAAAACACTTCAAACCTTCCTCAAACCAATTTGAACACATATAAAAGAATCATATTCAAAAGAACATGAAAATACTGATCTAATAAATGTCAAACTAGTAATAAAAAAATGATATACATAATGATTTGAAAAGGGAAGAATGTTAAATCTTTATTAATTGAATGAAACAAGTACAAAATATACCTTCTCATTAATCAAGGCACCTCATGAAACCTTCAATCTAGATCTCTTGCTTCTCTCCTCCAAGAATCCCAACCTTCAAGCTCTGCATCAAGAGTAGATGGCAACTAGGGCACAAGTAAGGGGGATGAGAGTCCAAATTTTTCCAGCATAACAATACTATAGGCCAATTCCTCTTCGTGGTCCCCCCTCCCTCTCTTGTTTAGTAAATGGAGAAGATAGGGTCGAGGAGGAAGCAATTACAATCTAGGAGGCAGTTCCAAAACCATCCAAACCACACAATTTCAAGGTTTTTTAAATATTTTTAGGCATTTTTTGAGATACATGCTAGTGGAACACTAGAAACAAGTGTGTGCAAAGGAAAAAATGCCAGTGGACCAAAGGAAAGGGGAATTTTTGAGAAAAAGTGCCATTTTAGGGATTTTCTAGGGGGTTTCCGGAGGCGATTTGGTTTGCAAATTTGTTCCACAACTTCCTAAGTATCCAATGAAATAAGAAAGAGGCAAGGGAATCCTACAGAGGTCCCAAATATGGCTCTTCCATCCATTAAATTTCCTTTGTGTGAGCTACAATAAAATCATGAAGTGTCGTAATGTGACCAAAACATGTAAGTGTCGTCACGGACGGAGAAGTGTAAATTTTGACTATAACATATGCCCCCTAATGTATGAGGTCAAAGGGTAAGAGTATGGCTGAAATAAATTATAAATATGGAAATATTGGGTCATGGAGTCTAATAAACTGGAGAAACCAAGATTGCAGGCTCAAACAAAGGTACCCGGAATAGAGTAAAAATGTCAGAAAATCTATTCTCTGAGATATGCATGTCCATGTACAAATGATCACCAGAAAAATACAAGGAGGATCCAACATGTGTGTAACTGATGTAACTATCATGGTCACACAATATGAAAAAATACCCCATGTAAAATCTAGAGGAGTCACAACCACAAATGAGCAGGGTGGATCCATGCTCAATAACTCATCATAGCCACAAGAACACAAGGTGGATATACATCTCAACATGTGTCATATGAAATGTAACTAGGTCTTGTGCAACTCAAGAACTAACAAAAGTTGAATATGATACTATTGTCCCAAGGTATTCAATCCAAATCGCCTAAAGGTATGAATCTTAACCATGTGAATAGAGGAGCTAAATTTTAACATGGAAGATACCATTTGATCACTAGTCATTTATATAAACCATTAACAAACACGAGGGAACCCACCAATTATGAAAATGGACCCCCAAGGTTCCGATTACATTGTAGTAAGTGTGAATAGATGGACTTGAATTTGAACACCTGAAGAATCCATCGAATAGGAGGAATTGAGGTATTCCCACTAGCCAATAGTGAGGGAAACTGCCACTGATGACTGTAAACCCCAAGTTACTGTTGAAAACTCTAAATCTCATTTCCAGAGAAAGATAGTTGAAGTTGATGAGAAGAGACCTGTTGGAAGGGAGGCATTAAAGCATCCTCCATCATCCAACACAAGGAAAATCAAGGACTATTTTGAGTTGGAGCTGGAATAAAGTCTTTCAAAATGGGCCGCTGAAGGCATGATGTAATGAATTGATACTGGGGAGTGGCTGACACATGAGGTCAAGAAAATTTGTAGAAAGGACAAAATAGGTTTTACCCTTGAACAATGAGAATGACACAAAAGTGACTTAGGAATATCTAGAGATAAAGGGACCTACAATACTAATGAATTGATACTAGGGAGTGGCTGACACATGAGGTCAAGGAAATTTGCAGAAAGGCCAAAATAGGTTTTATCCTTGAACAATGAGAATGACACAAAAGTGACTTAGGCATCCCTAGAGATAAAGGGACCTACAATACAAATCTACAATGTGGGACACATTGGTGAATTCTCCATATGACTAGAAGAGTAACCAACCGAAGGAGTAATAACTCTAAGATCATGCTTCATCATAAGGCCAAAAACCAGAACCCAATTGTTGAGAGACTCAAGACGATGCTTTGTTCAAGGACATAGTTGACTTGCTTCCATTATATAAAAAGACATTCAAAACCCTTCCCTTCCCTTTCTCTTTTTATAAACCTTCTTCATTTTTTAACAAGCTTGAAAAAGAACTAAAACATGCTCAATAGTACACTAATCCATGGATTTTATGGGCCCGAATTAGTGAATTCTCACCAATGTTTTCACAATTTGAGAGTCTGAAAATGCCAAAGATGACTCTAGGGAGGAACTTTTTTGTAAATATAGTTTCCAGAGTCCAAAAAAGTATAAAAAAACATAGTGGAGAACTCTCTTATCTCTAAGGGGTATTGACATTGAAGTGATGTATCCTTTCGTTTATGATCAAGTAAAAAAAGGAACCACTACTTCACATCCATCAATTTATATATGATCCATTTCTTAGCACCATCAACAATCTACACCTTCCAATGGTGTTGTATCTTCTTAGTGCTTAATATCCATTTTCCCACCACTACAAGAGATATGTTGTGTGAACCTCAAGTATAAATCAAGAAGGTGAAGGTTTGGGATGAAATAATATCTCTAGATTAGATGAGTGATTCTTAATACTATTCTTTCCAAATGTATACAAATACATAAAAATTTCCTCTTATTATACACCCCTATAGCTTCTTTAGGGTCCAAGTGGTTCATGCCTCCTTTAGTGACGTTCTTTGTTTTCAAGCATGTGTAGGAATTGTGCTCATGTTATCGACATTAATTTTTTTTTGACCCTAGAGTGTATAGGTTCCACAATTACCTCAGATTCATAATATTTTGATAGAACTTGTCCACAAATTTATGGGAAACGAAAAAAAATTGTTACTTTGACGAATATAAAAAAATTTAGGCATCCGCCTCATGGAGGAACAACCATGGAAACTTTGTATGTATTAGTGGCATCACATCATTAAACCATTTTTCATATCATATATTCACAATTGGTTATGCTTTATTATTAAATATTGGTTCCTTTTTTTCTAATATGACTTTTTTGTGACTAGTTCTTGATTGAAATATTTTTTCAAATATTTTCTCTATGCAACAATATGTAAATTTTTTCATGATAGTGATATAAATATTATCAACTTTATTTTATCTATATATGCTCTTGGTAATTCTTCCCTTGGCCATCTAATCATATATTCCCTATGCTTTTCCTATTTATTTTATCTATATATGCTCTTGGTAATTCTTCCCTTGACCATCTAATCATATATTCTCTATGCTCTTCCTATCTTGTTCGCGTATGGAGGAGGACCCTTGAGAGGCTAGTTAACTTAGATTGTAAAATCCTTCTCAGTAAAGAAATTTTATCACTAATTCTTATAGTTTGAAATTATTTCCACTACCTAAACTTATTCTCCTCCATGAATGTAATCAAATTTTACAAACATACCAATCACAATTCCTTTTTCATCAATCTTTTGCTTGAGAAATTGGTAAATCCAAACGACATAACCAACCACTCATACAAATTGTCCTTGTTCTTGAATGTAGTCTTCCAATAATTTTAATTTGACTTCATGATGTTTTCCCTTCAAATATATCCTGATGAAGTCTCTTGTGCCATTCAAACTATCCATCAAATCTATCCTTATGGAGTCTCTTGTGCCATTCAAACTACCCATCAAATCATCCATTTTTTGCGATGGGAACTTGTACCTAATCATTATCTTGTTCAACTCTTTTGTATTATACACATCCTCCATTGTCCATCCTTCTTTGGCATCATCAATGTGAGTTCTATGCACAAGTTCACTCTCTTTCATCAGATCTTGTATATGTAATCTATTGTCCATCCTTCTTTGGTGTTATTAATTCCAGCGTTGTGCAGCATATCACTCTCTTTGATCAAGCCCTTCAATAACAATTCACTTACCTATAAAGTCAAATATGTGCTTTCCATCAAGTTAATTTATACGATGCCTGATTCAATAATGTCACACTTGATATCAAGTCTATCTTATGAGTGATATTCCTCTCTGATGGTAATTTATATACCAAATCATTGCATGCTATGTTTTTGTATTCATTTATGCTTTGATGTCATTGTCATTGTTTTTTGGTAATTTTATGCCTCTACCTACACCAGTGAAGTTATGGAATCACCTCCATGCCTTTCTTCTCTTTGTAGGAATTCAAATGACTTGGGACCATGATATCCACAAGTATGTAATTTTATCTTCATTTTTTAAGATCCTTTTCATCTTCCATGTCCTCTCAATCCTCCGTGACCTCGACTTGGATGTTTTTCCTACACATTATTTTCAATCTTCTCACTGCGTGGATATCTCTCTTTGTTCCCTTACCTCTTCTTTGTGTTCAAGTTTATCATGAGTTTATATTTCTCATTAGAGTTGGTTTATTCCTAGAACATTATAAAATTTCTCTTTAGAGTAGCCATTAACACCATTGTACTCTTGTAGATGTCTAAGGCTCATGCTTCAAATTTCCCAAGTCTTGCTTCTCATTCATTATGTAGTATATTCCATGCTCATTTACAATTTTTGAGGCTTGAGGTTATTACCTCGCCTTCCTTGATCTCTAGATTTATGGATTGCAATTCTCTTGAAAATTTAGAATTCTTAAGTATGGTGAGCATATTGTACAACTAATCCATAAAAAATGTAAAGAAAACCACTCTAATAGTAAAAGGATCTGTACACTACCTTCAATTTTCCAAAAAACAATTCATCACAATGGAAATTTATAAAGGAACTACAAGTACTATGAGGCTATACTCTTAACATTGTGATTACTAATGGATATTATATGATATTAAAATCATGATGATCACATAATTAAAACTACCCTAGAAACTAAAAACATAACCATATGAATAAAAACATGCCACATAACACCATGGAAACTAGATTTATCTTTGAGAAACCCATGAGAGAAAATCTCCAACAAATGATAGATGACTATGCCTTATTATATTTAAATTTACAATGTAAGATATAGATAATAATCAACACCACTTGGAGTAACATATATTTTGGTCTTTTACAAACTATTGTAGGGAATCATGAGACAATTTTCAAAAATATCTATTTTACTCTGTTCTCCAAGAGAATCAAAATATGCATTATTAACCCTAGAATCCACATCATAAACATCATAGACTAAAACCCTTTTATATTTCTCAATTATTAGGATATTAGCTAACCATATCTATCATTCAATGGAGTGTATGTACAACCAAACATATATTTGTTAGATATATATTCCTCAAGGGAGGGACGCTCAAGATGAGTAAAGGGAAGTGATATGTCCATTAGCTCTAATAGGTGAAGAAGGACTAGAGGTGAAAAGGTTAGAACAAAAAAATTGTAGATGCATGGGACTTTTTGTTGTTGAAGGAGGAACACGTTCTTATGATTATGAGGGAAAATATGACATCAAGGTTCCCTTGAGGTATATACATATAGTGAAACGATCGGTACCCAAGTGTTAAATTCAATGAAGGATAGGACCATCAAGCCTGCAGAATTCAAATGGAGAATAGAAGGCTGCAGAAGAGAGATAAGAATTTAGCATAGACTGATCAATTACTCATGGAAAAATTGCACACACATGGAGAAAAAAATGGAATAATATGATTATATTCATGAATAAGTAATTAATATGTAATACAAAGGTTATACATATAGGAGAATTTGAATGCCTAATATAGGATTCGAATATACCAAACTGGACTGAATCTGAAGCTAACTCCATGTGGGAAAATCATCACTATAGATTACTAATGCAACTACGAATGACTAAAACAGTTCAAACTCAGTTAATTAACGAGGGTATGTGGGAAAATGCACCCTATTCCCCTGAATAATGGTAAATGGCGCTAAGATGAATGAGAGTGATCTAACTGATGGGAATCAAAGCATAACTAGAATTAACTAATTACCTACTAGAGTCAACTATTGGAGATTGCTGGTGGTACTCATAGTGGGTTCCTAAATTATAGGGATTGTTCTCTGGGGCACCTGAAATCATGCAATCAGGTGTAGTAAGTTGTAGATGTCCCACTCGGATTCGAATCATTACGTGGCTCAAAGGAGGAACATGAGAAACTGTAAGGACACACAACTATCCCCCGACATCAATCCCCAAATTGCCCATCATTAAGTCTTTAATGATGCAGGCTATCCCCTCCCTCGATCCACGCAGGCTCTCCAGGTTATTGATGCGAGGTGAAATTCCCTCGAACACCTGGTACTGTGCTCCACTGGTAAAATTAATGGTGAATTTAAATTCATCTCACATTCTATGACACACTCATATGGGCAACCTCTTTATCACCCCTTACCTCATTTGTTCCTCCTCGCACATTGCATTGAAAGCCAATAATTATGCAGAGCATGTGGCAACTGTGAATTTCACTAGCTTCCATCCTCTTGCACCTGCCTTCTTAGCCATAGTTCAGAGCTTACACCACACTATGCTTCTGGTTCATATGACTATGTCTCGTAGACTGTGAGCTACACCAAGGCGGGGACGTGGAGGTCGTGGAAACTCCAACGAGTGTGAAATAACTTCCAATGCTCAGGAAAATACTAAAGGTTGCGACGTCGAAATTCTGGACCAACTCCATCAGCTCATGGATGATTGGGAGGATGAGCTCATGGGCTCCCACTCCACGGTGAATAGGATGGTCCTACGTAGGCGCAACTTTTGGGTGGTAAAGAACCTCCTGGCTAGGATTATCCTTAGCCTCACAAGTATCAGAATGATCCTTTGACTCCCTCTTTGATTCCTCCTGCGGCTCCCATGGATACAGAGCAACAACCTCCTCTTCTTTTGAGGTCCATAGCGAGCACCCTACAGGGTAAATAAACCATCAATAATGCTGCAGATTACAGTAAAACAAAACCACTTCAAGTTAAGAGGATTCCCTCTAGAATCAATGACTCGAGAAGCAAGGAGGATACTAGAAGCGACTCTAAGAGCTGTGGAAAGGATGGTGTCTAGAATTTCGTTAACCCACCAGCTCCCCCAATGGAAGGATGACCAAAAATGTATATAGGCTTCGGCTTTGGTGTTTCCATTGAGGAGGAGAATCCATCCAAGCCATAATTCCGGGTTCTTAGGTTTTTATTTATCTCTCTCATGGTCAATTTAGGTCTATCCCTACTAGTTGATTACAACATTAACACTCGGTTTTTTTGCTTCAATACTGTTTATTTTCTATCACTATGATATGTTTTCCCTTTCATAGGGAGGATCAATTTGACTGTAAAAGTATGAACTACCGAGAGGGGAAGGATTCTAAATTCTCTCTTCTACATTCAATTCATAGAACTTCCATCGTGATCTATATGTTTTCCTGTACTATTATTTTGCATCAATAGATTAGACTCTGACAAAAAAAAAGTTACAAATTTCCCCTAGGTGTGTCCCCTATTGACTAGTGGAGTGATGAAGACCTCCTAAGCTAGGAAAATGGAAAAAATAGACTATGTGGGGAAATGGAGGATTAATAATAATCCCAACACCCCCCCTTAATCCTGACTTTGGATAACCTAGGCCTTGGAAACTAAGACCAAAGGTCATCCATACAATCTAAATGCAAAAAACAATAACTGCTTAATAAACTGAGGAAATGGGTAAAACCTCATGGGACCCCCCCCCCCCCTCAAAATAAGTAGGAAAATCAATATCAAGCATTCATATCAAGAGAAAACTTCTTCTTGAATAAAAAACTTGTGAAAATATTTCTGCAACGTGCATCTTCATGGAGTAGTAAAGTAGTGTGATGGTCCTCGTGTGCACCAATATCTTGGGATTGTGCATGTGAACCTGTCCATCTTCTTCCAATTCGATGAAATACAAGAGAAGGAATTTTTCCTTTGTCTCTTATTTCTGGAGGAAGAGTGACATGATCCAATTTGTTCTTTAGTGAGTAGAATTGTTGATCAGACCTTACCATCATGTAGCATCTCTCTGGGAGCTTGTTTCACCTCTCTAAAGGAAGTGAATTTGCTAGGCATAGCACAAGGAAATCTTTTTGAAACTAGGATCTTGTTCTCCTCATGTTAGATGGCTCCCAGTCATGTTCCCAGTTGCCTCAATATCCTTTTGTGCCAAGTTAGGCCTAGGATTGGGAGTAGGGACTAGATTTGGATCTGGATCACTGTGAACTTCATCTTAAATTTCATAAACTGAATCAACTGTGTCCTCTGGTTCGGATTTTGAATTTGAAACACTGGTGGAAACATTATCATATGAAAAAGGTTTAGGTAAAATGGTTTTACCTTCCCTTTCAAATAGTAGCTAATTTAAGACTGTACTAGATCTAAGTATGGAAGAAAGTGTGAGAATTCATATGCCTTTGAGGAATGGTTTGCAATACATTTCACTTTCCCCATTGAGATATCTGAGATATCCACTGAGTCAGGACCAAATACTACTCTCTTTGGTGGGTCAATATGTGTCATATGGTATACAGATAACAAATTTGCAGCTAAGGAGGGAAAATAGAGTACATCTTTGAACATTCCATGTTTTAAATTGATTGAACTATTTCCTTCAGCTCGAATCTGAGTGTCATCACCCATGTGAATACTCGAACCATCAGTAAGTTGCAATGAAGATAATGATTCTCTGGATGAAACCATATGATTGGAGGCTCCTGAATCAACAAGGAATGCATGTGATTTTGAACAACTGTCCTTTAGTGCATGGCATCTCTCATCATGATCTTCAATATTGTCTCCAGAGTAATCCTTCCTTGTGTATTTAGGGAGGGAAATATTGTGCTACTCAAGGAGTTTTGTCATATGATCTATGGTATTTTCCATACAATATTTCTCTGTATGGTTTCCTTTCTTACAATAGGAGCACTTTCCCTTCTCAAACCTTTGATTTTTGTCCTTCCTAGAGCCTAAGGATTAATCTAATGGACCAAACTCTTCTTTAGGTTCAAATTCAATGTTCCTTTTTTCTTTTCCTTTCTGCTTCCTCCTTGCTTGCGCATTCCTTGTCTAGCCAACTAAGAGATATTTATTTGGAGAGGATTTGAGATCTCCCATCTGTATCATCTTGTCTTGTTCCTATATTAGAGACTCTATGAAGGCATAAAGATGGGATGGAATTTTCCAATTAGGAGTAGTCATTCTCCTAGAGCGAAAGGTAGATACAAACAATGAAGTTTTTTGAGTATGGAGAACACCAATTGATCATCCTTCTTCTCAATCCTGCATTGCTTGCATTACATGATCATTGATTTGAATCTTAAGAAAAATTGTTGTATAGTTTTGAAGTTACTGGGATGTAGTGCTATCAAATTATTCTCCATGATATGGCCCCTAATATCATCCTATTTTCCAAACAAGGACTCGAGCTTATCCCATACTTATTTTGGAGTCTTGATTCCATTAAGGCTCCATAACATCTCCCTGGAGATGTGGATTCCCATGAAGTCAAGAGATTCATTAAGCTTATTCATATGCTTTGATTTTTCAATATACTACTAGGGTTTGACCTCTATGCCCATGGTGATTCTATACAGACCCTTTTTGCACAAGAAAATATGCATATCTTCCCTCCAATCAAGGTAATTGAAGTGTGTAAGGATTATGGGAGTTAGAGTTGCTGAATTCTCTATTTCACAGCTATATTAATAAACAATTCTTCAAAAAATATTTGAATGTACTTGCAAACACACTACAAAACAACTCAATTAGAATCAATTTAGACCAAACACTCTATACTTTGACATGTGCACATTATCTGGGTGCATCACACGTGGATAGACTTCTCTTGACAGAATCTAGAGGGAGCAAGGCAATAATTCCAGAATTTATGTGGAACACAACTGCTTCTGGTGAATCATGGAAGCTTTTGAGGTTTGCTGCGAGTGTGGATACCATATCTGATACCATGTTAAATTTAATGAAGCATAAGATCATCAAGCCTGTAGAATTAAAATGGAGAATATAAGGATGTAGAAGAGAGAGAAGAATTTAGCATAGGATTTAGCACAGCCTGATCTATTACTCATGGTGAAATTTCACACACATGGAAACAAAATTGGAATAATATGATTATATTCATGAATCAATAATTAATATGTAATACAATGGCTATACAGATATGAAAATTCAAATTCCTAAGATCGTATTTGAATCTACCAACCTCAACTGACATCAGAGCTAACTAAGTGTGGGAAAATCACCACTAGAGCTCACTAATGCAACTTTGGATGACTAAAATAGTTCACACTCAGTTAACTGATGAGGGTAAGTGAGAAAATGCACTCTACTTCCCATGAATCATGGAAACTAATGCTAGGATGACTGAGAGTGATCTAATCGATGGGAATCAGAGAATAACTGAGCTTAACTGGACACCTACTAGAGTCAACTACTAGATACTTCTGGTGGCACTTGGAATGGGTTCCTAAGTTATAGGAATTGGTCCCTGGGGAACTTAAACTCATGCAATCAGGTGTATTAAGTGGTATATTTCCCCTAGGTGTGTCCCCTGCACTAGTGGAGTGATGAAGACCTCCTAATCTAGGAAAATGGACAATTAAACTATGTGTTCAAAGGGAGGATTAATAATAACCCCAAAACCAAGGAACTTCCTCTATTGGAAACTGAATTCTGTGTCAATGGGAAGATGTATCACATTGATCCATCCTCTCTACATGGTATAGGGATATTTTCCATGGATGGAATAATTGTCAAATACAATACAACAATTGAATTGACGGACTGTGTTGGACCATATTACGATTACAACAATTTGATAGTATCAGTTCGGTACATGATAAGTATGTGTAGATATGCACTCACCGCAAATTACATACATGTAAAAGACAACGATAAAAATAAAGGGGCTACTATATATATTGATGGAATGCCTAAATCCTATGGTAATATTGCATGGTTTATAAAAAAACCATGACCTGAGACAACAAACAATCATGCTTATTGCATATTCAAGTGTGGTGAAGGGGATAGAGTATTTGTGTAGGCAATAAAATGAATATTTGTTGGGGAAGAGTTATTACTGAATTTTTATTTGAATAAGATAGACACAACAACTAAAATTGTGCAAGTATTGATTATTTTGTATCACTTTAACATACCTCACATTAATGGATTATATTTTTAATCTTTAACATTTGTTTTAATATTTGTCGATTCTAATTATATTATAATGTGGCAGGATGATCATGGGAAATTAATAACCCCAAAACCTAAAATAGGTAAATATTAATTAACAATTTCATTTTCTATTTTTTCATAATAGTAGTTGCATTTCAATTTTAGTGATAGGGACATTGTAAGTTGGTGTTAGAGCTCAGTCAATTTTTTCTCTACCTGTGTTTTTATTCTCAATTTTTTTGAATAATTTTTTAAATATGGGAAAGAACAAAAAACAATGCCAAGGAATAGATTCCAAGGATATGTGACTAAGGAAAAGGTATATGATGCTTCCATGAAGTTCACAATTGAAATAAATAAATTGCTAAAGGGAGATAAGTCTTTGAAACTATACCCCCGTAATGTGACCCATTTTTTTTCAAAGGAAGAGGAAGAGATAAACCCTTGGGGAATGAAGGAAAATACTCTGTAGGGTTGTTGGCACCATGAAGCTATTAGATAACTGCTTACAATATCTAAATTAAGATACCATAATACAACTTTAGCAGTGAAGCTAAACTGCATACATGGTAAGATTGTGTTCAAGGTGCAACACAGGTACAATTAGGACGATAAACTAAATGTAGCACTTTAGGATATAAATAGAGAAAATCATATTGGGGAGAAACATGGATTGCTAAAAACCCTAGAGGGGATTTAGTGATTTTGCATATTCTCTCACTCAAAGTGCATATCAAAACTAAGATGTGCCTTATGAAATTCAATTTATGCATTTCTTCCAAAGGGACATGAATACTTAAGAATTAAATGAGAAGTTCGAAGTTATTGAGACCAAGGCCAAGATTCCCCCAAATCATGTGCAAGTTTTTTTATATTTACAATCCAGAGTCAAACACCCGAGTAGAGTTAAAAATGTTTGAAATTGAGATTTATGAAAAATCCACTATTATTACTAAAAGAGTTGCAAATCTTATTGAGGCTAGTAATAAAAGTATTCCAAGTCCTTGAAATAGGGTTTTACTTATGAAAAAAGGGATGAGTAAGAGGAAAATATTGAGTCCCCGCACATTAAGGCTCTTATGCAACAACCCAACCAAAAACCTTCCACTTAAAATCCATGTATAAATTCCTTAAACCTTGGTTTAAGGGCCATGATTGCACTACACAAAAAAAGATGGTTGTGAGGTGACTCTTAAAGGACTTGAACTTAAGAGCATACAAAGTATGGAATTGAAGTGCATGTAAACAATTTTGAAGAATAATCACTTTCATTTCATGGTCTTCTTATAATGCATGGAAGAAAAACCCCAACCCCCAAACACATACCAAACAACCATATGATTTTGGCCTCTCTATAGTATTTTATAAGTATAAGTTACTTTTCCAGGAAATGTCTACATAAAACTTTCTAGGAAGGGAATGTAATATGTTACTAAGCTAGATCCCACCAAAGTGCCACAATGGCATGCCTTTATCAATATTGGTATTTCCAAAAGGCTTGTGGAGGAGCTCTTAGAAGTTGCCATCATCACTCCTATCAACAGTCCTTATATTTCCCAAGTGGTATTTTTATGATAAATGGTTCTTATCACCTCTATATTGACTATATAACACTCAATAAAATCACTTTCTATAGTAACTTTCCATGCCCCTCATTGATGATTTTATGGATGAGCATAACCCAATTATTGTCTAATACCTACCTATGTTTAAGATACTACCATATACCTATTTGGATATAGGATCAAGATAAGACTGCATTTAGAACTCATCGAGGACACTCCCAATGTTAAGTGACATCTTTCAGCCTCCGCAATGATCCTACTACTTTCCAATCCTTAGCAAACAAGGTGTTTAATAAGCACCTTTATAAATTTTTGTTGGTTTTCTTTGATGGTATACTAATGGAAGTATCCATTACTTCAATCAAGAAGTTCCATGTCTAATGTATTGCATCTTATCATGAGAATTATAAACCACCTCCCATGCTTTTCCTTGTGTTGCATTTTTCAAAATCCATAGTTATTAATTGTTAGGTATAACTCCCGATTCAATTATATTCCAATGCCAATGCATATATTTATACATTTCAGGTGGTGGTTGAGATTCCGACCAACCTATCCATATTCCTACATAACTGTTCAGCTTCCTATTCTTTATTTATTTATTTACAATATATAATCCCTACAGATTATATTCTAACCATCCCCCTCTTAATCCGAAGGGGTGTTCGTAATTTCGAGCATGTTTCTGAATCTTTCAAACTTTTCTCATCCAAGCGCTTTGGTGAAGATGTCTGCAATTTGATCATTTGTGGAAAAATGTCGAAGATGGACTGTCTTGGCCTCTACATGATGTCGAATCAAATGATACTTTGTGTTGATGTGTTTGGTTCGATCATGGAATCTAGGATTCTTAGCCAGCTTTATTGCAGAAGTATTGTCAACCAACAATGGAGTGGATTTCTCTTGTTTTTCTTGCAAATATTCAAGTATCTTCCTGAGCCATACTATTTCTTTCATTGCTTCAGCTGCAGCCACATATTCTGCTTCTATTGTTGAATCTGCTGGAACTGACTGTTTGCGTGATCTCCATGAGACAGCTACTGATCCAAGACTCATAGTGTATCCAGAAGTTGATACTCCTGTCTCCTTATCGCCATCAAAATCTGAGTCTGAGTACCCAATAAGTTTGAAGTCATCCACTTTAGAGTACTTGAGTCCAACGTCTTGAGTCCCCTTCAAGAATAT